>JAWWLV010000024.1:14606821-14651418 GCA_035041135.1 Platyrinchus mystaceus
CACAACTTCTTACCTCAATAAAGACCAGAAAAACTGAAGGAAGTGCCACCCTTGTGCCTGCCACCCTCCCCTCTCGCTGCCTCTTCCCTCTAATAAAGAAAAGCAGCGAAGAGTAGGTAGCTTAAAATCCACTCTTCGGGAAAGCATTCAAACACGGGTGAAGAAACGACTGTTCGCAGATTGTTTCGTTTGAAAGAAACTGGTTAACATTGAACTGACCTCTGTCACTCCAACAGTGACAGTTTAAATGCTTTCAGGACTCAAAATGGCAGCGCGACAGCGCTGGAGAGGGGCCACCATGATGCAGCGTTCAACAAAATGGCAGCAGCCGCCGCTCCCGCACAGCCCTGCCCGGCTACTCACATCGTTCTCCGTAACCGTGATGGGGAGGCCACGCAACATGATGGTCTTGCTTTCTTTCTCATCGTTAATATCGTTCCTGTAGTCGTGCTCTCCGTAGTCGCCATCGGAATGGTATCCATCCTCTGACTTGTCGCTGTTCCTGCGCTCCCGCTCCCTCTGGAAGCCAGCGCCCAGGATTAGCCCCCGCGACTGCCCGCAGCGTGTCCCCGCAGTGCCACCGGCCCGGGACCGTCACGGACACCGAGCCCTGGCCCGGGGCTGGTCCCCACGGCCTCGGGCATCGCCCAGGGTCGCACCCGGCCCCGGTCCCCCCAGCCCCGCACACCCCTCCGTGCCAGCCCCGCTCCCGGCTCCGCTCACCTCGGGGCTATCGTAATCGCGGCTGTCGTAGTCTCTATCATAGTCTCGGCTATCGCGACTGTCGTAGTCTCGGCAATCCCGGCTGTCGTAGTCCCGGCAATCGTAGTCCCGGCTGTCCCGGCTGTCGTAGTCGCGGCAATCGCGGCTATCGTAGTCGCGGCAATCGCGGCTATCGCGACTGTCGTAGTCCCGGCAGACCCGGCTGTCTCGGCTGTCGTAGTCCCGGCTGTCGTAGTCGCGGCAGTCTCGGCTATCGCGGCTATCGTAGTCTCGGCTGTCGTAGTCCCGACTGTCGTAGTCGCGATAGTCATCGTAGCGGTCACCGCGGCGCTCCTCGCTGGACCTCTTGTAGTCATCCCTGCGCCGGCTGCGGGACTCCCGCTCGTCGCGATCCTCCCTCTCCACGATGGAGCCATAGCGGCCGCTCCGCTCCGTCCTGCTCACCCTGCGGCACAACAGCGGGCCGAGCTCAGAGCGTGAAGCGCCCGCCGCGACCCCCAGGACTGCCTGCCCGCCCGCCTCCCTCCCGTCTCCCCCTCGCCCTCCCGCCGCCGCTCACCGCTTGTCCGAGCCCATGCCGCCGCCCAGGATCCGCAGGCAGCCTGCGCAGCACTGTCCGGCACCTCACGCCGAGCACACTCGCACAGCGTCTCTCGCTGCCTCGCCACAAAATGGCGCCCAGGGGACCGCCCGTCTTCTACCCAGCGGCCACCGCGCGTCACGACTGGAAGCTTCTAGGCGGGCGCATGCGCAGCGGACGGCCACTCTGGCGGGCACGCCGGGAAGTGTAGTTCCTGGGGCGCAGGCGCCATTAAAGGGTCTCCCGGCCCGGCCCCCCCCGCACGGGACCGGGATGCTCAGGGCACCGTCCAGCGTGGCCTTGGACACTGACAGGGATCGCAGCTGCTCTGGGAAACCTGTGCCAGTGCCTTACCACACTCATCATAAACATTTCGTCCTTATGTCCAATCTAACCCTGCCTCAGTTTAAAGCTGTTACCCCTTGTCCTGTCACTCCACACCCCTGTCCAAAACCCACTCCAGATCTCCTGAAAGTCCCTTTAGGCACTGGAAGGGGCTCTAAGGTCTCCGTGGAGCCTTCTCCAGAGAGAACAAACCCAACTTCTCCAGCCTATCAATAATTAAAAAGCTGTCACAGGCTGCAGCCCTTCAAGGGGGCATCATGAAACTAAATCATGCAGCGGAACACACGAGGCTGTGTCCAGCCTGCACTGCTTGGGCTGATGTGGCCAAGTCCAAGAGATACAAAGCCAGCGAGGCTTTGGCCCCAGCAAGGTTGTCCTCTCCATGTTCCCAGCACGAGGGTCAGCTTTGCCTCCTGCTTGTGACACCAGTCCCCACTGCCCGCACAGCCACCCTGCCCACACCCGCACCCCTCAGAGCACGGCTGCAGGCAGGAGGAGGCAGCCATTGCCGAGAACCCCCCACATTCAGCTCCCTGGGCGCGGTCAGGTTTTCCTCCCCGCCTGACCCTCAGCACTGCCTGTTTGGAGGGGACCCAAGAAAAGATATTTAACATGCAAAACAATGTCGGCGTCATTAACTCTTTCAAGACTGTTTTCTTTGTCTCAGAGCATGGTGAGGAGGGGTGGCTGGATGGAAAGGCAGCCACTGTCAGAGGCACCCCTCGTTCAAGGACTGCTTGGCAGTGCAGGCGGCAGTGCAGGCAGTACAGGCAGCAGTGCAGGCAGTAGAGGCAGCAGTGCAGGCAGTGCAGGCAGCAGGCAGGCCTCCCACAGGGTGCATGCGCTACCCGGAGGCGTGACAGCTGTTTCCGCTGTCATCCCTGCCTGCTGCCTAGGGGAAAAGTTTTTCCTCCGGGCAGGCTGCCTGACCAGTCCAAAGGCTGTCAGAGGCTCCTTGGCAGGCAACCCCAGGCAGCAGGAGCAGGTAGGACACGGCTGCTCCCCACTCCTCTGCCCCCTTTGTTGCCCTCACCACTTCCTGCTCATCTGGGACCAAGGGGGCAAAGGAAACAGAGGCTGCCTAAGACCCCCTGTGCCCAAATCAAAGCTCTTCACTGGGCTTGGGAGGGACTGGAAGGCATGTTTGGGGGGGGTGGCATTGCGTGCTTTCCTGTCCTGCATGGCCCTGGGGGCACAGAGCTGAGGGAGCTGTGGGGACATACTCCTGTGGATTGGGGGTTCCTGGTAAGGGGAGGTTGGGGCCAGCAGGGCTCCCTCATCTCTCCGGCAGACCCTCATCTTCTTCCAGCTCTTCTGACACGAGTTTGCTGAGCAAGCAGCTGTGCCCTCCCTGCGATCCCCCTCAGGTCTGTGTCACTGGGATGTTTTCACTTTGGGGTCCCTTGGGGTCTGAAAGGTGCTGAGAGGCTCTGTCCCCCACTCTGAACACAGGGATAAGGCTGAGACATTTTGTGGGCAGATGTCCCATCCCCTCCTCCAACCCGGCTCTGGGTTGCAGGAGGAGGGAAAGATAGACTTTCCCGGAACAGCTTGGCATCTCTCACCTCCTGCTCTGTCTCTCCCCAAAGGACTTTGCTGGAGGATTAAGGCTGAGCTGCCCCTGCTGGGAGGCTCAGTCATGGCTTCTAAGCGCCCTGCGTCCTCCTTGACACAGCCAGACGGCAGGGAAAAGAAAGCAAAAGGGGAAGAGGGGGATGACACTTGGAGCTCCACCTTGGCAGCCCTCAAAACTGCCCCCAAGGAGAAGCCTCCTGCCACCATCGATGGGCTGTGCCCCCTGAGCACAGCACCAGGTGCCCAGGTGAGAATGGGGCTGAGGTACCCAGAGGGGCTGAGATGGGGGGACATGGACAGGAGGAGGAACCCCAGGGCAGCCACTCGCTGACACATAGGCAGCCCCAATTTTCCATGTAGACCCCCCTGTGTCCCTGCTGGGATATCTCTGCACCCTCCCCATCCCCAGATGCTGCCCAGGTGCCAGCCCAGGCCATGCCATTCACTGTAGGTCTACGAGGACTACGACTGCACCCTGAATCAGACCAACATCAGTGCCAACAACAACAAGTTCTACATCATTCAGCTCCTTGAGCATGATGGTTCCTACAGTGTCTGGAGCCGCTGGGGCCGTGTGGTGAGTCCACCCTGGCACTGCTCACACACCCACCCCCCAGCTGTCCCCACCCTGCCTTCAGACCCCCAAAGGTTGATCAAACAGATCAAACCCTTTTTCCTGGTCCCAGAGCAAGCAACAAAGTGTCCTGTTATGGCCCTTTGCTTGGGGGCTTCAAGGACTTTTCCCCACACAACATGGTCAGCCTGGCTGCAGCACATGGCACCTGTCACTGCAGTGAAAGTGAATGTGACATTACAACAAGGACTCCTGGGGTCTCTTCCCATGCTGATGGCTCAGCATGTGCCTAGTTGCTGGCCCATAGTCCTGCCATTGCAACCCCCCTTGAACCCTGCCTGCTCCCTCCAGCATGGGGCTGGTGGGGCAGGGATGTAGGAGAGGTCCTAACCACTGCTATCCACTGTCAGGGGGAAGTGGGCCAGTCCAAACTCATGCCCTGCGCCTCTCTGGAGGCTGCCAAGAAGGACTTTGAGAAGAAGTTTCGGGAGAAGACCAAGAACAGCTGGGCCTCAAAGGAAAACTTCGTTGCCCAGCCGGGGAAGTACACACTCATCGAGGTGCAGCCAGGGGCTGGGCAGGAGGTGGAGGTTGCTCTCAGGGTGAGTGCAGTGGGCATCTGGGGTGTCACCACAGTGGGGTAGTCCTCACTCCTGGGCTACTGGACACCAGTACATGTGCCCTACAGGACATCAAAGAGGGTCATGAGGATGTGGTGGGTTCTGAGGTGGGTCTGGGTGCGTGCTGAAACAGTCTGAAGGCAGAGATTTGAGGCTAATGGGTTGAAATGGAGTGGGAGGACATCCTGAATGAGAACCATGTGCTTCTGGGTGGAATCAGTCATGGAAAATGGAGGCAGCACCTGCCCATTGCTTTGCTGCCCAGGGGCTGGGCTCTCCCCACCAGACAGCCCGGATGCTGTGCTCCTGCAGCCTCTCTCAGGCTCACAGGTGATGCTGGGGATCTGCAGGTGGATGGCGTGGATGGGGACAAGGTCTGCAAGCAGCGGGTGCTGCCTTGCACCTTGGACAAGGACACACAGGAGCTGGTGTCTCTCATCTTCAGCAGTGACATGTTCCGGGACGCCATGCAGACCATGAATATCGGTAGGAGGAGATGTATGGCAAGCGCTGGGTCTGGGGGTTTCAGCTGGGGGGTTCAGGTGGAGGGGTGAATGGGGCAGAGGTGCTGATGGATTTTAGAGCATCCCCTCTAACATCCCAACACCTGGTGGGACTGTGGATACCCTGTGCCAAGTGCCTGCATGTGCCTGTGGTGATGCTGGAGGTTCTTGTGAGGCAAGTGGGGTGGATGGGTTCACCTGTGCCCTCCCCAACACCCTCCAGATGTGAAGAAGATGCCACTGGGGAAGCTGAGCAAGCAGCAGATTGCGAGGGGCTTTGAGGCACTGGAGGAGCTGGAGGCAGCACTGCAGGAGCAGCCCCCCCAGGCCTCTCGCCTGGAGGAGCTCTCCTCCCGCTTCTACACCATTGTCCCCCACAACTTTGGGCGGGCACGGCCACCCCCCATCAACTCCCCTGACCTGCTGCGTGCCAAGAAGGACATGCTGTTGGTGAGATGCCAGGGCACGTGGTGGGTGGCATCCCTCCCCGAGGAGGGCTCCTGCATGTGGGGCAGGGAGCTGCTGGCAGGAGGCTGGGCTTGCCCTGGTCCCCCCGCCATGGTGCTCAGCACTGGTGGTGAGGATGTCTCTCGTCTGTCCCTGCCAGGTGCTGGCCGACATTGAGGTGGCACAGAGCCTGCAGGCACAGAAAGTGAAGGAGGAGGAGGAGGAGGAGAAAGAAGTCCCCCATCCACTGGATCAAGATTATGCCCTGCTCTGCTGCCAGCTCTCCCTGCTGGACTCAGCTTCCCGGGAATATCAGGTGCTCCTTGTGCCACAGTGTCTCATAATGGGGAGCAACTGTACCAGGCCTGTGGGCACCCCAAAAGGTTCCCACTGTCCCAGGGGGACCGTGGGCATTGCTGGAATGGCTGCCTGGGGTGACGTTGCTTTCCTGCCTCCCTCCCTGGCAGCTGATCCAAAACTATGTGACACAGACTGGGCACAACCTCCGCATCCTCAACATCTGGCAAGTGGCCCGAGATGGTGAGGTGAGGTGGAGATGATTTGCCCCTTCTTGCAGTGTGGAAGCCCTGGTTGCACCCCAGGATTGTGTTAGGGCTGCTTCACGCAGTGGGGGCTTCAGCCCAGCTGGCCAGGGGCAAACAGGCCCCAGCTCCCCTGCCCCTCCAGCTGGGCACTGGGGTTGGGCTGGGTGAGTGGGTGGCAGCCCTCCATGCCTGGGCATCCACGTCTCCCTCCGTGGACAGCCCTTAGCTGTGCATCTCTCCAGGATGAGCGCTTCAAAGCCCATGACCTCCTGGAGCACCGGCGCCTGCTTTGGCACGGCACCAATGTGGCGGTGGTCGCGGCCATTCTGAAGAGCGGGCTGCGCATCATGCCCCACTCAGGAGGGCGTGTGGGCAAGGGCATCTACTTTGCCTCTGAGAACAGCAAATCAGCCTGCTATGGTGAGGGTCCTGGGAAAAGCAAGGCTTCTTGAGATGCCCGCAGGGGTGTGAGCCAGGCTGCTTTCGCATGACCCCTGCCAGGCAGCTGTGGGCATGCCAAGCCCCTTCCCTGAATGGCAAGTGGGCCCTGCATCCCAGCATGGCCCGGGCATAATGAGATGGGAACACCAGGGATGGTGCCGTCATCTCCATCCCTTTTTCCCATGTCAGTGGGCCGCACATCCAAGAATGTTGGCATCATGTTCCTGACGGAGGTGGCCCTGGGCAAGCCCTACCATATCACCAGAGATGACCCCTCGCTATGTCAGCCACCCGCTGGCTATGACAGTGTCCTGGCCTGTGGCCGGACAGAGCCAGGTGAGCCTGGGGCAGGAGGGGTGTGGGGTTTGTGGGGCGGCAGTGGGCACAGGGCAGGGGGAAGAGAGGTAAGGTCTCAGGCTTGATGTGTTGGGGGGGTGACTTCTGGCCCAGACCCTGCGCAGGATGAGGAGGTGCTGCTGGATGGCAAGAAGGTTCTGGTGTGCCAGGGCAAGCCCATCCCCATGCCTGCCTACAAGAACTCCCGCTTCAGCCAGAGCGAGTACCTCATCTACCAGGAAAGCCAGTGCCGGATCCGCTACCTTGTCCAGCTCCGCTTCTGAGTGTGCCCAGGAACCCTGTGGCCCTGGCCCAGCACCAGCTGGTGATGCCCACCAGCCCAGAGGACAGTAATATGGAATCTCTGGCCACCCCACCTGGGGATTGGCAAAGGACAGGCTGGTGTGGGGACAGAGCTTGCTTTGACTGTGAATAAAAGCACCATGCCTTGTACCAAACGGTGCTCTCGCTTTCCTGTCCTTGGCAAGGTGCATATGGTGTAGGGAAGGGTGGGGTAGGGTCCCTAAAGGGTTGGCAGTGGATGACTCTGGAGAGGCTACAGCCTTCAGAGATAAAATCTAGTGGCTTTGAAAGCCAGCTGCCCTTGTTACTTTAGTAAGGCACAGGGCTCATGCCCATCACCGTGGCATCAGAGTTACAGAGGACGAGCAAGATCTGCTGCCCTGCCTGGGCATGGAGGAACATCTGGAGGGTGAGTGCCTACCCTCTGTCTAGTGCCTTTCTTGGTGCCATGCCTGCTGCCCTGCCCCAGCCTGGCAGCCATGCCAAGCCCCTTTCCATGCTCACATGTGCCAGAGAGGGGCAACACCCAGCTGTGTTAACCCGATGCCCCGTGATCATCCATGTGTCAGTGGAGAGGAGTTGCTGCAGACCTGCCTGTAGCTCTAACCCTCAAGCCCTGGTGACCTGGGGGCTGAGCTGGTCTTGTGGAAGGACCAGGCTTGGTACAGCGGGTGGCCATTCTGGGGGGGGCAGGTCTTGGAGACCCCAGTCCCCCCTTCCTGAGCCCCTGCCGGCTGCTAGGACCCAGCAGCTGTCCCCATGGGACTACCACGAGTGCAGGCAGTGCAGGCAGCGCCGGGAGTGACAGCTGGTGCCATCCGCAGCTGGCGGGCTGCAGGCAAACAGGATGACGAGCGGGTGACGGGAGCGGGGAAGGGGGAGCGTGGCCTCACACAGGGCCCGCAGTCCCTGTTCTGCTGTGGGAGCGACACCAGCAAGAGGGACGCTGGCAAGGCAAGGAGCATCACCCACCTCCCCAGGAGCAAAGGTGCGCTGAATCCCCCCCAGCCCGGTGTCCCCTGCGGCTGGAGCAAGAGGGTCGGGGCAGGCATGTTGTGCTGTCCCTCCTGGGGACATGGTGGTGCTGTTGGGGCAGGGGGACAGGGTATGGGTGCCCGCAGGTCCCAGCAGTGCTCTGGCCAGGCTGGGGACAGCCTTGGTGCCAGCTTTGGGACAGGCAGGGTGCTGTGATCTCACTGGCTACCTCTCTTCCCTCCAGTACCTTGGAGGTGTGCTGGTTGTCTTTGTTTCTCTGTGGCTCTTCTTCATTTTGTTTTTTCTCCTTCACACCCCTCTCCTGTCCCCAGCAGGCACGGAGGAGATAGAGGCCATGGTTGTAGTGGGGTTTCCCTCTATGGGACGCAGGAAAAGAATCCTTGCTGCCCAGGCACCGGAGCTGCTGGCTTAGCCCTTGATGGGGATGGCGAGTCGAACAGGACCAAACACCACGGACAGCCTAGAGCTGCTCTCTGTCCCCGAGTACTCCATTGCCCAGGAAGTGGTGGGCCTCTTCTGCATGATCCTGCTCACCCTCACTGCCCTGGTGGCCAACACCGTAGTGTTGGTCGTCATTCTCAAAACCCCCCTTTTCAGGAAGTTCATCTTCGTCTGCCACCTCTGTGTGGTCGATCTCCTCTCTGCCATTTTCCTCATGCCCCTGGGGATCATCTCCAGCTCCTCCTGCTTCAACAGGGTGATCTACAGCATTGCCGAGTGCAAGGCCTTGATATTCCTGAATATCTGTTTCATTAGTGCCTCCATTCTCACCATCGCCATCATCAGCGTGGAGCGGTACTACTACATCGTCCATCCCCTGAGGTATGAGGTCAAGATGACCATCAGGTTGGCGGTGGCTGGAGTGATCTTCATTTGGGTCAAGTCTGCTCTCATCACTATCTTGGCACTGGTGGCATGGCCTCAAGGCAACGGGGCCACCAGCGCCAGCCGCTGCACAGTATACTGGAGTCCTGGGGCACACAAGAAGGTTTTTGTGATACTCTTCAGCATCACCTGCTTTTTTCTGCCCACCATCATCATCCTTGCTGTCTACAGCAGTGTCTACCGTGTGGCCCGGACTGCGTCCCTACAGCAGGCACCGGTGCCAGTGCCAGCACAGGCCATTGCACCCAGACACCGATGTGACTCCATCGCCAGCCAAGTGACCATCATCATTGCCAGGATCCTGCCGCTGCCCAAACTGATCCCCGATCGCCTTTTAGGAAGCAACAAGGCCATCCTCACCTTGGTCCTCATTGTGGGACAGTTCTTGTGCTGTTGGTTGCCCTTCTTTGCTTTCCACTTGCACTCCTCTGTCTCTGTTGGCACTCTGGGTGGTGGGCACGGGGAGATGGTGGTCACCTGGATTGCCTACTCCTCCTTCGCCATCAATCCCTTCTTCTATGGGCTGCTGAACCGCCAGATCCGTGAGGAGCTGGCCAGGCTTCGGCGCAGCTGTCTCAACCGGCCGCTGGGTCAGGAGCTCTGTCTTTCCATCTCAGAGGCTTCTGTCCAGGAAAACTTCTTGCAGTTCCTCCAGAGAGCAAGTTGCACGCTGGAGACCCACACCAGCTGCATCAGCCCCAGCCCCAGCCCCCGGAACAGGCTGGACCAGACAACAACAGGCTTCCCCATCCCAGGTCAAGTTCCTGAACAGAGCAGCTGAGAAGCAGGAGGCTCTGTCCCACCGTACTGGGCAGGAAACCTACCAGAGACCCCCAGACTTGCTTGGACCCAGCCTCTTGGATTTGGAGGAGTTCTTGTTTGGGTTTTGCCTCTCTCTGAGCTTATGGTGGAAGATGGTTTCTCTGCTGGGGGAAGGCAGCAGATCTGGTGAAGCCCCAGGTCTTTTTTGCAGGCTGGCTCCACCAGCACAGCTCAGTTGCATGGATGGGCTCTCCTCAGGACATGGGATGCCAAGGGGCTCCTGAGCAGTGGCAGGGGGCACCTTCATCTCTATCACCCTGCTGGAACCACTAGTGGCCAACA
The DNA here is from genome assembly GCA_035041135.1 of Platyrinchus mystaceus. Taxonomy (NCBI): domain Eukaryota; kingdom Metazoa; phylum Chordata; class Aves; order Passeriformes; family Tyrannidae; genus Platyrinchus; species Platyrinchus mystaceus. The sequence goes on from JAWWLV010000024.1 coordinate 14,616,799, forward strand.
GGAAGGGCAGATGTCCCTTACACCCTACCCAGGAGCAATGTCCCAGCTAACACCACTAACACCAGTAACAGCAGGGCCCCAGGCACCCCACTGAGCCTGGATGGCAGGCACGGAGACCTGCGTCCTTGGCTGTTAAACCCTGTTAAACTAATGTCTGTGTGGAGGAGCTCCTGCTCCCTGTGGTACTGATCGGGGGGACACACCCGTGCGGCTGACTCTGGCCGTGTCACTGTTTGTCCTGCTGGCATGGCAGCACACAATGCCCGTGGCCATGCCTCGCTGTGCCCTGTTCCCCCTGCCTGGCAGGGGCTGCCCCTCTGGGGGGAAACTGGCTGTTTGAGGGTCTGTGCCAGGCTGTTTATGGATACAGCTGTCCAGCTGAAGCCCAGCCAGTGGTGCCATGTGTCAGCCAAACTGGGCTGCTGGCCAGGGGCACGCTGCGGGGGGACATGGTGACACAGGGTGATGAGGAGGTGGCTGTGTGGGGTGCTCCCAGGCAGCAGCAGCCAGAGAAGATCAGAAGCTGCTGTTCCACTTTGGTCTCATTGCTTCTGCAGGACCTCCCATGGGGTCCTAAGTGACAGAAAAGGAGTCCTTTTGGGGGATGCTGCAGGGGTACATCAACCTCAGCCCACCCACAAAGGTCCCAGGAATGGTGTTGGCACGGTGGGTTGGATTTGTCCTTACCCTAGTAATAACTGGGGGCCTGAGGGAGAACTGCCCCATGGCCTCTCAAACTGCCCCATGGCAGGGAGGGGGCTCCAGGACAACCCCCAGAGAGATGGGGCTGAAGGGCAGCACTCACTCCACCCCAGACACAGGGATGCCCCTCCAGCCAGCACCCCATGTCCCTAGGAGCTGGGGCTGCCCCTGCTAGGGGAGAAGTCTCCACCCAGGGTGGGGGATATTATTATTATTATTTTCTTGTAAATTTTATCTTTTTATTAAACCATTGATAAGTTACAAAGGAGGAAAAAATATAGACTTATATATACAGCATTTCCGAGCCAGCAGGGACTGGCTCTTGGATGGGGTTGCTGGGAGGCGACTGCCTCAGGGTTGTCCAGGGAGGGCCTCCCACCAGAGCCAGGGGAAGAAGGACTCCTGGAGAGGCCAGGCAGTCCCTCATCCAGTGGGACCTGGCTTTTGGGTGCCAGACAAGAGTATGGGCAGCAGCAGGATGGCAGGGTAGGCAGGGTGAGGGAGAAGGAGGCAGGGGTCCCATGCTGGCACAGGGCACTGGGAGAAGGGACCCTAGGCCGGCAGGAACAAGCCCCTCCCCCCAGTACCAGGACATGTGGTCTCTGTGCAGGAAAATCAGGGAGGGGGACACAGTGCTGCTGGGACTGGCAGCAGGCAATGAAGCAGCCCCTTCCTTCAGCAGGCATTGCTGCCAGGAAGACCCTTCCCTTCCCTGGGGTGGGGGGCAAGGAGGTCCACCTGGGGCATGGGCACCTGGCAGGGGCTGGGGGCCAGAGTGGGTGGCAGGGAGATATCTCTGGTACCAAGTGGCACCCTGGACCCCCTGGCCTGGCCCACTGGGGCTCAGTAGGGTGAGAACTTCTGCCGGTCAGCTTTCTTGGTGCCATTGGCCGCTGAGATCTTGGTCGTGTAGGTGGCGGTGCCGCCATTGGGACCTGCCACAGAGGACGGGGACAGTGCCAGGAAGGACACCGGCTTCAGACCGATGAAGTTGGAGAGGGAGATGGCATAGGGGGTGCCCAGCAGGGCTGGAGGGGCCGGGGCAACGGCGGGAAGCGCTGCGCCAGAGCCTGGGGCGAGGGGCTGGGAGAAACCCATGCCGAGGTCCATGGAGCCAGGGCCCGGTGGCACCTGGGAGGTAGATTTAGCCGTCTCTAAGCTGGGGAGGCAAGCGAGAAGGATGGGATGGTGACTACCATGGTGACACAACGGGTTTCCCACACGCTCCAGCCCTTGTCACAGGTCTCTATGGCACATCCTGGGTATCCCACTGAGCAGGATGAAAACCTGGGGTTCAAACCTGGTAGGTCTCAGATCCTGCACCTACCATCTCAGGACCTCAAAGCACCACCCAGCTGATCTTTTCTGTGGATGCTAGGGTGGGGGGGTTTCCCCCTAAAGCTGTCTTGGGGTGCTGGAGAAGTGCCACCCCTCACAAGCATCCAGCATGTATCCAGCATGTAGGCTGGCACCTACCAGGCTGTGATGAGGTACTGAGCCAGGGTGATGCTGACCGGGGTCCCTGTGATGGTCACGTGCCGCTCGCTGGAGCCCTCGGTCTGGTTCCCGATCTTTATGTGGGCACCCGACATCTGCCTGATCTCGCTGATCTTGCTGCCGTGCCGGCCGATGATGCAGCCAATGAGCTGAAGGGGCAGGGACTAGGGTGAGCTGGGAGCAGCTGGAGCAGCCACACCAAGCAGGCAGCTCCCAGGGGCTCACCCAGACACCTGCTACACCTGGGAGGGTTGGGGAAACTGCAGAATGCAGTGGGAAGGCAGGGCACTGCTTTCCTTGGGCAGACTCTGCTTTTTGGTCTCACTCAAGCCTCCCTTGCTGGCACTGCTGGGCTGCCACATGCCAACGGCCAAGCCCTTTCACCCCCTCGTGTGCCTCAGTTTTCTGCCTCAGCAGCCCCCCTCCTGCTCCTGAGCCCTGGCAGAGCCTCCTCTGTGAGGGGCAGTGGGTCCTGGACCCTGCAAAGATCCTGCAGGGTGGGACACATGGGTGGGGGCAGGCTCTGGTCCCTCTTGCCATCCCCAGGTTGATACATACATCGTTGGGCACCAGGAACTCCTGGGAGCTGCTCTGGGAGCTGGCATCCAGGCCTGGAGAGAGAGACAAGGATGTTAGCAATGAGGAGGCAGGTCTCCAGTAACTCCATGCCCCCTTTGCAGACCTGTGCTAGGACAGCCAATGGCCCTGAGGACAAACCTGGAGGATCCCTGGGAAAAGGCAGGGAGGACAGGACATAAGCACCAGCCATTACTTGGTGCCAATGCTCTCCCATTGCAGGGTTGGGAGGTACAGGTGGGTGCAGGAACCCCAGGAAATCAGTGAAGGGTTGTGCTGGGGGGAGCGCGTGGCCATGCCAGGGGGGATGGGACTGGAGAGGGTGCAGGGGTTGGGGACCCCCTCATCAGGGTCAGGTGTCTGGGTGGGTCAGGAGGGGCCCCACACACACCCAGCCTTATGGAGGGCATGGGAGATGTCCCGTGGTAGCTCACCTGGCATCATGGCGGGTGTAGGGCCCAGGGGGGTGAAAGGGAGTGTGTGGCCTGACAGCTGCTGCAGCTTCGTCACCTGCCCGGGCAGTGGGAGGAGGAGGAAAGACATGTTAGTGGTGATGGCAGAGTCCCCTGTGCCCCTGCTGGGGCTGAACACTGGCACCCAGTGCCTCCCAGGATAGGAATTCCCAGCAGCACTTATCTGGCGGGCATGGATCCAGTGCCCAAAGAAGCTGCCACAGGGACAGACTCACCTCTGCAGGAGAGACCCCACTGTACTGGCCCTGCATGGAGAAGCCCTGGTGGGGAGAAAAAACGGGTATCTGTCGGGAACCAGGTGGGGACCACTGTCTCAACCCCTCACCCCCAGGGCAGAGAGGCCACTATGAGCCCACCAGAGTTGCCTCTTGCTGGCAGAAGCTGCTCCGTGCCCCGGGGGGGCTCTGCCCTCTTACCTGGTTGGCAGAGAGCAGGATGGTGCCCAGGGAAAGGCCAGGGTGGTAGGGTATGGTGGCCCCCTTCGGAGGTGACTGGAGACAGAAGGAAGGAGGTGGAGGGGATGAGAGATGAGGCTGAATGCCCCCTACAGCCCCATGGACCCTCTGCCCCCTCATGCCTCCAGCAAGCTGGGCACAGCCCTCAGCACCACCAAGGCAGGGTGCTCCTATGGCCTTCTACACAGGGGGACCATGGTGTTTGGGACCAGGCAGGCACAGGAAGCCTTGGGGAGGGGGACGTGGGTAGCACATGCCCCTGGGCTGGGCATGGGGCTTGGGAGATACCTCCAGGATGACGGCGCAGATCTGCCTCACGCACTGGATGATGGTGTCCGGCACCCCCGAGACAGTGACGGCCCGTTCCGTGGAGTTGGGCAGCAGGTCGCCAGCCACCTGCACCTGTGCCCCCGTGCTCTGGGGGGAGCAAAGGGACATGCTGGTGTCCCTCAGCCACTCCCAGTGACTGCTCAGCATCTCCCACCTCCCCTGTCCCCCTCCTGAGCTCCCAGGGACCATTGCAGGACCTGCAGGGTGATGCTCTCTGCTCCTGCATCACCTGCATCACTTTCCACAGCCCCTGCAGGACTGTGGCAGCTCCCACACTGAGGACTCTGTGCTCCCTGGGGGAAAAAAGGATCCTGCACCCAGGGCATCCTCAGCCTCACCTCCCGGATCTCCCGGATCTTAGATCCTGCCTTGCCGATGAGGGAGCCGCACTGGCTGGCTGGGATGACGAGGCGTAGGGTCACTGGTGCTCTGCCAGCTGCCACCCCATCGCTTCCTACTCCCAGGTCCTGCAAGGGAAGGGGGATTCAGCATCAGACCCTCAGGATCCTGCAGGTGTAGGGACACCCAGCAGGGGGTGGGAGGGCTGCCTACCTCCTCCAGCTTAAAGGCGATCATGGAGACAGCTCGGAAGACGGCATCAGTGGAGCCGGTGATGGTGGTGATGCGTTCGGGGCAGGATCCCTCTGAGATGGTGATGCGTGCGCTGCTCTGGGGACAGTGTCACACCCCGTTAGGGATGTCACAGACCCTGTGCTCCATGACTTCTCCCAGGGATAGGCTTATTGGGCAAGATTGATGCCTTCAGATCTGAGCTTTCCCCCTCCCACCCACCCCAGGCAGCCTTCCCTGGAGTACCACTGCATTTCCCCTGGATCCCCTTGGGTTTTGGGGCCCAGGCACATGGGAGCCACCAGGCACAGACAACACAGGCATCAGGACCTGGCAGTCCCCTGGCATGCCCTTACCTGCTCTCGTATCCTCTTAACAGTCTCTCCTTTCTGCAGGGAGAGGAATAGGGCAGGTGTCAGATCCAGGGGAGCCCAGGGCTCGTGGTGCCCTGGACCCCAAATCTTACCTTGCCAATGATGCTGCCGATCTCCTGAAAAGCCAGAGACAAGAGTGGCCCCATCAGCAGGCAGCTCCCTGCCTGCCACATCCCTCCTCTGCTCACAGCTTGGCACACCTGCAATAGGCAGGCCTTGCCCTGGGGCCACTGGGACACTGAGTGGCTTAACTGGTGACACTGGGGCACGGGAACCCTCCCTGGCTTAGGATGGGCAAAGAAATCCTTCTAGGAATGCTGTTCCCAGGGGGGATTGGGAGCAGGGGAGGAAAATGGGGCATGGCAAGCAACTGGAGCTCTGGCATGACCCCTCAGACCAGGCATTGCTGACCCCCAGGAAGTGCTGAGCCCCCTGCCATTACCTTGCCGTGCATGAGCATGCGGAGGGTCAGGGTGATGCTGAGCTCCGTCTCCTCGGGGCTGCCGCCCACGCCGCTGACTCCGTCCGGTGATGCCATGGCGGGGGGGCGACCTGAGCCTGTGGGACACAACAGCCTTCAAAAAGGGGGCAGCCACCAACTAACCCCCTGCTCCCAAATCTGCAGCTTGAAAATCCTATGGGTGGGAAATGGGGAAACTGAGGCAGGGGCAACGCTGTGCCCTCTTCTGGCAGGGGACCTTTGTACGACCCCCATGGTACCCCACAGGCGCCCTGCACTCCTGCCTGGCACTCCTCAAAAGGGACCCGCTGCTATGTGTCTGCCAGAGCTGCCTTCAGCCTGTCCTGCACATGGCCAGGATGTGGGGAAGGGTGTGGGGAACGTGGCTGCGGGATGAGGTTCAGTTTGCGGACACTTGCTGGGGTGAGAGAAGCAGAGGTGGCCTGGGTGGTCTTGCAGGCTGTGTGAGCCTCCCTCTTCCTCCTCCTCCCTTCCTCCTGCCCATGTGCAAAGTCCCAGGGGAAACCGAGGCAAAGCTCCTTGATGGAGATTGCCATCAGATATGAACTATGGCGTGATGCTCGATGTTGCTGCACCCTGTTTTCCCCCAGAGCGCCCCAGAGCCCTCCCAGACCTTGTGCCTGGGGGCCGGGGGCGGGCAGGGCCCCTGGGAGGAGGACAATCGCTGTGTGTCCAGGGCTGGGTGGGTGGTTGCAGCACCGCTGGCTCCCGGCAAGCCGGGCGATGCCAAGCGGCTTTGAAACAAAGCACCCGTGTTGGGGCTGGGGCCGTGTCTTCGGGCATGGCGGGGGGGGGGCAGCTATTTTAGGTGCTGGCAGGACTCGTCATCGCTATGGCACATCTCCTGCATCAGGGTAACGCGGGGTGGGGAGGGGGCAGGTTGATCCCCTGTACACCCCCTAAGTGCTCTGACTCACACCCCCGGGGTGGTTTAACACCCCATCTTCACCCGCCTGTTCCTGTGGGCTGAAGAAAAGGGGAAAAGACTGACGAAGGGAAATATTCCCGTTCCTGATGGAGGGGAGCCTGAAGCAGGGTGGAGGGGGTGGGATGTGCCCTACTATAACTCCCTGCCCGCAGCATGCAGGGCTGTGTGCGGTGCCGGCAGGGACGCGCAGCCCGCCAGGGTCCCCCGTCCCCCCGGGGATGAACGGCAGCGGGGACCCGCCGGGGACAAAAGACCCCGCGGGGCAGAGAATGACGAGACTGGCAGTGGGACACGGGGGAGGCAGCAGGGCCACGGGGTGTCCCCCCACTGCCACAGGCTGTGTCGGGGGGTCTGCGGGCAGGGGGTGCTCTCCTCCAGGTGAGCAAGGCTGGCAGGGACGTCAAAGGCCCCGGTGATGGGCACAGGCCACTTGCCATGGCTGGCATTGGGACAGCCATGAAGCTGGGCACCGCCCGTCCTTCGGGGCACCTCTGGGTGGCAAAGGGAGGTATCGGGGGACAGGAAGAAGCCCCCACCCCATCCCAGGGGGTCGCTCTCTCCGCTCACCCTCCCGGCCGCCCCAAGCCCCCCGGTCCCCGTGGGAGCGGGGCCTGGCGGGTACCTTTCCGTGCGCCTCGTCCCTCCGCCGCCGGCCGCCCCGCTCAGTGCCACATTGTCCCCGGCGGCGCCCAGTGACACCCGGGGCAGGAACAATGAGCCGCTTGACAGGCCAGGGCCAGGCTGGCAGCCCCGGCCCCCACCCCGGTCCACGCCGGGGCCCCCCTCGCTCTTCCCCTCTCCCACATCCCTCCCTCCGGGATCCTATTACAGCGGATAAGAGACACTAAAAGGAACAATGCACCCTGGGTAAGGCCATCTGCCACCGCTGGGGACATTCCTGGCCCCCCCCTCCCCGGTCCCCCCCGCGTTGGCTCACACATCACCCCTCTTTGTAATTGCGTGGTTTTTTTCCTGGAAGCTGATCAGCTGGCAGGGCTCAAGGGCTCAAGGACACCGGAGCGGGCAGAGATGGGGCAGCTGGCACCCCAGGGCCCATTGGCACCCCGGGCTGCTGCTGAGAGGGAGCGCCTGGAGGTCTGTGCGACAGGAGGCACTCCTGTATGGGGGGACCGGGGCTGTAACAGGGGACCTGAACCAGGTGCAGGGTCAGGGATGCTCCAGACAGGGGTCCTGCTGTACCACCAGGGCAGGCACGAGCTCCTGCACCCTTGGCACTGCCTTGTGGCCCCCATATGGGCATCCTGCGCCCACATAAAAGTGCACCCCCCTCCCCTTACCTCCCCCACTAAATCCTCCTGGGCCCTGGCGTAAGCAGCTAAAGCCCAGGCAGGCTTGGGGAAGGGGGGGCATTGGGGAGGGCACCCTGCTGCTGGCTCCATCTGTGCCCCCAGTACCCAGTGGAGCAGCACCAAAGGGGAAGGAGGCAGGTGGCAGGCAGGGGTCTTGTCCCCCTGTCTGTCAGGCCTCCCTGCCCGCCCCCTCATCTGTTCACAGCAGCCACTCCTTGGGTAAATCTGCCCCCACCTCCCTCAGGCGCTGGGCTGGCGGTTCCCTTTTAAGCCCCTGTGGATTACCCTGGACTTGGGTGCATGCTAGGAGGAGTGGGAGGAGGAAGATGAGGCAAGCAGGTTGGGGACATGGCTGTCACTACACTGGGGGACCTACCTGTCCCTGAACACAGCCCCAGGGCTCCCTGGGCACCCTCTGATGCTCATGGGGGTCCTGCCAGAAATGGTGAGGGGGATCCAGTGAGGCTGACACTTGCCAATCCACAGGGGAACGATCCCCAACAGTACCATCCCTCGGTGGCTGCACCTTCCCTGCTATCACCCCCCAAACCTGCACAGGAGAGCAGCCACAGAGGTGGGGATTGGGGAAGGAAGTGAGAAGGGTGGAAAGAAGCAGGATGAAGGTGGCAGGAAAGCAGTGGCAGAGCTTGGAGTTTTATTTGGTCCCAAGGGAGGTGGGTGGTGGTGTGGGCCAGTGTGGTGTGTGTGCCAGGCAAGTGGCTGAGCTGGCATGAGGGTGCATGTGCAGGCGTAGGGATGGGTGGGTTGATCACATTCTCCTGCCCTGTGGTCCCATCCTGCTCACACCAACTGCTGCAGGAAGGCCAGGAGCCCACGGTGCCACTCATTGGGCTTGTCCAGGTAGCAGGGGTGTCCAGCACCCTGCAGCATCAGCACCTGGTGCTCAGGGAGGTGTCGCAGGTTGTTCAGGCTGGTCTCCCCCAGCTCCACGTCCTGGTCCCCGTACACAATCAGCGTGGGGGTCTGCAGAGGGGGAATGCAGAGGAGGAGCCTGTGAGTGGGATCCAAGCACCCAGGCACTCATTCCCTCTGGCCAGGGCCACCCTAAAGGGGAGACACTTGCCCTTCTACCCTACTCTCCAGGACGAGGCTCAGACTCCTGGGTCTCGTAACATCCCCTTTCATTTCTGCTATCCCGCATCACATTCCTTCACCATTATGTTCCCCTTTTCCAGTGGCAACAGAGTTTCTGGCCTGTTTGGTCTTTCCCTGCTCAACCCCAGTGCAAAGGTCCCCCCTCTTCACCATCCCCTTCCAGTTCCTTGACCTCCCCGAGTGCCCCCCCAGGCCGTACTTTGATCCGGGCGTACTGCTCTGCTGTGAATTTGTCGGTGCAGATGGGTGCCACAGGTACATATGCCTTGACCAGGTGGCTGTGCTCTAGGAGGAAGGGCAGGGAGTACATGCCGCTGAGCGATGGGCTGATCACCACAGCTGGACCCAGGCACAGAGCCTCCGAAACCGCTTTCAGGAATTCCGCCGGCGCTGGCTGGCCCACGGGTGCTGGGGCCACGGCATCTTTGGAGCGCCCCAGCCCTGAGCCATGGGAAACACAAGTGGCCCTGTCAGGCTCCCTGCTGCCTCCGTGAGCAGAAGATAGCGCAGCACAGCTGGATGCTGGGGTTGCCATCCTGGCACCACAAACCCAGTGGGTGCATTGGCCCCACCTGGCTCCAGGGCTGTGCTCACCATCACACCTTACCCGGCAGGTCGATGGCCACGGCTCGGTAGCCGTTCTCGGCCAGTGTGGCGAGGGTCCCCACCTGCAGCCAGGTGTCAGAGGAGAAGCGGATGCCGTGCAGCAGCAGCACCGTCAGCCTCGGTGCCGCCTGGGCAGGCTCAGCCTGGCGGTAGAACAGGGTCTGTTCTTGGACGGTGACGGTACTCTCAGTGAGCCGTGGGGTGGCCATGCCTGGGGATCGGGGGGCTGTTAGTGGGGGCAAGTGGTGGGAATGGGAGGGGTGACGTGCCTTGTGCCGCCGTCGAGGCACGGGTGGCCACGGGAGGGTCACACCGGCATCACCCTCACTGCGAGGGCACCGGCGGGGCCGCTGATGTGCCAGGCAGGTTCACGGGGCCGCCACTGTCTCAGCTTCCCCGTCTGGCCCTTACCTGCTGCTCCGTGCCAGGGGCCAGACGCCGCTCGCCTCCTCCCCGCTCACCGCCGCACCACCGGGCCGAGGGAGCCGCGCCCCGGGACCAAAGGCCTGCGGGGCGGGGAGGAGGCGAGCGGCGGCACCGCCTCATAGAGCGCAAGGTCCGGGGCGGCACTGGGAACGGCTGCGGCCCCGTCGGGCCGGGCCGAGCGCAGTCGAGCCGACCTTCGCTAAGCTCAACCCGAGCCCTGCCGAGCGCAGCTTAGCCCAACCCGAGCTCTACCCGAGCCAGGCCGAGCCCAACGCGAGCTTTGCCGAGCTCAACCCGAGCCCTGCCGAGTGCAGAGGAGCTCTATCCGAGCTCTACCGAGCCACGCCGAGCACAACGCGAGCTTTGCCGAGCTTAGCCGAGTGCAACCAAAGCGCAGCTGAGCGCAACCCGAGCTCTGCCGAGCCGTACAGAGCCTTTGACGAACCGAGCCCAGCCCAGCCGAGCTCAGCTGAGCCCCTGCCGTGCCCCCCCAAGCCCCACCAAGCCCCACCGGCCCAGCCGATCCCCCGGCTGTTCTGTCCCGAGGGCTCTGCCATGGCCTGACGGGGCCGTGCCGGGGTCGGGGCCGTGCAGCGCCCCGCTCCCCGCGCCCGGAGCCTGCAGTGCCGCGCGGTGCCGCCGGGCGGAGCCCGTGGGCACAGCAGCGCTGGGCGGGCCGTGCCGGGCGGGGGTGCGCGGGCCGGGCCGGAGCTGAGCAGAGCAGCGCTCCTGCTCCCCCCCCGCAGCAGTGGGGTTGGGGGCCCGCAGCCCCGCGCTGCCGGTCTCCTGTTCCAGCGGGAGCGGAGATGCTGCTGGTCCGCAGCCGCCTGGGGCTACTACTCCTCGGGGCTCTCCTCACCTTCCTCCTGTTCATTCTCCTCCCGGCCGCCCGGCACGGGCAGCGTTCCCGGCCTGACGAGGGGAAGCGGGGCCGGCGGGCGGCCAACGGCACGGCGAGGACGGGGATAGCTGCGGGAAAGCCCCCCGTCTTCTACAGGGAGGTTCCCGCAGGAACTGCTGGCCCTGGGAGGTGGGTCAGCCCAGCCTCGGGTCTGTCATCACCAGCCCTTGAGGCCGCTGGGTGCTGCAGGCATGGCATCCTCCCTGAACCCTTTCCTACATGTTTTCCCCCCTATAGGCCCGATGTCCTGCTCCTGCACGGCCAGGCGTTCACCTCCAAGAGGTGGGAGGCCTTGGGCACGCTGGCACTGCTCGCTGGAGAAGGCTACCGTGCAGTCGCAATAGATCTGCCCGGTAGGACCATGGCACTGTGTTTAGTTGATCCCTCTGGGCAGCTCCAGTCCCTGGCCTCAGCTGGGCCCTGGAGCTCTTTAGAGGGAGGGCTCTGGATAGCTAGACACAATCCCTGGGGCAGTGTGCCTGGGATTTGGCTCTGCCCTGGGGCGTTGATCTTCATCAGGCTGGTGTGAGACTGGGGCTGTACAGTCATCAGGGCTTGATCAGGTGCCCATTTTTTGCCAAGCCACTGAATCTTGGTAGGGAGAGAACAGTGGAGACTGCACAATGCCAGCTCCCCACTCTATGCCCTCTTCCCCATGCCAGGCTACGGGGATTCGCCCCTGGTGGAGACGGTGGTGACGGCACAGGGCAGAGTGGCTTTCCTGGACCGTGTTCTCCGGGAGCTGGGCATGCGGAGGCCCGTTCTCGTGAGCCCCTCCATGAGTGGCCGCTTTTCCCTGCCCTTCCTGCTGGAGCAGGGGGACCGGCTGTCTGGCTTCGTGCCCATTGCACCTGTGGGCACCAAGGACTACACTGCTGAGCAGTACCGGCGGGTTCAGGTGAGCTGTGTCATTGGGCTCCTGGGGGGCTCCCCTGGGTGCTGGTGAGCCTCTGGCTGTAGGGAAGCATGGAGGGTGGCCCTGTATAGGGGTGAGTGAAGGGGACCTGTGCCCCCCAGCTCATGGGGGAGCTGGCACCTGCCTCCCCTTGGCTTTGCAGCCCCCTGTGGTGATGGATGGAGGTGGGCACAGCCCAGGGAAGCGCAGTGATCATTTACCTCTCTGACAACCGTTCTGCTTTTTTCTCTCTCCCAAGACGCCCACCCTGATCCTGTATGGTGACCGTGACACAGGCCTGGCTCCCCAGGCCCTGCAGAACCTCCAGCACCTCCCTGAGCACCATATAGTCGTTCTGCCTGGTGCTGGCCATGCCTGCTACCTGGACAAGCCTGAGGACTTCCATCGGGCCCTTCTGGGCTTCCTGCGCCAGCTGAAGTGAGCACCGCCTTCTCCCTGCCGAGCAGAGGACAGGGGCTGGGGCATCCGAGAGACTGGGAGGCACATACAGCTGGTGTGAGGGCTGCTGCTGCCTGTTGGGGTGTCCCCAGTGTGGTGGGGGTGGGGACTCGAGGTGTCCCTCGCTGGCAGGACAGAGTGTCGCCTGTCACGAGGCCAATAAACTGATGCTGCTCTGTTTTCTGCGTGTGTCCCCAAGCGCCGCGGGGCTCACCGGGCTCCAGCCTCATCTCTAGTGTGGGGCAGGAGGGTGCCCTGCGCCCTTTGCCTGTACCCCGCCCCTTGCCTGCCTCTCCTGCGCTCCCTGCTCCTCCCCTGCCCGCCCCCTGCCCGTTGCCGCCGGCAAGGCGGAGCGGAGAGGGCGGAGCGGGGCTGGGCAGCGCCGGCGGCAGCAGCGCGGAGGTAGGGCCGGGGCTGCGGGAGGCCGAGGAGTGGGGTCGGGCAGCAGGAGCGCCCGACAGCCCGCGGGTGGGTGACCCGGAACCTTTGTCCCCTTCAAGCCCGCGCCACGGTACCCTGCAGCCCCCCCCGCACCCCTCAGCTACCCCCCTGCACCCTCTTACTACGGTGTTCTGCACCCCTCTACCTTCTTGCCCGTGCTACCACTGCATCCCAATAGCGCGGCTGCTGCACCCCTAACTATGGTACCCTGCACCTCCCTGCACCCCTAACCATGATACCCTGCCCTCTGCTTCACCTCCCAGCCCCCTTAACCACACTATCCCTGCATCCCTATCTACGAGACCCTGCACTCCTCACAACTGTGATCATGATGTCCCTGCATCCCAACTGCAGTACACCACACCCCACCGGGCCCCCTTCCTGCACCCCAGCCAAGGTACCCCTATACCTCACCTGTGCCCCTTTGCACCCCCAGCCACAGTACCTGCACCCCTAACCAGGGTCTCGCTGCAGCTCTCATAGCCTCTCTGCACCCCCTGCTCCCATACCCTCCCCAGTGTTCCCCTTCACCCCTTCTACTGTACCCCCATGTGCCCCTAAGCAGCCCATGTCCTCCTGCTCCTCCAGCCACCCAGTACTTTTCAAACAGCTCCCCCAGTAGCCTGTCACCCTAATGTGGCCCCCAGTTCTTCTGTCGTCTGCAAGCGCTCGATCCCCCTTTACCAATCCCACTTCCCTCCATCTCCAGCACCTTTCCTTGCAGTTCTCCTGCATGCCCTAAGCAGCCAATGTCCCTCTTTCCTTACCTGCACCTCCTTACACCAGTATCCTGCCTGCACTGCTCAGCATCCCTGGCTACCCCCAACTACTGTATGCCCCTGCCCTACACGTATTTCTTCCCCCCATAAGCCCCTTCCCCACCTAGTTGCTCCCTTTTCCTCCCAGCTAGTCCTTTCCTGGATCTCTCCCCTGGCCTGGCCATCACAGGCTGCCCTGGCACTGTGTTTGGGGCAGGAAGATGTGCTTTGGGGGAAGAATGACAGGACAGCATGGGGGGCACACTCCATCCTGCCCTGTAGCCAAGTGGGGGGGATTTCTCCCACACTGGCAGTGTCCCAGGACTCGCACAGGGCAGACCTTTGCCCTGTGTCACTTCAGTTTCTGTGACGACCGAGCTTGCTGGCGGACTTTGGAGGGTCCGGTGGGTGATTAACCATCTTGCCACTCTTCCCCCAGAGCTTTGCAGCCCCAGTCCCAGACATGGCCCCTGGGAAGCCTGGGAAGAGCGCAGGGGCCTCGGAGAACTCCTCAGTTACGCTTTTCCGGGAGTACCTGAGGATTGACACTGTCCACCCCAAACCTGACTATGGTGAGGATGGGAGAACAGGACAGGGAGCCACGTGGGGATCTGGCAATGCCGCTTTGCAGCTCTGGTCTTTGGACCCAAGTGCCCAAGTCCTGTGCCGGGGCTGTTTTGATCATGATGTTAAGGAGCAAACTCCTTTGTGTCTTATCTTTGCTCATGCCTTTGCTTGGGGCAGGGATGTCCCAAGTGCACCCAGAGCTGCTGTTTGCACCCTCCACCCCCATGCCCCTTGCTCCCTCTTTCCATGCTGCCCTGGTCAGGACGGATGAAATCCTTCCATGCAGATCTCCTTCTGTTAACATTTGTGTCCTCCCAGTAAGGCACACTGAGATTTTTTTCTCAGTGAGTAGCTCACAGACCTCCAATGGAGGACCATTCCCCCTGAACTCACCCCCTTCAATTTTTATTTTTTTCATGTTCCCCAAGTCCTCACCCCAAAGGATGGTGATGAGCTGCTCCTGTCCCTGCTCCTGGCCACCTCTTGTGCCCAGGACCTCCATCACCTGTCCTCTCTGGTTACCTCTTTCCTTGGCCTAGGAACCCCACAGAGCCTTGGGGTCTCTGGAGGGGTGCAGGGAGAGGTTAGGGAGACCTCAATGTAACTCCAGGCATTCCCGCTCTTCCCCAGATGCAGCTGTCCAGTTTCTGGAGCGTGTTGGCACTGACCTGGGCTTGGCCTGCCAAAAAGTGGAGGTGAGCAAGGCAAGGAGCCACCTCCATCCATCCATCCATCCATCCATCCATCCATCCATCCATCCATCCATCCATCCATCCATCCATCCATCCATCCATTCATCCACCTGTGCCTGGGTCCTTAGTGACCAGGTTGTTCTCTTGCCTGCACCCCAGAGCTGGGCAGAAGTGAATCCCCTCTGCCTGTAATCCTCAGCTGACCCAAGCCTGCCCTTAAGCCAGTATTCTGGCTGCTCCCTGCTGACCTTTGCAGCTGCCTGTGCTATGATTAGCTGGGGACCTGGCAGGGTCACGTTGGCTGGGGCCGTCCTTCCTCCTGGGCACCGGCTGTCCCAGGGGATTCCCGGGCACCAGGGGAAGATGCTGGGTTTGTCTTCCCTCTTTGCAAGTGTAGCCAGGTCTGGTGCCTGCAGCCAGACTGTCTGGCTGTGGGGAATGCAGGCGTGTGTGCTCCTGCTGCCTGCCCTCTCCCAGCAGAGAAAGGAGTGACCTGCCAGGTGGCATCCAGAAATTTTTCCCAAGCAGATGCTTTTTGGCTCCAGTCCACCGCTCCCAGCACCTCTGTTCCCATCCTGGACCCTGGTGACACCCTACCTTCACTCCACAGGTGTGCCAGGGCCGCGTGGTGCTGATCCTGACCTGGCAGGGCACGAACCCCCGCCTGCGCTCCATCCTCCTCAACTCCCATACCGATGTCGTGCCCGTCTTTGAGGTGCTGGGACAGGGAGAGGGATGGGATGGGCATGGTGGGGAGGATGGGGTGGCAGGAGAATGGGAGCTGGGGCCTGCTGTGCCCCTCTACCACTGTGGCTACTCTCCCCCGCAGGAGCACTGGACTTACCCACCCTTCGAGGCTGTTAAAGACTCACAAGGCAACATCTACGCCCGGGGTGCCCAGGACATGAAGTGTGTCTCCATCCAGTGAGTGGAGGGCTCTGCGCCTGCCTGGTGGGCACGGTGCTGGTGGTGCCTCTGAGTTGTGCAGGACAGGATGCAGCCATCCCCAGGGTCGCTGGGGCTGAGGGTGCCACCTCTTGACCCACCCTGAGGTGGCTCAGAGCACACAAGCCCCTCTCCTCCATGATGACCAGACACTACTTTCCCCCTGCAGGTACCTTGAGGCCATCCGGAGGCTGAAGGCAGAGGGAAAGTCTTTTGCCCGCACCATCCACCTCACCTTTGTGCCTGGTGAGTCCCCAGGCTGTCCCCTCTAGGGGGCACAGAAGGGGCTGGCAGCTGGGTGATGCTCTGGAGTCCCCCCATGGTGTGGCAGCTGTCATGCTGTCCATATTTTGAACTCTGGCTCAAGGCTGAAGAGGTTTCCATGTCCAAGGACATCTGATGGCACTCAGGCTGGCATGGAAGGAGGACTAGGAGGTGGTGGGTTGGGGGATGCCCCAGTTCCTTCCTCCATGCCAGGCTCTCCCCTGCAGATGAGGAGGTGGGTGGACACAAGGGCATGGAGATGTTCGTGCAGCGCCCCGAGTTCAAAGCGCTCAACGTGGGCTTTGCCATGGATGAGGGTGAGTGGTGGTAGGGCTGGCACAGGGATGTGTCTCCTGCTGGCACACACCCTGGCAATACCCCCAGGCACTGGCACCCAGCACACTTCCAGGCATCCCCTTGGGGAATCCTCCTGGACAATGACCCACGGTGCCAGCCTGGAGGGGAAATGCTGCCAGGGCAGAGCAGAAGGGGGGACGTTATGGCACCACCACGCCCCGCTGACCCGTCTGTGCCCACCACAGGCCTGGCCAGTCCATCCGACACCTTCAGTGTCTTCTATGGCGAGAGGAGCCCGTGGTGTGAGTACCTGTGTGCCCACTGCCCTGTCCCTGGCTCCGCTGGGTGCTGGGGTACTGGTGCTATCCCAGGCTTGCTGCTCGACACTTCCCTCTCTCCCCACTGCTGCAGGGATAAAGGTGAAGTGCATGGGTAGCCCTGGGCATGGGTCCCGCTTCATCAGCAACACGGCGGCCGAGAAGATGGTAAGAGAGGGGGTACACCCTGTGCAACCCCCGTGCCTGCCCTGTGCCTACCCAGGCACGTGCCCACAGGGCTGGTCCTCACCTGCTGCCCTTCTCTCTCCAGCAAAAAGTCATCAACTCCTTCCTGGCCTTCAGGGAGAGTGAGAAGCAGAGGTAGGAGACAGGCAGTGGTATGGCTGTAGCTTCAGTTTGGTCCATGAAGGGGGTTCTTGGGATCCCAAAGCAGGCTCTGATCCAGTGCTGCCACCCTGTGCCTCACTTTCCCCACTTAGGGTGGGAGAGCACTTGTCCTCCCCGTGGCAGAGGGTGACTCTCCCTTGTATTCCCCAAGGCTCAAGACTGACTCAAGTCTGACCCTGGGGGATGTGACCTCGCTCAACATGACCATGCTGGAGGGGGGTGTCTCCTTTAACGTGGTGCCCTCGGAGATGGCTGCCAGCTTTGACATCCGCATCCCACCCACCGTGGACCTGAAGGTGGGCGCCACACCAGCCCCACCAAGGAGGGGAGCAGGATTGGGGATGCCCTGCTCACACTCCTCCTCTGGTCTCTACCTCAGGCCTTCGAGGAGCAGGTGGCCAAGTGGTGCCGTGGTGCTGGGGATGGTGTCACTTATGAGTTTCACCAGGTGAGGGGTCTCAGCCACCCAGGTACATTGCACCCATCCCTCCCCTGCCAAGTGCCCACCCGCCTGCCCCTCACCTGCCCTCTCACTCCATCAGAAATGCATGGACCAACACATAACCTCCACTGACGAGTCGGACCCGTGGTGGAAGGCCTTCAGTGGGGTCTGTAGGGATATGTGAGTAGTGTCCCCAGGAAAAGCAGGACCATCATGGTGGGGACATCCTCTGGTGGGAGCCAGGTGGTCCCCAGGGGTCTTTGGGGTCATGGCAGCGGTTGGGATAGGGTGCTCTCTGCTGTGCCAAAGCATCTCTCTTGTGTTTCCCCCTCAAAAGGAATGGGATTGAGTGTCCTGCAGGGCTGAGGGACCTTCCCGTCACAGTCTCTTTGCCCCTGGGCTATCAGGGGGACCTGGCTGCCCTCATGCCTATGCTGACACAGGGTCTCACTTGTCAGGAAAATGCAGCTCAAGCTCGAGATCTTCCCGGCTGCCACCGACAGCCGCTACATCCGAGCGGTGAGTGCGATGCCCACCTGCTTGTGGGTTCCCCATCCGGGGTGAGACCCTGCAGCCCCAAGCAGGAGCCTTGTCCAGGTGGAGGAGTGGGGCAGCTCCAACCTCACCTCGTGCCTCCCCGCCTCCAGGCAGGACACCCTGCTATCGGCTTCTCACCCATGAACCGCACTCCGGTGCTGCTCCATGACCACAACGAGTTTCTCAACGAGCAAGTCTTCCTGCGGGGCATTGAGATCTATGCCCGCCTCCTGAGCGCCCTGGCCTCGGTGCCCCCGCTGCCTGCCGAGGGCTGAGCGCCTGGCCAGGGGCAGGATGGGGGGTGCCAGATGCAAGGCTTTAAAAAGGGGGCAAGGGATGGGCACAGCGAATGTCTGCCGGTGTCCTGGGGATGCAGATGGCATCGTGCTATGTTGGCTGTGTTCAGGGCTAGCCTGCTCGTGATACCCGAGGGATTGTGTCTCCCTTGCCCACGTGCCAGCAGAGCCTTGTGTCCGGGTGCCTCCAGCCTTTCCTGGTGTCGGCAGTGCCTCCCGCTGTCCCTGTTCCACCTCTGGCTGCAGGGGCTGGGTGGTGAGGGGTTGGCTAGTGGCCCACTCTGCCTGCCCACACCTTGTCCTGCCGGGGCCAAGTGCCACCCATCCTCCCCATGCAAGTCAATAAATCTCCTTGGTAAGCACAGCCAGGAGTGGGCTGGTCTTTCTGTTTGTCTGTCCATGGTGTTGGCCTGTGGGGTCTCACCCAGGCACTGCAGATTTCATTGCTCAGTGGGACCAGC
Source organism: Platyrinchus mystaceus (assembly GCA_035041135.1). Lineage (NCBI taxonomy): Eukaryota > Metazoa > Chordata > Aves > Passeriformes > Tyrannidae > Platyrinchus > Platyrinchus mystaceus. The sequence continues at coordinate 14,635,263 of JAWWLV010000024.1, forward strand.
TGGGGTGCTCCTGCTCTCCTGGGTTCGTTGGGCTGGGGGACAGCAGTGCAGGCAGGATCCTGCCTGGGCAGGCTGTGGGGCCTCTGCTCCCGATCAGCCTCAGGGGCCGGTGCTGGGCTTCATCCTGCTCCCTCCCTCCCTCCCTCCTTCCCTCCCTCCCTCTCTCAGCTCCTGCCGCGGTGCTGCTCCCCCAAGCCCTCGGGTCTGGACAGGCAGCTTACGGGTCTGGGCAGGCACCTCTGCTTATCTGCCAGAGCTGCCACTGGCTGCTTGTTCCCAGCCCCATGCAGCTCCCCACCACCCAGGGGTGTGAGATCTCTCCCAGCCATGCTGTTCCTTGGGGAAACTGAGGGCTCACTGAGCAAATTGGGATGGTTTTACAGTGCTTGGGGGACTTGCAGAACCGCTCCATTACAAAAGGTTGGGGGTGAGCCTGGACCCCCCAGCCTCCTGACCTATGTTTTCATTAAAAAAGATGCTGGAACCCTGAGGGGGCTGGGGATAATGAGGCTGCTTAGTGCTGGGCTGGGAGAAGGGATGAGGCTGGTGGTGATGGAGCAATGAGGGAGAAGCCACCAGCTCCTTGGCTCCTTCCCCTCCATCCAGCACAGGCTTTTGCGTGAGGGACACACCTGCCTGTGCACTGAGTCTCCTGTGGGAAGCCAGTGTGGATTCTCTGATGTCCCATATGACAACATCCTCTGACCCTGCAGTCCTGGGGCAGGATGGCATGGGAATGGGGTGGGTAGCATGGGGCCCTTGCTGGCCAGGATCCCTGTTCAGGGTGCTGGCACCTTTGCTAAGAGATAGCAGTGCATTCCCTGCCTTGTGGGTGCACCAGGGCTGCCTGTGGCACCTTGTGCATCCCCCTCGATCCTGCTCAGCCCCTTTCCCCAACCATCCTGCTGTAACCAGCTTGCCTGGCTGGGAGAGGTGGGACCTGAGAGCTGGGTGCTTGCTGGTTTACTTGGAGATCACCCCACGCTCAGCATCCTTCTCGGGGGGCAGATCTGTGTGCCCTCTCTAGTAATAGGAGGGCAAGGCTGGGAGACCCTAGCTTCCCTCCCTTGCTCCCGATCCTCAGGGATGAGCTGGAGGGGCTGGCAGGGTCAGCTGCGGGAGGGGGCTGCGGTAAAGCCTAAAGCGCTAGTGGCAGGGGGATACTTTGGGGATGTGCGGAGTTCTCGGGGTCCCCCCGGGGATGGGGCCGTCCCCCCCCGCATCCCCGCCGCCTCTGGGGATGAGGGATGGCGGGGCCGGGCTGGGGCGGGCCGGGGCGGGCCGGGGGCGGTCGGATGTCGGCCCCATAAAACCTCGGTGCCACCGGCGGCCCCGGGCGCGGCGGCGGGATGCGGACGGCGGTGGCCTTGGCGGTGTCGTTGTCACTGTGCTGGCTGGGGGCGGCGGGGCACAGCCTGCCCCGGCTCCGCCTGTCCTACCGCGGTGAGCCGGGCCGGGGGCACCTGCTGCGGGACGGGGGGGGCTGCCCACCGAAGGGTGTCCTCAGGGTCCTCTCTGCGGGAGCTGCGCGGGGGCTTGGGGAGCTGCGCGTGCTGCGCCCGGAGTGAAGGTTGTTTTGGGAGGAGGTTTGGTGGGCACCTTGCGCTGGGGCTCGGGTTAGGCTGGGGTTTCGGTGGGTGGCTTCCCGGCACCCCTCCGTCCCCCCCGGGACGTGGGGGGGGGGGGCCCGGGGAGAAGGGGGAGGAAGTGGGGGGCCGAGTGATGGGGAGAGGGGATGTGCAGCCGGGATCCGCTCCAGCCCCGCCGCTTCCCACGAGGGATCGTCTCCCCACGTCAAGTGTGGGGAAACTAAGGCACGGCGCTGTCCCAGCCCCTGCACGCTCTGCCGTGTGTGTTGGGGGAGTGCTGCGGTGCGTGGGTGGTCCCCCCGCCTGGGCACCCCGGGGGTGGGTGCTCAGCATCCTCGGCTGGGCGCGCCCCTCCGAGCCCTGCCGTGCTGGGGTGCGGGTGCCGGGGTGCCGGAGCCCCTCGGGGGGCTGCGGGGGCAGTGCTTGGTTTTAATTAAAACTCTCCCTGTGATCCTGCTCTGGCTCGCCGCATCCCCCGCTCTGCCAGCCTAATAATGCACGGGCTGCTCCAGCCAAACTTGACAGAGCCTTGGGCGCCCCAATCTCTTTCTGGCCTCAAAGCAATGAACCTGCTCGTAAAAAAATTAACATAAAATAAATTACATAAGGCATATCTTCCCCGTTCCCAGCGAGAGGAAAGGCATGAGCAATCCAGAGCTTGGAGAGCCACGGGAGCTGCAGAGCACCTCCCTCTGCCAGGGAAAAGTCTGCTCCTGAGTTGCCTGGGCTGGGGGTTCCCAAGGCTGTCTCTGTCCTGGGGCACAGCAGGCGATCCAGGGGCTGCCTCCCTGTGGAAGGGGAAATTGAGGCATTCAGTGGCCCCTACTTACCCTGGGAGCGAGCACACACCCCGGATGGCTCATGGCTCTCCCCAGTATTGGGGTCCGGCATCCTCAAATTGGGCTTGGCAGTAGAGCAAGTAGGTCTGGGGTCACGGCAGGGCTGGGTCATGGGGCTCAGGGTCTGGCTCTGTGTCTGATCCACTCCAGCACAAAGTCCGGCCAAGCCAGGCCATTCCCCAGGTGTGAGGGGCTCCCCAGGGCCCGGGCGGCGGGTGCTCCTCAGCTTCTCACGGGGAGGAGCCACCTTTGGAAGCTTTTTTTTTTTTCCTTCTTAAGCTGATTATTCCATTCGTCTTCCAAATTGGAAACAGAAACTAAAATTTCCCATGAAACAAATTCTGCCACCGCCTTCTCCCCGGGGGGAAGAAAAAGAAAATGAAAATTTCAATTAAAACCATTAGAGCCTCAGAAATGAAAGGGGCAAGCTCGTGCTGTTTGTGCACAACTCCTCGGTCTGGGCTCTGCCTGGGCTCTGCCTGGCCAGCAGCTCTGGCTGTGGGGTGGCATTTGTGGGGTGGCATTTGTGGGGTGGCATTTGTGGGGTGGCAGGGACAGGCTTTGTGCTGTGGGTGCAGGGGTGGCCATGTCCCCAGCTCTCCCTCACACTTCAAGCCACTCTTCTCCTTTTGTTTCGAATTTCAGCAGTGGCTCATGTAAGAGGGGAAAGAGAATTTTGCTGCTATGTGGACTGGGAGCATTGCAGCACAGCCCAGTGCTCTTTTGCTGTCCCTCCCCAGAGGCCCCCCCACTGGGCTAAAGGGGTCCCAGGGATGCATGGGCCATGGCAGGGGGCTGCTCCCTGGGGAGATGAAGTCGCGGGGGGTTGGGGGGAAGAGGAAGGCGCCCTGGGCTGGTGTAACTTGAGGCGCAGGAGGAATTCACCAGGTCTGTGGGAGAAGGGGAAGCCTCGCCTGAAACAATAAAAGGAGCCTGACGACTTTGCTGATGTTATTCTGAGCTGGGAAAATATTATTGCTGGGCAAGAACAGAAGGAGACGACAGCATTTTCCTGTGCTGGACCAGGCGATACGGGAGGACCTGAGATGCTGTGAGGACACAGGGGGAGAGTACCCCCAGGGAGATGAGGTGGAGGGGCTGCCAGGGCCTGGTGCCAGCTCTGCTTACAGGCACAGGGGACTTCCCGATGGGGATGGAGCCACTGAGGCTGTATCCTTCTGTGTCGCTGGCATCAGCAGTTAGGGCACTGGGACTGCCCTTGAGTAGCCTGGCAGGGATGGGAGCAGTGTGTGATGGGGTGGAGGTGGCCATTGTCCCCCACCAGGGTTGGACCTTGTCTCCTTTGCTGGCCCCAGAAGACACAGTTCCCAACAGGATGGGGCATGGCTTGGCCACCTCCTCGCGGGAGGGGACAAATGGCCCCCCAGCAAGAGCAGGGCTTGGTACCCCAGTGTTTTGGGCTGCTGGCAATTGGGCTTGTCCCAGCACCACCTCCCCTCTCATGGGGTCATGTGTGGGGGAGGCTCGTGCTGGGGGTTTCTCTGGGGTCAGCAGCAGCAGCTGGCAGTCTTCTGGGCTGGAGGGTGTTTGGGGACATGGCTGTGCTCATCAATGGTGCTTTGTCCTCCTCCTCCTCTGTCTGGGGGTCACGGTGGCCTGGCCGATGTTCGGGGCAGTCACTGGGATGGGTTTTCAGAGCCCTGTGAAGCTGAGACATTCCCTCTTGCTCTCTCTGTCTGTGGCAGCTGTGTGGGCGCCACTGTGCCGGCTTGCTGACCCTGAAAGTCATTTCCCACTGCAAACCAGTCATGCCACTTCCCCCGCGGTGGCGTCACCATGAGGGTCCCCTTGGCATCCCATGAAATTCGGGCTCGGACCTGCTTCGGGGACCTTGATATCAGACCCTGTTTCTTTGGGATGTGATGTCCTTCCCAGGGACACAGAATTCCCATTCCAGTGTCTCTGCCCAAGTGCCATCCTCATGTTGTGCTGTGGAGGAAACCTCCCTGTCAGCAAGGTCTGCTGGCGGTGGCGGCAGCAGACTTTGTGTGCCATGGCACTGGCTGGGTGCCTGCTATTTTGTCCTTGGCTGGCACTGAGCAGGGACAGGACCTGTTTTCTGCCCACCCCATGTCTGGTCTCACCACCTTCCTGGCTCCATGTGAGCCCAGCCTGGGGTTGGTGGCACAGCCCAGCTCTCTGTGGCACAGTCATGGTAGAAGTCTGGAGTGGGTTTGGCCAAACCCTGCTGGGGGCAGCAACCTTGCCTGGGACCCTGCTGCCAGTTGGCTCTGCAGCTTTTTCCTCAGCTGACAGGGAGAGCAGCACTCTAGCCAGGTTGAGTCTGGGATGCCCGTGCCTCTGGGAAGGGATGGAGATGGATGATGCTGTCCAGAGAGGCTGGGAGGAGCTCTTCTGGCTCCAGGACAGCTCTGTGACAATTAGATGCAGCAGCTTGTAGGGACCCTTGAGGCCAGGATGGCTCTTCCTGATGCTCCCTCTCTCCCTGGCAGAGCTTTTGGGCACCAACCGCTCCGTCCTCTTCTTTGGTCACCGAGGCTTCCTGGGCTTTCGCTCCCTCTACTTGGATGAGTACCGGGATCGGCTCTTCATCGGGGGGAAGGATGTGCTCTACTCCCTGCTCCTGGATGGTGCCAGTGCGGACACCAAGGAGGTGAGCTGGGTCCTGCTGAGCACCCTGGGGGCTCCATCCCTATGGACTCCTCACCCCTCTGAATGGATGGTGCCCAACTGAGCCAGGCAAAGTTACCCTGAAACAAGACCCACCCTGGGGGTGTCCCCATCTCAAGTGCCCTGAAGTGATTCTGAAAACTTGTAGTGCCTGGCAAGGGTGGTCTGGCAGTGCTGGCTGGAGGGCAATTAGCCAGCTATTAGTCACGAGCAGCAGCATAGGAGACTGGTGGTACAGCCCACCAGTGATTCCTGCGTGCTGAGCAGTGTTTTGGACCCCACTCTTCTAAAAAACTGCCATTGGGAGAGTGAGTGCTGCCCATCCGCAGCTGCCCATCTGGGCATCCCCTTCACGGGCTAAATAGACAAGCCTGCAGGGACAAGGAGCTAAAGGCATCCCTTTTTGCAACAAGCTCTGTCAGAGCTCTCAGAGGCCCCCAGGCCTCTCCTGGCTCCTCGATGGGAGAGGTGACAGACCACAGCAATGATGCTGGGTGGTCCTTCCTCCTCTCCACTTTGGCTTGCTTTTTTTCAAACAAGTCTCTGGGCTGTTTCTAGCTGAAGAAAGGGGAGGAGGAAATGAAGTGCCCTCAGCATGTTGGGTCACTGTGATGGGGTCAAGGGCTTGTGTACCCAAGCTGCCCTTGGTCTGATAGCTTTCAAAGTCTGTGGGAGACAAGGGCTCCATCACTCATGCTGTCCCCTGGCACTCTTTCCCCAGGCTACTCGCAAGCCCACCACCTTCCAGGCCAGCTCCAGCCATCCCCAGTGTGACCATCCAAATCCAATTTGGCTGCAGGGTGGGACCACTGGGGTGCCTCTCCCCAGGAGGAAGGGTCCTGCCTGAGGTTGCAGGGTGAGAGCCCTGGGATGGGTGGGCTCTGGGGAGCTGTGATCCATCTCTCTGTCTCTCTCTCCATGCCTGAGAACATGGATTTACAAGGCTGAGTTCCTGCTGTTCCCACTCCCTGCTCCAATAGGTCCTTTGTGTTTCAGATCTACTGGCCACCCCTCCCGGGGCAGACGGAGGAGTGTTTTCGGAAGGGGAAGGATCCAGGGGTGAGTGTCTCCCCATGTGTGCTCTGCCCTGAGCTGGGGGTCCCCGCAGCTGGGGCTGTGCCATGTCATCCTGCTGGGGGTGACCCCATGGGGCTCACAGGCCAGTTAATGCTGGGGTAGAGCATGAAGGAAACTGAGGCAGAGAGTCAGCAACTAAGCCTGGCCATGTGAGAGGCTTGCTCTGGGCTCTGGGAATCCTTTCTCCGTTGCTCTGCTCAGCTCAGTGACCACAGAGCCATGGCCAGGGTGCCCCAGAGTGGCTGCACTGAATGGGCAGGGATAGCCAGACTCTGGGACCCGAGCTTGGAGGGACCACAACCCCCATGCTGTGCTCCAGACCCCAGCAACACTGGCCCATCCTGGCTGTCCCCAGTGATGGGAAATCTGTAATTCAGTAAGGTTCAGTGACCTTGCTCCCCAAACCTTACCCCTCTTTGCATTCTCCTTCCCCAGTATGAAGCAGGACTATGGCAGGGATAAAATCCCCGTGGCTCCCCCGACCCAGACAGATTGCTCCCAGGAGTCCCTGTCCTGCTCTGTGTGTTTATTTTACAAGGTCTCACCGACAGATCCAAGCCAGGGCAGGCTCAACTTCTTATTTTTCTTGAACATATATATTTTTTTTACTTGCTATTTTAGAGGCTCTTTGCAAAGGGAAAATAAACAGCAGGCGGCTGGGAACCCCTGGGGTGGCTTAGGAGCAGTGTTCCCAGCAGATGAGGGAACATCCTCTGCCACACACCCCCTGCTGTGTGTGTGAGGGGACACGGGGTGGGGGGGGGGACACGACAATGGGGGCAGGCAGGGCTGGTGCTGACCAGGGGGAGCTGCCGAGCAAACGGTGGGGAAGGATGGGAGCCCTTTTCCAGTGGGAACTGCCAGGAGAGAATGTGTGAGGTCAGAGGTGGCAGGTCTCCAGCCCTGGGAGTGTCATTGCTACTGTCCACCGTAGAAGGGATTATTCCAGACAGCAGCAATTGGAGCTGTTCTAGAGGCAGCCCAGGACTCCTGAGGTCTCTGTTTCTGGAGTTTCCTCCTTTTGTTTCATCCCTGGCGTGCGCAGGAGCACGATGGGAAAGGATGTCCCTGCATCTGGTCACGTCCTGGGTGCCAGGGGTTTGGGGCTGGGTTTGGAGCTTGCTGGGCAGGTAACCTTGCTGCCCTGTGTGGGCTGTGTGATAGGGTGAGTGCACAGGTGTCCAGGGGCAGGAGGACCAGTAAAAAGCATCATCCTTTTGCAATGGGCTGGGGGCCACCTAGATGAAGTCTGTGCAAGTCCTGCCATTGGGTGCAAACTGCCATCTCACACCCCTGGCACCAGGCTGGAGGCAGGGAGCTGGGCGTGGGCAAAGTACCAATATCCTGTGACTCTTCCTCTCCCCTGCTGTCTCCCCAGACTGACTGTGCCAACTATGTCCGTGTGCTGCATCCCTACAACCGGACACACTTGCTGGCCTGTGGGACAGGCGCCTTCCACCCCGTCTGCGCCTTTGTCTACGTGGGGCCCCGTGGCGAGGTAGGGAAGCACCGTGGAGGGTTCTCACCCTGAGCATCCATGGTGGGACACCCCTGGGAAGTAGGTCCCCATCTCCTGCCTCCCTCCTGAGTGGCCTTGGGACTGCGTGGGGATGCTGGATATGATGTTTGCCCCATCTTAAATACTGAGGGGGGACAGTGTCAGGAAGCAGCTCCCAGTTGTCCCTTTGTGCTTCTGCTACACTCTTCCCTGGCTCACCCACCTGTCTGGGCTGGCATCCTCTTTTTAGACATGGGAAACACCCAGAAAGGGGCTGGTGCCCTGCCAGGGGCTGAGGCGTGGGTGGCATTTCCTCCTCTCCCAGCTCACTGCTCATAAATCAAGTTGGCCAGGATGGAATGGCAGGGGCCCCTGTTCCCTCCTCACAGCCCAGCACCATGTGGGCAGCAGGAGCCCTGCCTGTACCGTGATGACTGACCAGGCTAACAGGCAAGCGGTGGGGCTGGCAGGTCCCTCCAACTGCTGTGTGTCCTCAAAGGATCAGTCTTGCCTCAAAAAGCATGGATTCCATTTCCAGACAGTCTCTTTGGGTGGGCTGGTGCTGAGGATGTTTGCAGCGAAGTGCCTGCAAGCTGGGCAGGGACCAGAGCCGGCCCCTGTCTGCCCAGGCACAGCCCAGGGCTCACCTGCCTCCTCCCCTTTCCCAGCACACCTTCAGCCTGGACCCCGGCAGCGTGGAGACCGGCCGGGGCAGGTGCCCCCACGAGCCCAGCTGTGCTTTCGCCAGCACCATCATCGGTGGGTTGTCTTCCTTGGGATCCGTGAGCCTCTGAGGTGCAGGGCAGGGATGGTCCCTGTGCCAGCTGGGTGTTTTTGCAGGTGGGGAGCTGTATGCCGGCCTCACCGCGGATTTCCTGGGACGCGATCCTGGTGTGTTCCGCAGCTTGGGGACCCGCTCCACCCTGCGCACCGAGGTGGACCAGCGCCTACTCCATGGTAATGGCTCCCCTCTGCCCCTCCTGCCCCCCTGGCTGGGCTAATGCCAGGGACCATAAGCCTTGAAGTGGACATGGTGCAGCATCCCTCATGCCCGGTATGAGCAGGGCAAGGCACCAGGCAACAAGGTCTGGGGGTCCTCCTGGCTGGCATCCACCTCCAGCGTGGTGTGGGGCTGGAGGTGGTGGCTGTGCCCTCTCACCCCACCTGACATGGCCAGCTCTTTCTTGTAGACCCTAAATTTGTGGCAGCCCACTTAATCCCAGACAATGACGACCGGGACAATGACAAAGCCTACTTCTTCTTCACGGAGAAGGTGGTGGAGGCAGACAGCAAGGAGAACACCATTGTCAGCCGTGTGGGGCGTGTCTGTGTGGTAAGATGCTGGTGGGGACTGTGGTGGAAATTGATGCACCAAGCCACAGCAGTGGCCCTGATGCTTCCTGTCCCTGCAGAATGATGCTGGTGGCCAGAGGGTGCTGGTCAACAAGTGGAGTACCTTCAACAAAGCCCGGCTGGTGTGCTCTGTCCCTGGCCCTGGTGGCATTGACACCTACTTCGATGAGCTGGGTAAGCGGTGCCTGGAGCTGTACCTCACTGGGGCTAGACCCTGAGTTGGTGGCTTCAGGAAACCCCTGGGATTCTAGGAGAAATCCCATGCTTTCGTTTTCAGAGGATGTCTTCTTGCTGAGGACGAAGGATAGGAAGAACCCAGAGATATATGCCCTCTTCAGCACTGTCAGGTGCGTGGTCCAGCTCCAGCCTCTGGGGACATCCAGCTGCAGCCACCCATGGCTGGCCCTGTCACTGTCACCAAGGGTTGCTGGTTGCTCCCCAGCTCTGCTCTGGTCTGTATGGGGATGTTGGTGCTCCCATGACCCCCACTGCCACAGGCACCAAGCATGTCTGTGCTCATCCCATTCTCCCTCCCCTTTCAGCCATGTTTTCCAGGGTTCTGCCGTCTGTGTGTACCGCATGGCTGACATCTGGGAGGTCTTCAACGGGCCCTTTGCCCACCGGGAGAGCCCCCACCACCAGTGGGGTGCCTATGAGGGCAGGGTGCCCTACCCACGGCCCGGGGTGGTGAGTGACTGCAGCTCCGGGCCCTCTCCCCCCCATCTTCTCACCTGCTGGGGTGGGCTCCCTATGGGATCCACCCCTGGTCAGCTGGGGACCAAGGTCTGGCAAAGGGGTGGAGAAGATGCATTCCAAATTGTAAGCCGAGGAGAGGTCCAAACCAGCTCTGAGGAGCGATGGAGGGCGAAGGAGGGGTGGGTGCTGGTGTGGCTGGGCTGAGCTGGGTCCCTCTCATACCCACAGTGTCCCAGCAAGACCACCAACCAGCCCCGGCAGCAGTACGGCACCACCAAGGACTTCCCTGATGAGGTGCTGCACTTTGCCCGCGCTCACCCCCTCATGTACAGGCCTGTGTACCCCCGGCACCGCCGGCCCCTCCTGGTGAAGACCAACCTGCCCCACCGGCTGCGCCAGATTGTGGTGGACCAGGTGGAGGCTGAGGATGGACAGCACAACGTCCTCTTCCTCGGGACAGGTGAGCAGCAGGACCAGCATGCAGGAAGCAGCTCCAGTGCTGGGGTTACCGTACCTCTGGGCTGTAGGATGGCAGGGTGCCACACCTCCATCCTCCTTGGCCCCCAGATGCCGGCTCGGTGCTGAAGGTGGTGGTCCTGCAGAAGATAAGCTCAGCCACGACTGAGGAAGTCATCCTGGAGGAGCTGCAGGTTTTTAAGGTGACATTTTCTGCCCCACTTGCAAGGGAGGGGGCAGGGGGATGAACTCAGCTTGGGGAGGGAGGTTTAGGGTTGTCACCAGTGTTGGGCACTGGAAGGTCTCGGGGTTGTGAGGTCAGAGCGTGGCTGGAGCTGTTTCTACTCTCCCCAAAACATTCCTGATGCCCTCCCAAGCCCTGGCAGCTCTGAATGAGCCAGGCTCTCTGTGGCGAGGTTTAGCCAGCCTGACATCCTCTTTCCTCCCCTGCAGATGCCTGTGCCCATCACCCAGATGGAGATCTCTGTCAAGCGTGTGAGTATAGACATGGCTTGGCCACGGGGCTGGGGACTGACTGTAGTCACTGACCTCTCAGAGCCACATGGTGCTTGCCCTGGGGAGGTCCTGGCTGGGCACCTGGGTGCTGTGCCCATGGGGCCTGCCAGCATCACCACCTTGGTGTTGTTCCCCCAGCAAACACTCTACGTGGGCTCCAGCCTGGGGGTGGCCCAGGTACGGCTGCACCGGTGCGAGTCCTATGGCTCGGCTTGTGCCGAATGCTGCCTGGCCAGGGATCCCTACTGCGCCTGGGACGGCACTGCCTGCACCCACTACCAGCCCTCTGGCAAGCGCCGCCAGCGCCGCCAGGACGCCCATCATGGTAACCCTGCGCACCAGTGTCTGGACCAGAACCTGACTGGTGAGAGAGTGGGGGGCCCACAGGGCTGAGGGGTTCCTCCAGGTGCCCCAAGGTGTCCTGACATCCGCAGCCCTCAGCACACAGAAGGGCTTGTCACCATTGGGATGGGCTGGGGAGCCCCCACCTCCCTGTCCCATAGACCAAGGGGTGCCCCAAGAGAAGGTGGGCGCTGCTGGGGCTGGGGTTTGTCCCCAGGGAGAGACGGGGTCTGAAGCCACATGGTGGCCCAGGGAGGCTGACACACAGGCAGGTGGAAGCCTGGCTCTGCCCTCCTCATGAGCCCATGCCTGTCTTTGCCCCAGTGGATGATTTTGAGGCTGTTGAGGAGAAGGTGCTTTACGGAGCAGAGAACAACAGCACTTTCCTGGAGTGTGTGCCCCGGTCCCCCCAGGCCACAGTGCAGTGGTTCGTCCAGAGGCCCCCTGATGAGCAGCGGGATGAGGTGAGGCTCCCCCTGCATCTGCTCCCCTTGTGGGGACACGGGAGGATGTAGGGCCAGATCTGGACCCCCTCCCAACCTTGTGGTGGCTGGCAGGTGAAGACGGATGATCGGATCCTGCAGACGGAGCACGGGCTGCTCTTCCGCAGCCTGCACCAGCACGATGCCGGCACCTACTACTGCAAAACCCTGGAGCACGGCTTCACCCAGACCGTGGCCAAGACGGCCCTGGAGGTGATCCCCGGTGGGCAGCTGGCACACACCCTCCCCCGGGAGCGGGGCAACGAGCCCCCACGCCTGCTCTGCTCCGAGCCCCGGCTGGCACCACAGGCTCCCAAAGCCTGGTTCAAGGACATCATGCACCTGATCAGCTCCCAGAACTTGCGGCGGGTGGAGGAGTACTGTGCCCGCCTCTGGTGTGGCGGCCGCTCCCACCACCGCAAGAGCAAGCTGGCCCAGGCCAAGCTGGCCCTGGCTGGAGTGGACGTGGGCAAGAAGGGACGGGCAGCCAAAACTCATGGCGAGAGGAATCGTGTGCCCCGGCAAGTGCCAGACACTTAGAGAGAGTGGGGTGATGGACGCGGGGCGGCCGTGGGAGAGCGCCAGCTCCCTGTGCTGCTGGCAGCCCCGGGGGCCTCCTGCCCTGGCAGTGCTGCCAGCCTGGTCCCCGTGGACAGGGTGGGTGGGCAGGTCCCTGTCACCCTCAGTGGCTGCAGGGTCACCTCCGAAATGGATGGTGAGGTAGGATGCGTTGCCCACCCCCCTTGCTTTTGCTGGGTGCTGTGGCAGGTGGGGGCCATGGTCCCTGGGTGTGCTGGGGCTTGGCAGGCGTGGAGGCACCGCTGTGCTGTCACCCTAGGAGCTGGCTGGCTTCCTCTGGGAATAAAGGGGCTGAACATGGCACCATGGGGAGCAGCTGATGGCTTTGGGCTCTTTCCATGACAGCCCAGGGCCTGGGGAAGATGATGCCTGCTCTTATGGGGGGAAAAAACTGAGCATTACCCCAGAAAACATGTGTCCAGGATGAGCCCTGTCACCTGCTGTGCCTGGGGAGCCAGAGCTGTGCTGTGCCACCCAGGACATACCCTGAAGGACAGGGCTCCTTCCTACCTTCCCTTGCCACCAGGACTCACTTGGCAGTGCCTGGGTGCAGCTCCCCATTTCCTCTCTGTCCCCCTGCCCCCAGCCACAGTTTTAGGGTCAGGGAGAAAAGCAAACAGTTATGGACAGGTTAGACCTGTTCCTGGGTAAACATGGGAGAGGCACTGATGCCACCTCTGTCACTGTGCCCAGGTAGGAGCAGGGACAGGCAGAAGGAACAGTCTGGGGGGGCTGCACCACAGCTGGGGTGTGTTTCTGCTGGTTGGTGGCCCTGCAGGGCAGGATAGGACGAGGCCAGTTTGGGTGGACTCGTGGTGGCTGGTGGAGCCAAACTAGCACCTGGGGTCTCCCCCAAATGCAGGGGCTAGGGTAGGTATATGGCGAGGTGCTCCTTGCTTTCCTCCCCCGACATGAGCTCACTCCTGGTCAGCCCCGGGGTGATAAAGATCTGCCCCTTCCTGAGGCAGGGCAGCCCCACACAATGGTGTGAACCGCAGCCCCGCCGGACGGGCATTGTTCGGAGCCAGAGGGACGGGAAAGAAAAATAATAATAATAATAATTAAAAGGCCCTAAATAGCTCACACAAAGCCAGGCTGTGATATCATCTCTCCTCCCTCTGTGTGTGTGTGTGTTTGTGCTGCAGCACAGCTCGCGGGGAGCAAAGTCCATGGGCAGCACTGCCCCAGCCCAGAGAGAAGGGCTGGGGGTCCTGGCCCCCTTCTCCAGCTCCCCTGCAAGCTCCAGGTGCCTGCTCAGGGTGGCTTCTGGGATGGGAGAGCTGTGGTGGGGCTGGCGGGCTGGGACACGTCCTGCAGGGAGGGGAGCGGTGCTGGCAGCACTGATTTTGGGTCCAGACTCGAGCCAAGCACATGGATTTGGATAATCACAGGCCTGGGGGGCACAGGAGAATGACAACCAACAAGTGGAGACAAGGAGGGACCTGGGTGTAGGGCCAGGAATGAGAGACAGGAGTCTGATTCCTCAGGGCCCGGATTAAAGGGCTCTGCAGTGCCTGCACTGACCCGTGCTGGAATGCCTGTGCCCTGCTGCTTCCGAGCAACTCCCTGTGCTCCACAGGGCAGGAGATGAGCTGCTCGTCTGTGGGGAGGCAGCAAGAGGGGTCCTGAGGCCACGCTGTATGTGGGACCCGACCCTGAGGTCCTGTGGGACCCACCTGGAGGTGGCAGCGGGGCCAGTGATGCTTCAAACCGAGCAGGAACAGAGACCAGAAGAAAACAGTCCCCAAAAAGTCCTATCCTGCCTCCCAGTAAATCTCTGGGATGGCTGAGCCTGGCCGTCCTAGGTAGATTTACACCACTAAGGCTGGAGCAGGAGGGATTTCGTCGGGGCTGCCTGTCTCCCAGGATCACCAGCAACTGCGGCAATCTGGGTCCCTGGAAACTTCCATGTGCTAAAGGACCACGAACACATCCTCAGGCCCCCAGGGGGTGGAAGGAGACACAATCCATGGGCAGATTCAGCACCTGCAGTGTGAAAGGGAACAAGCCCTACCTGGGGGTTGGTGCCGTCCCGGGGCAGAGCGGGGTGAGGGGGGCGCCGGGGGACGGGGTGTGTGTGGGAACAGCCGCAGAACAAAGCCGTGGAGGTGGGGGAAACAGGCACAGCCATTCCCGCTCCTATTTTTATCCCACTTCCTAAGGAAGTGCAGCGCGGGGGCGCACGCTCCCCCTGGGAGCCTTCCAGCCTCCCCAGACGGAGAAAGTGGAGCTGCTGGCCAGGGCAGGGCCGGCACGGGTGGCACCTCAACACAGAGTCACAGGATCAATTAGATTGGGAAAGACCCCTGAGATCATCGAGTCCGACATAATATTGGTTCACAAGCCTAAAAAAACCCAGCAAACAACCCCACAAACAAAACAACAAATCCCTCAACCCGCCAGGCAGATGCACCCACATTATCGTGCCTGCTGTTCCCTTCCACCCAACACGCACGTTTTCAGAGACCTTGCTATGAGCACAAGGCAGGGGGTCCATCCAGCAATCTGGGACGTTGCAAATCCTGGTAGATGCCGATACCGGCAGCGGTGCTGGTAAGTGTTGCAATAAGCAAATCCCCCTTGAAGGGCACAGGGGCAGAACTAAGAAAGTACTGAAGTATCACAGTGCATAGGGAATCACAGGAATAAAGTTCAGCAACAAGTGCTGCAAACTAAATTCCCTAAAAGAATTAAACTTTAAATTTAAATGAGTGTATTAAATAAGTTTTTATTGGCTATTATAGATATTTCAATATGCTTATTATAATATAGTATATATTATACAGCATATATATTTTATACTGTACAAATTATTATATATATTATATAAATATGTTAACCACGATATATTAGTTTTATTATATAGTATTATATCGTATATATTATTATATCGTATATATTATATATTATTATATTACCTTATATGGTTATATTATTATATCTATTATAGTAGATAAATTACATATAATAAACTCTGAACATCCTCCGCACGCTGTGGCAGAAAGAAAAACACACTGGCATGGTTCAGACAAGCTGTTTTCCATGGAACCGGCCCGATCCCGGTGTCCTCCCCGGTCCCTTTACGGTTCCACCGCCCTCTCGGGCCTCACGTGGCGTCACGGGATAAACGCGTCGCCCCTGAGTGACGTCAAGCGCGTCGCGTCGCGCGGCGGTGACGCGGCGGGGCGAGCGCCGGCGGGTGCCGTAGTGGGGCCGCACATGGCGGCGCGGCCCGGCCGGCGGGAAGATGAACAAGGGCTGGCTGGAGCTGGAGAGCGATCCCGGTGCGCGGGGCCGGGCGGGGGGGTGGCCGGGGGGGCTCCCGGGGACGGGCCGCGGCGGCCAGGGGGCTCTGAGGGGCGCGCGGGGAGCGGGGCCTGGGCTAGGGGGTGCGTGGGGGAGCGGCCGGCGTGGAGTGCACAGGTGGAATTCTGGGGGATTGGGGTGCACGGGTGGAATTTGGGAGGAGTGGGGTGCACAGGTGGAAGTTTAGGGCGTGTGGAGCACACAGGTGGAAGTTTGGGGGGCTGGGAGGTTGGGATGCGGTTTTGAAGGGTGTGGAGTGCACAGGTGGAGCTCTGGGGGGCTCTGTGTGTGGGGAGGGGCCTGGGCAGGGTTACGGGGTGCAGGCCCGGAGTAGGAGGGACGGGGCTTGTGGGAGGGTGTGGAATGGGGACAAAGGTTGGGAAGAGGTCACGGGGAGGGGAGAGTTGTCAAGGGGGTGCCTGGGGTGGAGAGTTGGGACGGCAGGTGAGGCTGTAGGGGGTGCGGGTCTGCAGGGAAAGGGGACTGTGGAGGGTTACAGAGCCCATCTGTGGGAAATATCTGCAACACCGTGAGGTGTTCCCATTGTTTGCAAACACACCGTGGAATATTGTGAAACACAGGCAGAGTGGTGTGCTGCAGGAACAGCCCTGGCTGGCGATTTCAGGGGACTGAGGACACCCTGTGTCACATGGAGCACAACAGGGGGTGTCCCCATCACGTGTGTCACACCCTGCCATGGCTGTGCAGGGTCACATCCTCTCCCCCAGGGAGTCCAGAAAAGATGCTGCAGAGCCCAGAGTGGAGCAGAAG
>JAWWLV010000024.1:14651518-14693041 GCA_035041135.1 Platyrinchus mystaceus
CCATGGCTGTGCAGGGTCACATCCTCTCCCCCAGGGAGTCCAGAAAAGATGCTGCAGAGCCCAGAGTGGAGCAGAAGGATCACAGGCATCTCCTTCCTGTGTTGGTGAAGGTGGATTCTGTGATGGAGTCCTGAAATTGTTTCACAGGTTGGGATTTGGAGGCCAGAGCTGGTGTGGGCAGGGGTATTGTCTGAGTATTGTTTTAACACTGCAGAGTTGCTGCAGTGGGAGCTGCTCTGTGGGATGGGGTGGTGAGTTTTTGAGGCTGTGAGTGAGGAAATTGGACCTCTGGAATTACACTGGTCTCCTGTGCTCAGTGAAGGATTCTGTGTGTCTGTTCCCAGTCATGCTGGGCTTTGCTGCTCTTTATCTTCTTTACTGGTGCTTGGGAACTGCTGAAATCATTCCCATCCACTCCATCTTCACCACAGCAAAGCTGAAGACAGGGCATGGTTGGGATTCTTATAGCTGGGGGGGCAGATTTGCTTGGGAGATAACCTGTCTGTGCAGAGGAAGGTTTCCTTTGGGATGTGGCAATTCTGTTGCAAAGGTGGCAGCTAGGACAGCTGTTAGGAGTGACCAATGTGCTGCTCTCAGCCTTCAGCACATCCCATGAGCTGCCCAGCCCTCACCACGGGGATTGGGATCTTTGGGTGCTTTTCTGGTCAGAAAAGGTTGGGAGATCCAGGTTTGGGTGGAGAGGGGAGCCTTGGGAACTCCCAGGCTGCTGGTGTTTGCTGTGTGTGCTTTTGGACACCAGAACGTGTCCCAGGCAACCCAGATAATTTGATATGGGGGTTTGGGTGTTCCAGGAGTGATGGCAGCAGCAGGACTGTGTGTTTCAGGGATGCTGAGGTAACGCAATTGGAGAAGAAGGGAGGGTTGGAAGGGACCAGGACGACACCAAGGTTTGGTGTGATGGTGTGGCTTGGGGAGCAAGCAGGCTCTCTCTGGTTTGAAGCACATTATTTCTGCAACATATTTCTTCCCATTGACAATTTTGTAAGAAATAAGTCTTCTGCTAAATTAAGGAAGACTTTTTGCTCCCAGAAGTTTTCTCCCTGTTTTAATAATTTTAACTTTGGTATGGAAGCTCCTTGGCTCTTCACTTCTTAACTCCTTACTTCAGGGTCCTTAAATCCGTTGCTTACAGGGATGTTTCTCAGGATTTAATCCTTCTTATTGGTATTCCCTGGACTTCCTCCCAGGCTTTCAGCAGCCTTTATGTGGGAGTTAAAGAAGCAGTTTTGTTATTCCAGTCTCGAGCTCGCTCACTCCATGTGCAGGGTGACTGCCTGGAAATCGGGCTGACTGCTTTGCTGCAGCATCATAGCGGCAGCTGCCACTCAGTTGCTGATGTCTGATAATCCTTTGGTCTCCTCGCTGTTGTCTCTGTATCCCTGGTTATGTCCCCCTGGACAGGGAATTTTGTAGTCACTGGAGACAGGCTCTTGGATTTGGTCCCCCAAGAAAGAGGGAGATGAAGACAAGCCTTTTGTCCCTCGGACTTCCCTGCAGCCCTGTTGCTGTGAGCTGCTTTCCTTTCACTGCCTGTCTTTCACTAACAAGAACAGAAATTATCTTCCTTTAAAATCTCCTGTGATCTATTCAGCCATTTTTCCCTCTGGTTGAAAGCATGTGTGTTGTTCAGGTGCTTCCTGCTGCTGCTCACAGTGGGGATTTGCTTCTTGGCCGGTCACCTGCAGTGGGTCAGGGTGCCCAAGGTGGGTCTGGCTGCACTGGGCTCTGGCAGGAGAGGGCTGGTTCAGGTCCTCTCGAGGAAGAGGGTGATGAATTGGGATGGAGAGATGAAGGTAGTCAGAGCCAGGACTCAACATCCCTGCTGGTGGGACTCAGTGTGATCCTGGTGCTGCTCTGCCGTGGGCTTTCCAGCTGTGCCATGGCCTGGGACCGTGTGGGACCTTCGGGGGACGGTGGCAGCCAGTTTCCTTCTGCCTTCTTCAGACAGAAGTAACCTGTTGGTTTTGTTTCTGTCCAGGTCTTTTCACACTCCTGGTGGAAGATTTTGGTGAGTCCAAGAAGCCTTTCTTTGAAGTCAGTTTTGTGCCTGACATTACCGTGTCCTTTCTGGTGGGCTTTACACCAGCTTCTGCCCTTTGCCTGCAGGGGTCAAGGGAGTGCAGGTTGAAGAGATTTATGATCTGCAGAGCAAATGCCAAGGGTAAGTCAGAGGCCTCAGAGTGTGAGTTTTGTGAAGTGGAATGGTCTGTGGACCTGGGAACTCATCACCAGGCGTTCAGAGAGACTGTGAGCTCATCTGAGTCATGGAGGTCAGTGCTGTACGTGATGGTCTAGGAGGGCTTTGTCAGGTTTGGGACAGGTGGGGGACATACTGTAAGGGATTCATCTCTCTCTCCCCATGGAGAGGTGCAGTGCCCATCAGTGTTCTTGCAGAATGGGATTTCTGCCTGTCCCAGTGCTGTGAAATGACCTTGAGGCTGTCACTTCTTAAAAGCCATTGCTGAACTCCTGAGAATGAATACAAGGTGGGTGTAAAGGAGAGGTCATTTGGTGGTCAGGCACTGTTCTGCAGGTCAGTCAGTGTCCAGAGGGGAATTTCCCTTTTCTTTGTCTTCAGCCTCTTTAAGACTTGTCAAACCCCAAAATTTTCAAGCTTGATTGTTGGCTGAGCCTGGAGCATCAGCACAGGAGGTGACCTCAGTAATTTGGGGCTGAGGGGATTGTGCCAGGGGTGGTGGTTCTGCTTTTCCTCCCTGTCTTTGCTCTGCCCTGTGTTTTGAAACAGAAGGTTTGTGGTGCTGGGCAGGGCAGCTTCACTGCTGTGGCTGGTCCAAGATGCTGCAGCTGCTGATTTCTCTCCTCAGCCCCGTGTATGGGTTCATCTTCCTGTTCAAGTGGATTGAGGAGCGCAGATCCCGCCGGAAGGTTTCCACGCTGGTGGATGAGACATCGGTGATCGACGATGACATCGTTAATAACATGTTCTTTGCTCACCAGGTGAGTGAAAAGGGTGTGAGGGGGTGTCTGCTGTGACACCTCGGGGAAGCAGCGTAGTACTGAGAGGCTGCACTGCTCTTGCTGGTCATGGGGCGGCACATCTTTCCTGGGAGTGTCTTCCCTGAGCTCCAGGTTGGAGGGAGTGCAGTGAAGGCTGGGAGGCTGTGGCCTGAGCTGTGAGCTCATGGGGCACAGTGTGACTCACTGAGACTGATCACCCTCCTTCCAAGCAGAGCTGAGGCTGAGTCGCTGCTCTCACAAGTGGTTCTTGTCAGTACTTTTAAATTGATATCAATGCTGAGGGATTGTTGAAGGGTTGCCTTGTTCCTGCTAGTTAAGCCTGTCCTTGTGTTACCCTCCAGCTGATCCCCAATTCCTGTGCCACCCATGCCCTGTTGAGCGTCCTCCTGAACTGCAACAATGTTGACCTGGGCCCTACGCTGAGCCGCATGAAGGATTTCACCAAAGGCTTTAGTCCTGAGGTAGGGGCGGGGTGGGCAGGGCCTGTGCATGTGATTCTGCCTCTCACTGCCCTCTCGGGATGATGCTCTAACGAGTTGGCTCCTTCCCTGCCCTCCATGGCTGCACGCTGCAGCAGGATTGCCTCTTCTCTTTCATTGCCTTGCCTTGCTCAGAGCCTTGGTCCCCAGGCTGGGCACAGCTCTGAGCCTTCTGTTGTGTTCTTACTCTCTGTGTTCAGAAGTCCTCTCTCCTCCATTCAGACCTATTATGAAGTTTGTGTTTCTCTCTAGCTTTAATTTCTTCGGTAGAAATTGTGTTCTCTTTCCATCTTGGGCTTTACCTGTAACTCAGAAGAGCAGAGCTTGTGCCTGGAAGTTGCTGTGCTGGTCCTGTGTGTGGATGGAGGGAGGGGTTGGGTGAAGCATTTCGTTTGTCTCCTGTCACCTCTTAGCTGTTCTCCTTTCTTGCTGTTGGCTGCAGAGCAAAGGCTATGCCATCGGCAACGCCCCGGAGCTGGCCAAGGCCCACAACAGCCATGCCAGGTGAGTGAGGGGTGTGTGCCTCCAGGTCCCTCTCACTGGAGGAGCAGACTCTCCCCTGACCTCTCTTGCCCTCCCAGGCCGGAGCCGCGACACCTGCCGGAGAAGCAGAACGGGATCAGCGCCGTGCGGACCATGGAGGCCTTTCACTTTGTCAGTTACGTCCCCATCAAGGGGCGGCTCTTTGAGCTGGACGGGCTGAAGGTCTATCCCATTGACCATGGTAAGAGCCTGCCTGCCCCTCCTCATTGACACAGGTGAACAGCACCCTGGTGTGTCCAAATGTATTGCTTTTCATTGCCACTTAGTGTTAGCTGATGTTAGTGGAGAATCATTCTGATGGCTCCCAGATTTGTCCTGAGTTTTGATAGCTTGTTTTGGAGCCTGTGCACGGTGCTGGGAACTGTGCCTAAAAGGCAGTTATTTCTAAATATGTTGCATTGCTTTTTCAGCCTTGCCATTTTTCTCCCCACATGCTCAGGGTCACAAGGTACTTCTGCAGCTCTGAAATAATGTGGTATCACAAGGACAATTTCTCTTCCTCACTTTCTTCTTGTGCCAAATAACCACTGTGTGTTGAGGCACCAGGTCCCAACACAGATCTCAGTGAGCTGCCCAGGTTACTCCCTTCTTTTACAACTTGACTGCTTAGTTATGTCTTTCAGACACTTATTTGTCCCTGCTAGGACTTAGTTTCTGTCTGTCAGGCCATTTGGTAAGGTACCACTTCATGTACAGGTTGACACGTGGGCCCCTTGCTGACTTGCCCCCTTGTATGTAAGGGAGCCATGGGATTGCCTGTGGTGGGGAAGGCAGGAAGCAGGAGCCTTGGCCTTCTCTGCTAAGTCTAGCTATGTCTTGTTGTCACAGGGCCGTGGGCTGAGGACGAGGAATGGACAGACAAAGCCAGGAGAGTGATCATGGAGCGCATCGGCCTGGCCACTGCAGGGTAATCTCCCGAGCCGTGGGGCAGACACCAGCGCCCTGCCATTTTCCCCTGAGTTATTTCTGCTGTGGTCTCTGAGCAGCAAGTTGTACAAGTAGGGGTGGAGAATGTTGCCTGTGTAGAGGTGCAGGTGCTCTGCCTCGTTTCCTTCTATTGCCTGCAGAGCACATGGAGAAGCTGCATTCTGCAAATGGCTGCACAGTGTATGAGTGGCCTAACGAGGCCCCTGTTAGCTGGAGTCCATAGGAGAAGGAATAGTGCTTCTGGTGCTGAGATGGGCCTCTGGGATGCTTGGGTGTGAGAGTGACTGAGCACTGGTACAGGTTGCCCAGAGATGATGTGGAGTCTCCATCCTTGGAGATAGACAAAAGCTGTCTGGTTGAGGTGCTCGTTACAAGTACTGGGTGATCCTGCTGGAGCAGATGACTTCCTCAGGTCCCTTTTCACCTTACCCAACCAGTGAGTGTGAGGGGTGTTTTGAGTGGTGGCTAAAGCAACCTTGCTCTGCTTCATCAGCCAGTGTGTGGTTTGACTTGGTTTTGGGGAGAAGCCTCGGGTGTGTTGGTGTTAGATGCCTGGGCAGGAGATGGAGGTGGGTCTGGCAGCCTGCTCCCCTGTGCTGGGGGACAGGCTGTCACTGCTGGTCCACGGCTGAGTCTGCTGGCCCTTCCTGCAGGGAGCCCTACCACGACATCCGCTTCAACCTGATGGCCGTGGTGCCCGACCGCAGGATGAAATACGAGTCCAAACTTCACATCCTGAAGATGAACCGCCAGACTGTGCTGGAGGCCTTGCAGCAGGTAGGACAGCCCAGGCCCTGAGGGAGGGCGAGCCTTGGGTGGGAATAGGCTGTTTTTAGGGCATCTCCCTGTGTTGCAGGGGCCCTGAATTTTTGGGTTGTGTTTGGCCTTGAGAAATGTCTTGTGGGAAGAGGAGATAACCAGCCTTGCTGCTTGGCCTTTTGCTGCTCACGTGGGAGGTGGCTCACCCATGGCACTGTTGGTTGTGCACCTGGATACTCAGTGGTTGGCTCCCTCTCGCAGGCTCTGGAGTGCTGGAGTGGGAGGGATTTGGTTTGGGTCAATCCAATCCAGCATTCACTTTCTGTCTGTCATTTGCCTTCAAGCTTATCCGAGTAACTCAGCCTGAGCTGATACAGACCCAAAAGTCTCAGGAGTCTCAGCCTCCCGAAGAGGCAAAGCCAGCCAGCAGCAAGACTGTGACTCCAGAGAGCACCCACCCAGGTAGGCCCCTATGCCAGTGGAGCTTCAGAGTGGGAGGCTTAAGCCTGGGGACACTGGTGATAGCTGTAGATGGGGGTGATGGTGTGATGGAGCATAAGAGCTCTTATGTGGGGCGGGCAAGGGGTGGCAAGAGGACAGGGAGTAGAATGTGACAGTGCTGGTGATAAAAGGCTGTGCTTTGTTTGTGTGGCAGATGGCACAGATGAGCCCCCCAGCCAGGGCCACCCCACGGCCACGCAGAGCCCACCCAACAAAGCCAAACCGGGGCCAAAGACATCAGTGTGCGGCATCAACGGGGCACCTCCAGGGAACCCCAACCCCATCGTGCAGAGGCTGCCAGCATTCCTGGATAACCACAACTACGCCAAGTCCCCCATGCAGGTAGGCTGGAGCTCTGTGGGACTGTGGCTGTCAGCTGGCCTAAGCCTGGCCCAAGCCTGCCTGCCCTGACACTAACCCAGGCTGGAAGGGGAGAGAGTCAATAAAGACTGACCTGGCAAAGGATGTTAGTGTTAATGTGGGTCAACTGAGCGAGCAGGGGGAAGGGTCCCTGTCTCCTCTCAAAAGGGATGAGTCCCAGTGCTGGTCTGGACCAAGGACGTGTCCACTGGGCTCTTCCTTCTGGCCCCACTGCCAGCAGGCCTTCAGCAATGGTGTTTTGCAGGAGGAGGAAGACCTGGCAGCAGGAGTGGGTCGCAACCGGGTCCCAGTCCGACAGCACCAGCAGTACTCAGATGATGAGGATGACTATGATGATGATGATGAGGAGGAAGTTCGTAACACCAACTCAGCCATCAGGTGACGGCTTGAGCTGAGGGCAGGGGCCAGAGAGCTGACATTTGCAGAACTGCCATCAGGGACTTCCAGATCTCTTTCCTGAGCACTGATAATTGTGTTCTCTTCACCTGCTGTTTCACTGCTTACTCACTGGATTTTTTTGTAGCCCTTCTGTAGCTCTTCACAACCAACCCTGAATTTCAGATGCCCTGGGTGTAACTATATTTTGGCATCAGGCCTTGGGGCTTTGAGGAACAGTTGCTAGTTCATCTCCTGGTGACAGTGTTGGTGTGCTCAGACTGTTCTCAGGCCAGGAAGGTGGGGTCATAGCAAGAGTGCTTTTAGGGCTTTGGAAGAAGAGCAGGGGTACACAGCACCCTGTAACCCCTGGCTATGTAGGGGTCCCTGGGACTGAGGAGTCAGTGGTGGTGGTGTGCTGTCTGAGAAGCTGGTGGCCCTGGGGGTGACTTAGAAATGTTTCAGGCCTTGTTTCATCCCAGCAGGCAGCCTAGACTGCTGAGTGCAGAGCTGGTAGTGGCTGTGCTGGGCCCCCACCTCCTTCTACCAGCTACTCACCTTCCCTGCTGTGTTCCTGGGCAGGTACAAGAGGAAAGGGCAGGTGAAACAAGAGCATGTGGCGGGGGCTGCAGATGGCCAGCTCTCTGTCCTCCAGCCCAACACCATCAATGTCCTTGCTGAGAAGCTGAAGGAGTCTCAAAAGGATCTTTCCATTCCCCTGTCCATCAAGACGAGTGGTGGGGGTGCCGCCGTGGCTGTGGTCACCCACTCCCAGCCCTCTCCCACCCCCAGCAACGAGAGCACGGACACCGCCTCTGAGATTGGCAGCGCCTTCAACTCCCCACTGCGGTCCCCGATCCGCTCGGCCAACCCCACACGCCCCTCCAGCCCCGTCACCTCCCACATCTCCAAGGTGCTCTTTGGGGAGGAGGATGGGCTGCTGCGCATCGACTGCCTGCGCTACAACCGGGCCGTCAGGGACCTGGGGCCCATTGTCAGCTCTGGGCTGCTGCACCTCACTGAGGACGGCGTGTTCTGCCCACTGGCTGCTGCAGGTAGGTGCCTGCCAGCCTTTGGGGGGTGGCATCTCCCCTGCAGTGACAGGAAGGTGTCCTTGGATTTCGGGAGTGGGTGCCAGTCCTTTGCGATGGCTCCTAACGCTTCCTTCCCCTCTGTACAGATGGGGGGAAAGGCTCCCCCTCTTCCATCAAACCCAGTGAAGAGGCCCCGGTCGCGATCAAACTGGAGGAGAAGGAGGGCAGTGAGGCCAGTGACAGCAAAGAGAAGGTGGGACTTGGCAGGACCAGTGATCACCCTGGGGGGGAAAAGTATTCTCCCAAGGTGAGTTTTGTGCTGCGACAGCCCTGGGAGCGTGGAGCTCAGCCGGAGGCGCAGCGGCGCTGGCAGTGACCGAACCGCATGTGCACGCTGTCCCGCTCGCGTGTCGTCGCAGCCGTGCCTCGGGGCACAGGGCAGTGCAGGTTTTCCTCATCGTCTCGGGGACCTTTGCCTTGGCAGTGGGCACTGCCCCTCTCTTTGCAGCTGCGATGTTCAGCCTGCTGCACTCTCCTCCAGGCCAGGGGCTGGTGAGACCCTGCATCCCCAAATCCCAGCCTGTCTGTGCCCTCCAGCCCGGGACAGGACCAGGCTCAGGGAGCACAAGTTTACCAGGGGAGGAGAGCTGGCTAGAAACTGCTACTCAAAAGGGAAGTCTTTGGGTTTTGTTTTTGAGGGGAAGCAGGCCCTAGGGTGTTTCTCAGCCCTTCCCCCTGTACCAGAACCAAGTACAATGAGGCTGAAGTAGAACCCAGCTCCCCTGGGGCCTGCTGTAGTGAATTCCCTACAATGAACTTATGTCTTTCTTTGTTTTCCCCTGGCCAATGTTTTTCCTTTGATGAATCCTCCCTTTCCCAGTGCAGAGAGAACACCTGCCAGCTCACCCTGCTGGCTCCTGGGCTATGGTTGGGTCTGTGCTCACATTTTGTCTGTTTGGTACTGGTAGGAGCTGCTGGCACTGCTGAAGTGTGTAGAGGCAGAGATTGCAAACTATGAGGCCTGCCTGAAGGAGGAGGTGGAGAAGAGGAAGAAATTCAAGGTGTGTTGATGGCTTGTTTGTGTTGCTGATTTTGTTCCCCAAAGGTTTCTGTCTGGGTTGTTTTTATGTAAAAATGGAGAGAGTGGTTCAGCTGAGAATGGCCATGGAGAGCATTCAGGGTCCCTTCCTCACTACCAAACAACCCAGCAGGGCCGGGCTCCAGCCAGGGCAGACCACAGCCCTGAGGCAGCACTGAGGAGGGCCGTGAAGCACTGGGCTGGGCCACAGCTGAACATCAGCACTCACAGAAGGAAGGGGGCAGTGTGCCCCAAGGCCTGGCAGGATTCCTGCTCTGCCCACACTTGCCTCTTCCCAGCTGCTCTGTATGGAAAATGCTGGCATCTGAACTGGGATGGAGACAGTCCCAGTTGTGCACTGGCCCAAGCTAGGCTGGGAAGTGGGTCCCTTCCTGCTCTGGTTTCCTTGGCCTGTGGGCTGGGCCAGGCAAGCCAGTTCTTTGTCCTGTTAGGCTTGAACTCTCCTTTCTCCCTGCCACTCACTTGTGGATTTGTCTCTTTGTAGATTGATGACCAGAGGAGAACCCACAACTATGATGAGTTCATCTGTACCTTCATCTCCATGCTGGCCCAGGAAGGTGAGCTGTGCTGTGCAGCTGAGGGGATGGGGAGTGGGGTTTGGGTTCAGCTGGGGGAGCAGCAGCTGGGAGCCTGGGAAGCTCACCCTGCCTGGCTCCCTGTTTCTGCCATGCCTGAGGAACACAGGATAGCACTCACTCCAGGGAGCCAGGTCTCCGTTGTGTGTCGATTCATAGTCTCAGGAGGTGCCTACTGATGGGCTTTGAATGAGTGAGGGAGGTATTTCCAGCCCTCCGGGCCCATGTCTGTGTGCTGTCCCTGCAGGCATGCTGGCCAGCCTCGTGGAGCAGAACATCTCGGTCCGCAGGCGGCAGGGAGTCAGCATCGGCCGCCTGCACAAGCAGAGGAAGCCGGACCGCCGGAAACGCTCCCGCCCGTACAAAGCCAAGCGCCAGTAGCTGGGGAGCCAGGACTGTGAGAAACAGCAGCTGGGGCTTTGGGCAATGACACTTGGATCTGTGTTACCCTTTGCCCAAGGAAGAGGGATCACAGCGACAAGCCCTCGGCAGAGGTGGAGCCTGGGGACAAATGGAAATTGGGTTTTCCTCTGCGCCTGAGCTGTGAAGGGCAGGAATATGTCTCAAGGAGTCCCTGCAGCAGAAGGCAATCCAGAGTGCCCCAGCTGCCTGACCACGCCATGGCAGTGCCCAGACACTGTGGGGCTGTGTCTCAGCACTGTGGCTGAGGACTGCGATGGGAAGGAAAGAGCCCACCCAGCTGGTGGTGGGTCTGGTGGTGTGGGAATGCTGGCAATGTCCATGTGGGGCTGTGCTGGCCACAGCTGGCTGTGGCTTGTGTCCTCCTGCATCCAGGCCTTCAGCTGTGTGCTTCCCTGGACCATTCATGTCTGTGTTTTCTATCCTTCTCCCTCCCTTCCCCAAACTTGTTTTTGGTCCTAACCCAGGCTTTGGCCATTCTGAGCAAGGTGGCTCTGGGACAGAGCCCCTTCTGCCCCCACCCTGCACTGCACTGTCCCAGTGCCCAGTGCTGCCCGGGCTCCTGGGGATGGTGACACACCCCGAGTGTAGCTTCTCCCTGGTGGGCCATGGCAGGTCTCTTGCTGGGTGAGGGTGGGTGGGCTTGTCCCTGGATCTGGGCCTTGTGCCCAGCCCTCCGTGATGGTGCTGGGAGTGGCCCATGGCTCTGCTGCCATAGCTGCTCCACTTGGGACCAGCTCCATGGCCCTGGCAGTGCCTGTGGGTCATGGGGGATTGTTCCAGTCCCTAGAGAAACTCCATGAATTATGTATGAACAGACCAGGTTCTCAGGGTGGCCTGGTGCTGCTGGGTACAGCACCAGGGTGGATGCTGGATGTGGCTCAGTGAAGCCTCAGCATGGGGAGAGGTGGCTGGTTGCTGCAGTGGTGGAGGTGGGATGGGGACAGCAGTGGAGGGAGCCCCCAGCTCCTCCTGCTCAAGCCCTTGGTTGGCTGCTAATCAGAGCTTGCTGGTGCAGCCTGGCTGCCTCTTTCCCACTGCCTCCTGCCAGTGCTCTGCACATGCTCTCCTGCCTGACCCCCCAGCAGCCTGGAAGAAATCTGAGGTGTCAGAGGTGAGTACCACCCTCCAGAGATGTCCTGTGGTGGAGCTGCCACAGGGGAGGACTGAATTTTTTAAAATATGTACAGATCTTGACTATGAAATGAAACAGTTCTTTTGGTATTTGTTGAAGGAAAGAAAATCCTTCTGTCTCTTGCGGTGTCTAATATCAAGTGCTGTAAATAATGGATGTCTGAAGGAATAAAGCTATCCTGTAACAGCCAGCCAAAGGAGAGGTGTGTGAGGGAAGGGAGGGGTGTGTGTGGCTGGGAGCACCGAGTGCCAGCTCCAAGCCACATTTCCCCTGCTAGCAGCTCTTCTATGGTGTAAAGACGAGGTGCAACACCACCAGGTGACTGTGCTGCTGGTGGAGTCAGGCTCAATTTATTGACACACATCAATAGGAGGAGAGCAGGACTCACCTCAACAGGAAGAGGGCAGGAGGAGAGGGCCAGCAGCCCGGCTGAGACCCTCAGCTCCGATGGGTTCCTGGGCTGGCTGGGTGGGTGGGATTCCTGGCTAGAAGTCCAGGGCACAGATCAAGGCTGTGCCCCGTTTGATCCAGTGCTTCTGTGGCTTGTCTGTAGGAATCTCCACAGCAATCACATAGTTGGTGGAGTGGCCCGTTGTTGACAGTGTGCCTGAAATGGGGGAAGCAAGAGGGTGGTGTTGCTGCACACTGACAGGGAGTCCTGGACAAGTGACCCCCATCCAGGAGCCCATCCTCACTCTGAGCCAGGTGGCAGGCTAAGCAGGGCTGGGGGAAACAGGCTTGTGGGCTTGAGGGGAGCCTGGCCAGGGGCACTGCTGCATAGCCACAGTGACTGACTGCTCCATCTCCACAACCACAGCAGGCGAAATCTTTGTCTCCCTGGATGGCTTCAGCCAACAGTGCATCGCTCCATGCCAGTGTGTGGCAGGAGGAACACCTGCTGCCTCTCCTGGGCTGCCCCTCCTAGCTGTTCCTGCCGCTCCTGTGCTTCTGGAGATGTGCCTTCAGGGCACCTACCTGCACGGGTGAGTGTCTTGTAGATGGGGCACAGGTAGGAGCCGGACTCCGGAGGTTTGCGGTTGGGGACGGGCAGCAGCCAGATGACGGCCATCTCCGTGTAGAGCTCTTTGGGCCGGGACTCTGCCAGCTGACCCGCCGCGGCGTCCCAGCGGGCGCCTTCCAGGAACAAGCCGTGGATGTAGCAGCCCATGTCGGGCTGACGCTTCAGCTCCTTCACCGACTCCTTCATGACCTGCCAGGGGAGCGGGCATGGAGCCTTTGGGCAAGGCATGTCCCTGGGTGCTCAGCCGTAAGGAGCCTCATAAGCTGCTCTTAGTTAAGCCAGCACTGCCAAAGGTGAGCCTGCCCAGCTCTCAGAGGGGCTGGGCTCTGTTTTTTGGCTGGTCATATCATGTAGGGCAGCCTGTGACAGAGTTGGTGGAGGGGGATGTGAGCAGGTCTGGAGAGGCAGAGAAGCCTCTGCCGGCCTTGGGGAGGTGTCTGACAGTGTGGGTGGGTGTATCCAAGCACAAAGGGAGTGATGGGTCCACAGGCAGCTGTGCAGCTGGTGGCTTCACCTCTTGGGCAGGTCAGGGTTAAAACTGTTGCCTTTTTTGGCCTTCTAGGAGCAGATTCCAAAAAAATCCAAAGCCTCCACCTGATTTACTGACCTTGAAGCTAAATGAGATGGTGTCAATGGAGATGACTGACTTCCTGGCGAAGTTCTGCAGTGTCCCTGTGAGGAAGGCCTGGGGGAAGAAGAACCCACTGATCCAGAACACGGAGGGGATCCCGTGGCTGATCCAGTTCTGCAGGAATTCAATGCGCTGCACCAAGTCGTTCACCCAGGATGCCAAGGGCTTCAGAGACGGATAGGCCTGTGGGGCACCCACAGAGGGAGGTGCTGAATGCAGCCAAGGACAGCCCAGATCTTGTTCCCCCGTTGCTGACAGCTGCCCAGAGCCCAGGGGCTGGGAAGAATTGTGAGCTGCACTAGGCAGGAGACATCTCCGTGCCAGGGGAGCAAGAGCTTGTGAGACAGCCTAGTCTGGTGGTGGTGGCTGGGACCCATTCCCCTGGTTTGGTGAGCTCTGGTGGGCAGCTGGGATGGCTGGGGCATGTACCTTGGCATTCCACATCTCAGGAACAGTGTTGCGGTACAAGCTGCTGGCCATCAGCTCCAGTCGAGAGGACATCACGACCAAGCCCTTGAGAGCTTTCAGCAAATCATTCAGACTCTGAGCAACCTCCTCCAGGAGTTTGTTGTACCTACAGGGAAAGAGCAGAGGAAGCAGAGCAACTCTGTGCATGTCTGCCCAGAGAGGGTATGGACATCTCTGTACACGAGTGAAGCTCCTCCATGTAACCCCCCAGCCCCAATCCTCTTCAACAGGGTCTCATAGCTGTGCCCCCCGTGCTGAACTGCTAACAGTAGCAGATGGAGATATGGATCAATTGCCACAGGACAGGGATCAGCCAAAGGTCCTGGCTTGGACAACACAGTTGTTAGCATGGCTGCCAATCCCACTGCCGTGCTCAGCACTAAGGTTCCCCAAAGGTGGGTGGCAGCAGGGTCCTGCACATCTCTGCTGTTCCCCAGGATGTGACCCCACAGGGATTTTACCTGATCACCTCCTGCACCAGCACTGTGTTCATGGACTCCTCGTAGAGCAGTGGGTATTTGCGGATCACCTCCTGCAGGTTCATGGGGGCAGGCAGCTTTGCCAAGATGTCCTTGGAGGTCTCCTCCACGATCTGGAAGGAAGGCAGCAAGTGGGTGAGCAGCTTTCTACCCAGCTCCATGGCTGCCGAGAAGGGGAAGAGCTAACACCAGGATGGCAGTGCCATTGCTGGCACCCAGCACCTGCTGAGAGCTGGTGTTTGTAGTCACTGCCCGCACTGGGCACTGGCTGCCAGAGCACTGATGGGATCAGGGCACCCACCTCCTCCCTGCTGCGGCCTCCCAGTGAGACGGTTTTGGGTTGCAGCAGTGCAATGGCCCCCAGCAGGGCAAAGGTCTCGTTCTGAGCGAAGGTGATGTCGGCATTGTCGTGTAAACCAAACAGCTCCGGGCTGTCGTTGAGTGGCAGGCCCTTTACGTATTGGAGGTAGCCCTGGAAAGGAACCCACACAGGCTGTGAGGCCAAGAGCCGATGAGGATCCCCAGGTTCTCATCAACTTCCCCCAGGGAACTGGAAATGCAGTGGGTTTCAGAGAGGAGAGACCCCTTTTGCACTACGATGATCCCCTGGGTCTATGAGCTGCAATTTGTGACTTGCGTACTTACATTGAGGTCAGAAGAGGTACTGATCTGCTTATAGATGCCTGATTCAGAATAGGCAAAGTCAGGATTTAAAACCTCAGGCTTGTAGAAATCTTCCAAAATGCTCATGATGCAGCGCCGGTCCCAGTCGTCGGTCACGCGGCCGCCATAGTTGATCTCCCCAGCTGTGTACTTGAGAACCTGTGAAGGATCCCACCACAGCTTTCCAATCCCCTCATGCATCACGAGTGTGTTCCCTCACAGGAGGGGCAGCTCTTACCTTGTAGGGGATGTCTGCGTACTCGTTCAAGAACATCTGCAGCTGACTGATGCAGATGCGGAGGTCTCCGTCCGTGAATTCATAGGGGATGTTGAACCCCAGAGGCCCAAACTTTCTCCTCTCCAGCATGTTCCCATGGAAGAAGCAAAGTGACAGCAGCAAGGATTTAAACTCAGTGACCTGTGGGCAGGGAAGCAGGGAGAGGAGTTGCTTAGCTTGGGAGGAGGCATTCTTAGTTGGAGTCAGGATCTGGTGGGACCTGGCAGAGGAGATGTGCCAGTTCAGGAGTGCCAACTGGGCTTTGAGAGGGGGAAACCTCAGTCAGGCTGCTGTGCTGGTGAAGGCCATGGCCCACTCCTTGCTTAAAGAGAGCTGCCAGTGCCTTATGCCAGGCCCCCTAAGCCTCTTGCTTCTGTTTCTCAAAGTAAAACTTCTAAGTGGCTCATCATGGAGTAGATGTGAGTTTACGAGAAATACCTCCAGCCCTTCTTTATCACAGGGGTGCTCTAATGAGGAGGAAGATCTATGCCTGGAAAGGAGCAATATCCAGGTGGAGACCATACACTGGGACAGGCACAGAGGGGGGACAGCAAACCAAAGCATGACCTGGGTCTCACCTTGGAGCAAGAATTCAAGAAGTCATCACTGAAACTAATGTAGGACTTGAGCAGGTTGGCCTTGACCCCACGGGGGGGCTCAATGGTCATCTTGGAGCCATTCTGGAGGATGGACACCGGGAAGTGGTTACTTGGTAGACTGGTGAGCCAGAGGCGAAAGTCTGGATGCACCTGGAAGTCCAGAAGGCAGCAAGTGCTCAGAGGGTGCAGGCACAGTCCCTGGAGCTGCTCCTGCACTGACCCCCTGGTTCTTTGGAGAACCTGTGGATGGGACTGAACTAGGTCTCGGCTCCTCCCAGGGCTTCAGCCTCCTGCATGTTATCCTCAGAGTGGGTACCTGCTCAGTAAAACAGCTCACCTTGGTGGGGTCAATGGCCTCGATGAGTCTCTCCAGTGAGGGCATCCAGCTGGGGGCCAGGTGACAGTTCTGGAAAAAGACCCAGTTGCCCTGCTCCATGGCACCGTGCAACATGGCTTCAGCACGGGGCCCCTGTGGAGATAGAGAGGAAGAGCTCAGAGACCCTGAGGCCCATGGTGGACTATGCCTTGCTGAGCTGGACAGGGAGACAGCAGTGGGTGGAAGGACCACTGTCCAGAGCTAGGGCCTGGCTTTGTCCCCATGGCTCAGCTGGATCTTTGCTGTCTGACGGCACAGCAAAGATTTTTTACAAGCCTGTGAGGGAGGGTGGAGGGAATGGAAGAACCGTGGATGGATTCAGGAAGTTAGAGGGCACTATAGTGGGAGCTGCTGCAGCCCCCACTCCAAACTGGCTTCTCCTGCTAGCAGAAGGCAGGGGGATGTTTTTACTGTGCTGCCAAGGGTGTTTGACCTACTTGGAGCTTGGTGAGATCAATGGGAGTGCCAGCAGCACACTGTTGCTTCAGGTGTGCACTGGCAGCTTACTTGTCCTTGGCCCAGAGAAATGGCAGAGAGCTTTTGTGTGAACTTCATTTCTTCAGCAAACTTGTAGAGGTCGGCAGCGGGGTCAGTGCCCGGGGATAGCACAAATACCAGGGGGGTGGTGGCAGTGGAGTCCTTGAAGACGACTGAGAGGTCAGTAGTCTGCAACACAGAGAGTTGGTCAGAGCAGAGGAGCCACAGTGGACCCACACAGCACCTCCTCACCCCACCTGGCCTCCAGCTCCCCTCCAAGGCACCAGCGTGTTCCCGGGTGCCAAGGTCAGACACATGTTCAGTAAGGACCAAGTACATCTCTCCTCCAGCCACACTAGAGTCAGGGCAAGAACCACTTTCCCATTTGCCATTCAAACTCTTCCCTTGTAAATCTGCACTATCTGCCCCCTCCCAGCGTGGTTTAATTGGAGGACATTAGGAAGGATATCTATTGTCTAAGACATAGGAGTTTTCCCAGCTGTGGGAAGAACACTGTGGCTGCAGAGACGCACAAGCACCCTCACTGCAAGTGCAAAATGCTGATGGCCCATTTACAACAAGCTTGAGTCCTCTTGCTCCACCCCAGTCCCCAGCAGCGCTTCCTCCTGGCTGGTTACCTGTGGCTCAATGAAGCGCTGGTCCAGGTTCAGCACCACGAAGTCCTGCATGGCATTGGTGATCTTATCTCCCCGCAGACACCGCAGAACCAGCAGCTTCTGGAAGGCATCAAGCCCAGCTTCCCACTTCCCAGGCAGGGGCTCTCTGCAAAGCAATTAGGTGCATTCTGGGGGGGATGTGCCAGATCCCTCAGCTCCCCAAGAAGTACACAAGTTGTGTGCAGGCAGCCACTGGAGCTTCAGAAGAGACAGGGATCTTCCAGTCCCTTGGTTAAGGTTGTTCTCTGTAGCTCTGAAGCCATCAGCAGGCAAGCCAGAGCTGCTTCCACTGGGGAAGGACCAGATACTCCTGGGTAAGGCATTGTGTGGTCCTTGGTCAAGCAAGGGCCACCTCTGAGGAGATAAGGCTGTGCCTCGTTCTCTCCCTTGCATGGCACTGCACTGGGGCTGTATCGTCTCCTCTTGCTTTCCCAGGACACCATTACAGCCAGGCGCAGTAGAGCTAAGCTGACAAAGCAGGGGAAACTTGCCTGTGAGGCTTAGGGCTGTCAAAAATGGTCCTGAACTCTTCAAGGTTGGCTGCAAAATCATTGTCAAAGTCAGAGAAATTCTTCAGGCTGCTCAAGGCCAGGATGTCTCCCCATGCTCTCTCATTCACCCAGGATGGAGCTGGGTTGTCCTTCATCTCCTTTATGGTGCCTCCTGACAGCAGGTACCGCCACTCATCCTGGGAACATGATAGGATGTGGTCATGGATTATAAACCACCTGCCCCAGCCCGAGGCATGTGGGTTTGTGCCATATCCAATTAAAATCCTGTAGTATCTTTCTGGCTGCTCTCCTGCCTGGTGTGTGTTTATCAAGGAGTAAGTGAACTGGAGGATCTGGTGAGATCAACATAGTGACTGTTCAGTTGCCACTCTGCTAAACCCCATCTGCTCCCTCTGAACTCACTACCTTTGTAGCAGTCTGGCAGTAAACTGGCAAAAGCTGCAGGTGATTCAGGCTAGGCAGCTCTGCATGTAGACACAGGGAATAGTTTGAGAGCCGAGTGAAGACAGAGGCCCTGTGTTTGTCCACCAGGCTGCCAAGCCTGTCCCCAGCGCCAGGGAACAAGGTTCCTTTTCCACCTGACACACTATTGTAGGGTTTGAACATGCTGGGCTTGAGCTGCCCTGATGGGATCCCATCAAGTACTAAGGTGATTTTCTCACCATGTCAATTTTCCCATCATTCATCAGAATCCGGGCGCTGACCAGGAAGGCAAACATGAGCTTGTGCTTCTCAAAGAGACTACGGCACACGTTGCAGTAGAGACTGAAGGTGATGTAGTTGTTGATGTTCACCACCCGCTCCTTCAGTGTGTCTGAAATAAAGGCGACAACCAGCCAAGGTTGGTGGGTGCCACGTGCGACGTGGAGGGTGCTCTCCACATCAGCTGCCGTGTTCCAGGCCACAGAGGCACACCCACACTCTGCTCAGAAAGTACAGGTGATGCTCTCAAACACTGACTTGGTGCAGAAACCCCAGCGAAAGCACAAGGCTGTGACTCAGGGCCCTGGTGCTGGGAAGGAGCCCACACTGCACCATGGCAGCTGCACAGCCACCACCCCCTGGCTGACACACATTGCTGGGCAGAGAAAGCTGTCCCAGGGACTGTGCTGGAGGCAGCTCGGTAATAATCAGAGCCACACCAGGATCAGGATGGCATGTACCTTGCCTGTGCCCTGCACCAACACCCCTCCCACCTGGCCAGACAGGGCAGCAGCAAAGTAGTGGGAAGAGAATGGACATGTGACCACATCTTCCCTCGCTGTGTGGGCACAAATGGGCAGCTCTGGACCATGCTGAGAACCAAGGCAAGCAGCCACGTTTGCCTTCACTCTGCAGGTGCCTGAGCTTCTACTGCTCAGGATCAGGAGTGGGGGGTGAGGAAGACAAGAGGAAGGGGCTGTTCTGGACAGGCACCTGCTTTCTCGGAGTTACGGATCCCCATTAGGAAGATGTTGAGGAACCACTCCAGTGAGTACTGGTACATGGGGTCCACGTTGGACAGGTCTGAGACACAAAAGTAGAGGATCTGTGAGCGGACAGCTACGGGCACATACTCCAGGCGGGTGATGTTGATGTCTTTTTCTGTCTGCTCTGCCACTGCGACCTTGGCCTGCAGGACAGAAGAGATGTCACGGTTAGTGCAGTGCCAGCAGGGGATGCACAGCTGCAGGGGGAGAGCACCCCCACTTCTGACCTGGATCTCTCCTGCCTTCAGCTTGGATGCCTCCAACACTTTAATGAGCTCCAAGTCATCTACGGGGTTTCCTTCAGAAGTGCTGAGCCGATACAGGATCTGGTCTTCTATCTCCTTCAGTTCCTGACGCATCTGGGCATTGCTAACAATCAGCTGGTTTCTGTCTTCTTCCAAGTCAGGCCGCTCTGCAGCCACCACTTCTCCCAACAGTTGGTCTTCCAGGCCACTACAATAAAAGCCATGGAGGTGATGTGGGGGCAACAGGCCCAAGGGTCTGAGGACTGCAAGGAAAGAGGCTGAGTAGCATAGGCAGATAATGGGATAAGCAGGTACCTGGGTGAGAGGGTGAAGTTTATGAGAGTGAGCTTCGTGGAGACCTCAGGGCTGTAGTGAGGGTTGGGCAGTTTGGTTGTGATGTACATCTTGAAATCATCATGGTAGGGGATCACTGAATCCCCCAGCTTCAGCACGGTGTTGCCTTGCTGTTTGAAGGTCTGTACCAAAGAGGGACAAATAGAGGAAGGGATGGCTACCTCTTGCAAGGGAAGACATCTTGCTGTGCCCTGAACTCTGTAGAGAGGAGACAGTCTGAAGGCTCTGAGGACAGAGGAGCTCAAAGCTGGCAGACCTGAAGGCCTGAACCTGAATACATCAGCTGTAACCCAAGGCCCTGTCTCCCAGGCAAAGATGCCTGCTGGAAGAAGACCAGAGTGTGGAGAAGGCTGTCACTGTCTTGGAGCCCCAGCCAAGACATGGGAGCACAGGACAAGCAGCACCCATGTGAGTTCTGTCTGCCCAGGGAGACCTACAAACCCACCACATCCCATGGCACCCTGGCCAGATGCCCCCTTACAGCTCAGCCAGGTACCCACTGCCCCTTCTTGACAAGGTGGGACATAGGACCTCTTTCAGCAGGACAGGCTCAAGGACTGGATCCAGCTCCTCGCCGACATTCTCCAGCAGGAAGGGCTTCCCAAAGGTAATGGTATTTTCCAGAGTGGTGAGGAAGTCCCGGTCATTCAGCTTGGCCACCTCCAGGCTGTTTGCCTTCTCCTGAAAGGCAGTGGGGGAGGGCAGGGTCTGTGTGGTGTCCTGCCCACCTTCACATCCAGCTCTGGTCATTGGTACCACTCTCATTGGGCTGAGTTAGCTCCCTAGAGCAGTGGAAATAATCTCTTTTCTTGCTTGGCTAGACTTTGGCTATTTTGGCAAGTTTAGCCCATGTCTACAGGCAGTAGAGACAGCTCAATGGGGCAGCAGAAAAGGTTGGGAACAGGGAGAACCTCCTTCAGAGAGCCATACCCCTCTAGAGACCCACACTGATAACTCAGAGCTCATTTTCCTGCAAAGTGAGAACAGCTGGGTGGTAAAAGTCCTCAGGGAGTAAAACAGGAGCAGCTGTCTGAACCTCCTGCCTGATCCTTCAAAAGGGCAGTAAGTGCCTCTCTGGAGGAGAGGTGGTGGTCAATGTTCTCAGCACTGTGGCAGTAAGGACTGTGTTTGCTAGTCAGGTAATACCTTCTTTCTGTTCTAGGGACCTGAAAGACCATTATGGGAGATGCTGGTGTTGTTCTGAGATTCCCAGAGTGGGAATCTGATGCCTCACTTGCTGTAAAGGAGGGCTCCTCCTGCCCTGTGCTGCTTTCCCCAAGAAGGGAAATCATCTGGGATTAATGTGGATGTGGAACCTGGCTGGTGCTGGGGAGGCTGGGCTGGGACAGTGCAGAGGGTCTTGCAACTCTAGAGCCCAAAGCCAAAGGTTGCTCTGCACAGCTCCTGATGGAAAGCAGCTTCCCATATCCTGGAAGACCTGGCTTTCCTCCCCACAGCTCTTACCAAATTCTTGATCCACTTGTTTGCTTGTCCTTGGGGGTCTATGAAGTGAGTCCAGCGCAGGGAGAACCGGGTTATTACCCCATTCTCCACAGACAGGGTGTCATTTGGTAAACCAGCAATCTAATGGGGTAGAAAAAGCTGTTGGATACCTGGTAGCACAACACAGGTGACCAGAGAGAAGCCCTTGTTGCTCCGGCCTGAGTGCTCCCAGGGGGTGTACAGGGGATGGTGGTCAGGGTACCTCTGCCAGCAGCTGGGCACAGAGCTGCAGCTCTGCCCACAGTGGCTGAGCCCTGGGATGGAGCTGTGCTGTAGGGGCAGGCTATGGCCAGGGCTTGGCTCTGGGCCTGTGCTTTGGTACAGGTCAAGGCTGATGCCTTCATTGCTGCTGTTTGCTGCTGCCCAGGTCCTGCTCTTTGTGCAAGGAGCCCAGCAGCAGCTCCAGATCTGTGGTGTGGAGGTG
The DNA here is from genome assembly GCA_035041135.1 of Platyrinchus mystaceus. NCBI lineage: Eukaryota > Metazoa > Chordata > Aves > Passeriformes > Tyrannidae > Platyrinchus > Platyrinchus mystaceus. The sequence goes on from JAWWLV010000024.1 coordinate 14,672,922, forward strand.
CTTGGTCGTTACCCAGCTGTTCAGTTTGGGGCCTGTCTTTCAGTACAGGTGATCCTACTGAGTGGAAAGCTGAGTGTTCTCTGCCTGAGGCCCCTTCAGCCTCAAGTGTTGGGTTTTTCTGCAACTTGCCTGCCAGGAGCGGATTTCCACGGGGTCTCCAAGGGTGCTGATGAGGCTGGCCTCCGTGCTGTGAGGGATGCTGTTTTCTGTCAGCTGCCTCATCCACTCCTCAGACAGTGCCATTCGGTAGTCTCCCTGCCACAAGAAACACCATCACAGCCTTTCCTTTAGTTGCAGTTAGTTTGCTGCAAGCATCTAAACCCTCCTGTTCCCATGCAAATGAGGCCTTGTGCAGCCTCTGGCACAAATGGAAAGCGATTCAGGGAGGGATCTTGCACCCTTGTGTCCTGTTCCTTTCTCCCTGGCCAGGACAGCAGAGCTAACCATGCCCCTTGCAAGAAGCACTGCACACTTACTGTGAATGGGCCCAGGTAGGCCACAAAGCCAGCTGCAACAAGCACGTCCCCACTGCTGTTGTTGATCTTGTCATCCAGGCTCTCCACGGTGTCCTGCCAGCGCACCTTCTCATCAGCCAGGCTGTTTATGAGCTGTGGGATAAGTTACACACCTGAGAGCTGCTGTGTGGTCTAACCTTGTGTCCCAGACCTGCCACTCTCTGGCTAGTTAAGCAGGTGAGTTCAGTGACCACAGGTTAGGGTGGTCTCTCATATATTTTGAATTCTGTTCCCAGCTTTGAGCACTTAATCCTGGGATTACTGGTCTGCTCTCAGCTGTCCTGGAGACCCATTGCTAGCTGAACAAGCTGAGCACAGGAGGACAGCAGCTTTTCACATCAGTGAAAAGCTTAGCTTCCCAGTCCTGTTGTGCTGCTGAGATCTGGCCAGGCACCTCCAACCTAGGGTTGTTGTGAGCTGCAGCTACACGGATGTTTTCATTGCTGTGCTGCCTGATCTGAAACCAGGTTGCCTCATGCAAGCAGGCAGAACCCAGCTCTGTCCCTTACCACATCGGCACGGGCCAGTCTTTGCTGACACTGCTCGCACTTCATCTCCAGCTCCTCCTTGTTGGCTTTGCAGCTGTCATACTTGGCCTGCAGCAAGGCAATGCCATCTTCAACCTCCTTCAGACGTTTCTTGGCTTCATCAAGGACCAGCTGAGTGGCACGCAGGTCCTCTTCTGCCTCCCGCAAGGCTTGCTGGGGAGGTTCACAAGGAAAAACAGTGAGGATGTTGGGTATGTGGTCAGGCTCTTCCCTCAAAAGCCAGAGACCTTGGAGCAAGAGTTGGTTTTCCATAAAAGTGCTTGCTGATATGTGCTAGCTACTGGTATCTCAGTATCTCAGTCAGTCCAATCCCTGGATGACAGAGGTTGACCTCCAGGACTAAAAGTAGGGGCAAGGAGGGCATTTCTGCATAGCACCAAAAAGCCAAGAGCCTGTGTCAGCTTACACAAGCTCAGGATGTGGCCCACTGGTGAAGGGGAGGAAAGGTTCCTCTGCTTGTTCCAAACTTACAATAAAGAAATAGCTAGGCTTGGAGAGGCTGAAGCACTAGTGAGATGTGGGAAAGTTTCTGCAAGTACAGTTCACGCTGAGTAAGGAACTCAGCACTAAAAACAAGGTATTGCTTCTGTCCCAGTATATTCTAGGTTAATTTCTTCTACTTTATCCTGTTAATGGGTTTTGAGGCTTTGGCTCTGCTAAGGCTTGGTCTGAACGTTATGTCCTGACTTGCTGAACATGTTGATTCCCAGCATCTCCTGCAGAAGAGAGCTGTTAGTACTGTTTTTGAACACCTAAAGCAACTGGGTCACATGGTCTCTTACCCGCTTGGGCTCCACGACCTTGGCCACAAAGTGGTACTTGTGCATGGCACGCACCCACTGGCAGATGGAGGTACAGGCTTTGGAGACCTTGGCGATGGCAGCTGGCTGAAACTCTTCATTGTCAATGTAGGGCTGGATGGCTTTGATCACACTGTCTGAAATATTGTCCTGCAAGGAAGGGTGCGAGAGAAATCAGTGATGAGCATGCTAAAGGTCTGACTGAGGAAAGCCTCACAGAACTTCGCCCAGTGGCAGCAGTCTGCCCCAGGACCTGACAGTGTGGTTAATGCATCACACTGGAAAAAGAGGAATCAAATTGCTGCACGTTCAGGCCTGGGAGGCACAGCTGTGGGATTGGGCAAACCCTCCCCATACCACCTCTATCCACCTCCTCCACATGAAAGAGCAGAGGGGCAGAAGGAGAAGATCTGTGTGTCTGGGTCCCATTGCCCAAGGCAATGAAGTGCAGCCAGCTGACTTGAGCACTTCCAGGTCAAATATGTCCCCCTCTTCGGTGCTGCTGAAGGGGTTGCCCACAAGGAGCTCCAAGATTTACTGCATGAGAAGGATGTCTGTGAGGCAGTATCTGATCCCAGTCACACCTTCCTTCTGCCACTGCTTACCTTATCATACTCAGTCAGGCTGTTCAGGAACTGCACTGGGTCCTGGAGAAGGGCCCTGCCTGGCTCCCAGTAATCATCCACCTTGGTGCCTATTTTTTCTCCTGCCACTTTTTTGGGCTTTTTTCCTTGCATTATGCAGACAGCTTCAATCACTATCTTCACACCGGGGGGAGGCCGCTGCAGTGCTCGTACCTTCAAAACCCAAATGGAAACAGTGAGCTGACCTGGTTCTCTGGGAGATGGGGTGCTCATCTCTCCCTCAGCTGGACCAGGGGACACTGGGACCAGAGGCAGGACATTTAGAGAATGTAATACAGAGGCAGGAAGGACAGAGCTATTTGAAGACAAAGCTGGTTATCAGAAAGGGCATGGAGCAAACTACAGGTAGGCTGAAAAAGCCTGCCCTGATACTCTGATGGGTGTATCTTACAGGCTGAAAATATTTTGGCAAAGGAGCTAGAGCTGTATGGCCCCGGGAAGAAGGCTGTATGGAAATGGGACACAGGCAGGCTTTCTTCTTTGCTCTGTGGGTTCTCATTTGTCTTGTACCCCAACACAGCAATGCTGCACCCCTTGAGCTGGTCTTCAGCACTTGTGGAGGAACTGCTTGAGTTTCCCCTCAAGCAGGCACCTAGGCACCCTTGAGATGGCTGTGTCAGGAACCCTGAGATTGACTTCTGCTTTTTCCTTTCTAGTGCTGACCATTCTTGCCATGTGCAGCTGGAGATACTCCCAGGCCTTCCCACTGGACGCTGCCAACAGAGCAGCAGACTTTATGGCAAAACTGAGGCTGATCTACCCCCATGCAGACACCCTCTGCGAGAAGGACTTCGAGCAGCTCTTTGACTGTCCTAAGGCAAAGCAGTTTCTCAAGTGGTTCTGCAGAACAGTGAGTGAGGAGAACGTGCTGAGCCCAGCTGAGGTGGAGGCCTATGATGCCCTGCTGGCTGCAGGAAAGCCCATCTTGGAGGGTGATGCCCTTGAGAGGGCATTGCAGATGTGCTGCCAGGTCCCACAGCTCCCGAGCATGATACCAGATGATGAGGGGCCCTCTCCAGAGGCCCTGCAGCAGGAGCTTCAGGAGCTGAAGGACTATCATGACCTGCAGCTCTGGCGGTACAGCAAGCTGCTGGCTTGGACAGACAAGCTGCAGCAGGAGCAGAGGTACTTGGAGAAGGAGGAGAAACTGGCAAAGCAGGACTTGAGGATGGCTCAGAGGGACTTGGAAATGAAGATTTTCCAAACCAGAGCTGTCTTGAGCCAGGTCAGCAAGGCTGCAAAGCAGCTGACAGAGTGTCATGGGAACATGAAGAAAGGCCAGCAGCCAGCACTGCTGTGCCAGATGGATCTTGGCCCCTACATGGAGCTAGAACAGAAGGCCACTGATGCATTTGAAAACTTCATTCAGCAGGTCCTACCAGGGAGTATCCAGGCTTCAGATGCTTGGGAAGCAAGGGCACAGGCAGAGAGCAGCCTGAAGGAAGGGTTGGAGGCTGGGACACAGATGGACTCATACTGGGAGATATCGGAGCGAAGAAGAGGAGTTCCTTATCAAGAATGCGCAAAGATACCATGGGGGGTGGCACCAGCAAGTCAGGGAATACTGGTCCAAGAATCAAGGGAAGAGCTGCTAGTGGAGAGGAAGAATGAGAGGGAGGTGTTGAGCATGGAGGGTGAGGAGGAAAGAGATGACAGCCAGGAAGTCATAGATCAAATGAACACCAAGAAAACAAGAAAGCCAGAAAGGCCAGAAAGCCTTGGTAGTGGTGAAACTGAGCTACTGGAGGACCAAGACAGCTTCTGGAAGGAGCTGGGCAGAATAGAGACAGCACATATCTGCGCCCAGAGGGAGGTGATAGTCATGTCAGCAAAAGTGGAAGGCAACTGTGCTGCGCTGGAGTGGGCCCAGAGGACTCTGGAAGCTCTTGAGGATAACCAGGTAGGGCCAGTGCCCCCATTCCTCCACCATCCCTTGTGGCAGGGTCTGCCTGTGCTGCAGGCAGTCCCTCCTGCTGAACACTGAAGCACAACTGACATGTCAGGAGGGGGTGGCAGAGCCAAGCAGCACAGTGGTGCACCCTGACACCAACCTGTCTTGCCTCTCCCCTGCACAGCAGGCAGTCAAGGTGGAGCTCCAGGGCCAGGCTGAGGGGCTTCAGAACGAGATTCACACCCTGTGCTGCAACATCACGCACACTCTGACCCACCAGCTGCCACCCCTGCTGAAGGCAGAGGCCCGCCGTGCTCACCTGCCTGTCCTGCACAGGTACCTCAGCCTGGAAGCTGCCTGGCTGCAGAACATTGCCAGGCGGCAGGAGGAGGCAGCTGCGTGGTTGTTGGGCCAGCAGAGCCGCCTGGATCTGCTGGAGCTCCAGCTGAAATGGGAGAGACAGGAGCTGGAACACAAGGCTGCTTGGCTGGGGGAGGCTGAAGCCACCATGAGGGAAGAAGCCCAGAGCAGGCTGCAGGAGCAGCAGAACTACTTCAAAGATGCCAGCTCCTCTCAGGAGTGTTGTCCACGTAAATGGATAGACCCCAAAGACCTCACTGCTGCACGGTAAGGGCCTGGGGGGGATTGTATGCATGAGGAACAAACTACATGCGGAGGAAGTGGTATGGGAGTGGCAGAGGCAGGCAGCAGACCCAGGCTACCAGGCAGTCTAGCAGTGCTCTTCTGCCAATGCAGAGCCACCCTGACTCCATAGTGGTGTGAAATTCCCCAGAAGATGCCATCTGCTTCTTTCTGGCTGGCTAGGGCTGATGTAGCAAAGGACGGGCTTGGAGAAGGGAATGAGTAGGGAGTACAGTTTTTCTAGCATGTTAAAGTCAAGAATTTAGAGGCAAGTCTTCTGCCATGGAGAAAGAGAGCTGGGCCCCAAGGAAGCCCAAGCTGCCTGGAGCAAGGCCTTTCTCTGGCTACATTGATTGGGTCTTCTCAGTCTTCCCCACATAGTTCTGTAGCAGCTGGTGCTGGTGTCTGCCAGAAGGGAGTCACAGACTGGCTCTTGAGTCAGCCTGGTCCTTTATAGTGCTCTTCACCGAGCTCCATGATATGGGCTGCTCACTGGGAGTGGCTGTCCTCTCACTGTTGACCCACATCTGCTTGCATCCCACTCTCAAGCACACAACGACCTGTGAGCCCTGTTATTCCTCAGTGCTGGCACAGTGCTCACACCTGTGGCTGGCTGTGCCCCCCTGCAGGCTCTGGGATATGCTGATGCATGAAGATCACGAGAACCAGCCTTTCCGCAGCTATGAGGCCATAGCAGCCAAGTGTTCCCAGTTGGTTGAGGACAAGAGGGCACTGGAAGCCCAGCTGGTAGCTCCTATACCCCAAGTACCTGCTCTGGAGGCCTCCACAGAGGTGCTCTACAGGCAGCTGTACAACAGCTCCAACCAGCTTCAGCTCTCCTCGCCGGTAAGGAAGCACCCCTGCTCTCCAGGGTGGAATAGGGCTGGGAGTAAGAGCCCTCTGCCAATCCTCCCTGGGTGCAGGAGGGAGAACTCAATGCCTCTCAGCCCACAGAGGGAAAGGAGGTTGGCCTGATCCTTGCCTTATCCCAGAAACTATCCAATGAGGCAGTGGGTGGCTGAGGACAAAGGTGATTCTCACTGTGTCTCACATGTGCTGTAAAGTGTAGAGATCAGGGTGCCTTAGCCAAGGTGTTCCAGTAAGCTACTGCTATTCCTTGGACTAGGAGTGTTCGGAGACCAGAGCTTGGTGGGTAGTTTGTTTCTGGTGGGCTGAGATGTTCCAGAGGTGTGAGGAAATCCCTCTCTTTCTGCATGTTCATATAACTTTGGGTTCTGCCCCTCAGGAGATCACCGAGCTGATGGAGCAATTGATGCTCATGCAGAACAAACTCTACAAAATGCTGGTAGACCTCCGGAGTGACTTGCAGGTCAAGCGCAGGTCTCTGGAGGACCCCGTCCTGCAGACAGAGCGCAACCTTTATGTGTATTTTTACTGCAATGAAGATCGGCTGAGAGAGGAGGTGGAAGGGCTCGAGAAGCAGGCACCAGCTTCCTCCAAGGGACACCCGATGGAACTGCCCTGTGCAAAGGAGTAGGTCAAAGGGATGTTTGCACCCTGCATAGTACTGGTGTCTTCTTTTGGTTGGGCTAGGTCATTAATCCTAGACTAGGAAGGATTCTGGTCATCGCTGTTCCATTGACAGGTTACTTGGTCATGGCCCAGCAGGGTTTAAAAGAAGCAGGGAGCTTATTCCTTAGATACAGAGTTTCCCAAAACTGGGTTAGATGATGTGTAAGAAATTGATGAATCTTGTGGCATTGGAAGCCTTGGATAGACAAGACACTTCTCATGCCACCTCTACAAGAGGATGGGTGCTGCAGGCAAGTGGACTGACACCGTCTGTGTCCACCTTCTGGGGAAAGGACTTTTGTGTCTTTTGTGGGGAATAAAAATGTGTGTTATTCATAACTGCAGAGCAATAAGCTGTCTCAGTGTGGTGAAATCTTTTACTTATTGAGTGTACTGTACTCTTGTACAACGGGCTGTGATGCTTGCCAGGCTCAGAATCACCCTTCTTTCTCTCGCTATCCTATTTCAAGCCAGCATTACTTGAATTCAGCCCACTGCTTCTTCTCTGCCTGTGTTTGATCCCCTTTCAAAGAGCCTGTGGATTCAGTGTCCCGCTAGCTCTGTCCCTGTGCTGGGAAGTCAGTACTCGGGGCTGCATGGTGGTACCTGCTGCCTACCCCCATGGAGAGGCACCATGGGGTGAGCCCTCCTCCATGCCCTCTTCAGGACAAGTTGGAAACACTCAGGAGCCACTTACTGCCTCTGCCCTTTAATTTTCACTGAAGGAGTGAAGGTGAAAAGGTGCATGGGCAGTTGCCAAGACCTGAGCCCAGAGGGATGGATGGAAGTGCTGGAAAAGGCTGGGGATGTTGCAAATCTATAGAAGGAGAATTGCTGCAAAGTGAGAGGCTGTCCTTGACCAAACCCAGCTCTACCACCCTCTCCCTTGACACAGTTACCTCTGTAACATCATTTCTGTTGAGGTTCTTCAGGCTGGCAAGAGCAGCATCCAGGGCTGGGAGGGCTTCAGCCAAGTCCTTCTGAGCATCATCTGCAATGGCTTGGGCTGTCTGAGCTTTCTCATTAGCCTTTGCCTCCTCAGCCTGCACAGCACTTCTTGTCTCTTCAGCCACAGCTGTGTCCACCTGCAACACCAGAGACAGCCTCAGAAGCATGCTGGAGGCACAGCACCCCTTGGCTAGGTAAGGATCATAGCTGTCCTGGCAGCTTGTGTATCTTCTTCCAGCAGAGACTGCAGGGACCTAACTGCTGGAGGGGATCCTCTTCCTGTATCATACCAGGAGAAGGTTTTTGTCAGCCTGTATAAACCATCCATGAGCTCCAACTCTGTCTGTGCCTGGAATGGTGGTAGTCTTCCAGGAATTAGCTACTCTACCCATTGGCACAAGGTGAGGATGCATGGGGTGTAAATTTGTAGGGAGATAAAGGAATATGAACATATGCTTAGGTGTTTGTTTCTAAGACTGTCACTTCTGCCTACCCCCAGGGCTAAAACACTACCAGGAGGCATAAAGGAAACGTGGAATATAGATAAATCCTTATCTGCTGTGTGGGAACTTGGGAGATTGCAGACTCTTTCCCCTCTGCATCCAAATGATGTTAATGTCTCTGTTCACTCTGTCCCAGTGTGGCCATCCCACAGCAGGAGATGGGCTGGGAGGAACACAAAGAGAAAAGGCAGTGATAGCCAAGACAGGACAGTTCCCTATTCTGCAGTGGCATGAATGCCTGTGTGATGATCTCCGAGGTTTGGGCTAGCAGGGGCAGGCTGCAGCTGGATCAGCTCCCTGGGGCAGGATGTGGGGCAATGATCCTATTCAGCAACACCAGTCTGAGCTTAGAGCTGCTCAGGCCACCTGAGGATTGTGGTAGGAGTGCTGCTAGTCTGTGCTTGCAAGGACCAGTGAGGAAAGGGAGCTGGTAGCTTGGCTGACTGACCCCTGGGTGGTGGTTTCAGACAGAGGCATGTGAACCACCACTTCTGCCAGCAACTGGCCCCACCAGCAGCAGAGCAGGACTCCAATAGAAGGCAGTTCTTGCTGATAATGCTGTTCTGCACAAATACCTGCTGTGCCAACTTGAGGCATTTTTACAATAGATCAAGCATGACCACAATCCCTGCCAGGCCCCCCAAGCCTTGTGTCCAGTCCAGTCTGAGCAGTCAGAGCTGGAAAGTGCAGGGCTGCCCAGCAGCGGTACCTTCAGCTGTTCGATGGTTGCCTCTGTGTCCTTGGCTGCCTGTGCCAGGAGAGGGCGGGCCGACTCCAGCTCCTCCTGCATCTTTGCTACATCCTCTGCTGTTCGCAGGAGCTGTGGAAGCAAAGCAGAGAGTTGGGCAGCAGTCGTGGAAAACCCCAGGAAAGGGCTGTGCTGCCCTGGTGGGTGCTCCCTAACCAGTGTCAGGCTGTACAAAGCAGGTCTTGCCCTGGTCCCTGCTTAAGCAACACTCTGACACTGTGGTGTGCTTATGAACAGTAATGTCTAATGGTGCCTGCACATATTGGGCATTACTTCATAAGCTCATGGCAATCAGGCAGCAGGAAAATGTTTCTGTTATAGGACTTCCAATTAGAAGGTTAATAAAGAACATCCTGAGAGATGAACTACACAGAGGTCTGTGGTCTCCAAAGACTGGGGACCATTATTCTTTTAGAGTTGTTACAGACTCAGACCTTCAGAAAGACTGGCCTTGGCAGAAGGCATAGTTCTCACTTGCTTTAATTTTTACACAGAAGATGTGTAGAGCATTTCACTGCATCTCTGCAGCTATAAATACACTGCTCAGAGTGGGGTGGCCCCACAGCTCTCTTGAGTGTGAGGGACGAACCTTGTCCAGGCCACCTTTCATCCTGTTTTTGGCTGTCTTCAGTTCCTGTTGCTTCCTTCCAATGAGGGAACTGAAGATGCTGAGGAACTCGAGGTAGCTCTTGGGAGTGATATAATTGTGTCTGCCCAGCTCTGCTAGGAACAGTTGACACTTCTTTGCCACACTCTGATGGATTGCTACACATACTTGAATCTACAAGGAGAAAGGAAAGAAACAATCTTATTCAATACTGAACATGTGGTAGGCAAGTGTTTGTGATGCCCAGAGAGAGCACAAAGGGCTTCCAAAGAGCCAAAGTACACAGCCACTGCAGAGCTTATGCATGTGTGTGGGCTTCAGTGCCATAGAGGGGTGACAAGTGGCCATCCTGTTTCAAGGCATACAAAAGTTATCCAGTTCTGCATTTGAATGGCCCTGCCCTGAAACATTTCTGCTGCAGGGTAACTTTCTGCAGGTGTGCCCTGCATCCATTGTCTTGGTGTATCTAGAGATGTGGCACTCTGAACATACAGGAACAGTGTATTCTGTAGAGTGTGGCACCTACCATCCCATTGATATCTTCATTGCCAGTACCAAGAAGTGGGATTTCATTCAAGAAGGAGGAGGCAACGCTCTGCAGAGCTTCAGCAGGCCACTGATTGAACCAGTCAATGGTACAGCAGTTCACAAGAGAGGGGAACTGCCTCAAGCGTGCACGAAAGACTTCTCCAAGCGGGCTGAGGGTAAGGCATGCAGAAAAGATGTGTTACAACCAGCTGGAAATACAAGGACAAAATAGCTTTCCTTCTTCCACAAAACCACCCTGAAGTGGGAAGAAAAGTGTAGAGTAAGAGGGACAGGAATATACCCAAGGAAGGAGGGAAAAGGGGAATGAAAGTTCAAGCAGTGAGCTGTATGACTGAAGGTACACATCTCAGCTCACTCCTTGGAAGTCCTTGGTATATTCTGGAAGTTGTAAGATGGTAGTAAGGTGATATTTTATGGGTCCTTCCCTAGGAACAAGGACTCTTCTGGGGTAAGAAATAAATGTGCTCTGAAGTTTATTTCAGGCAGGTGTGTGCAGAGATCACATCACCAGACTAAAATCACAGCCCTGATTCTTCTATTTGTACTTGCACTGAGAGTGCCTTGTACCTTCTGGTATCCCTCCTGCAAGCAAACAAGCTGCTTATGGACTATGCACTAGATTCATGAGTAAACATGGTGCAACTGAGCCTCAAATTTAACCAAGATGTTTTTGTAATAAATGGCTCAATGGTGCATTAAGGAGAAGGAAGCTTGTATTTAATCTGCATCACATACAATCATATTCTCAAAATTTTTAAACTTCATCTTGAAACCAGCAACATGTAAAAAAAAAAAAAAGTATCCAGTCCTATGGGAAGGTAAACCATACCCATATTTCTCCCCCTCCTCCAAAGTCTGGGGCTTGGAAATAAAGATTCCTTTACAAAATGATGCAAGGCAAAGGAGGAGGAAGGAATAATTAACATAAAAAGCATGGAGTCCTAGGCCTGAACTGTACCTCATGCACAGGACCATGTGGATATTGCTGCGGACCCGTCCTGTGTATGCAGCCATCAAATTGGCCTTGGTGGGCTGCTGCCCGAGATCTCGAACAACAGGCTTCATGGCTGTCATGATCTGTTCTTGGTCATCAGGATTGTAAATGTTGGGAACATCACCAGAGTTGAGCAAGTTGTTGATATCTTCAAGGAAGGATTCATTTTTAATCTAAGTAGATGACAGGTAAAAAAAAAAAAAAAAGCACTTTCCTAAGTCAGAAGGCAGTCGTGTCTCACATGCCATGGAGATCATTTCTGCATAAATATAGCCCTCAGCCTCTGCTATAAGAAACCATTTATGTGATCACTTGCCTCCAGTAAAGCACACTCTGACTGTTGTCCAGCAGTTCCAATTGAACAGCCATGTTAATCCATTTCAGGGATGGGGGTGTGTGTCTGAGAACAAACCTGCTCATGCCCCTTCACTGCCTCCTTACAGATAAATTGAGCTCAGGCCCTTGCTCCCTGCATCACAGTTGACTCTGCAGTCAGACCCCAGATATCTGGTTGTTCTGGGTCTTCGTTCCTCCAGCACAGAACACTTCATTATTAAAATAAAGCTTATCAATGTGGGAGACAAAGTAATTGTAGGGATGTGTCACAGTTCGTGGGACGATCTCCCTCCAGTGCTACACTCACCTCTCCACCCTTGTTAAATCAGAAATACACAGCATCCATCTCCTTGACTAAATGAACCCTCCCATGCCCCTCTGCTCCCACATATGCTTCTCACTGCAGGGAAAAGGCTGCAAGAACAAGCAGCATTTGACTGATGCTCATCTCACTGCTTAGGGCTGTGCCACATGGGAATGGTTCCTATGATAATGAAGGCAGTAAAAAAGCCTATGGGGAACATAACTGTGAAATCCAGAAGTTGGCCTAGTCATTAGCAAGTTACAGTTTACAGTTACAAGCCAACATAACCCTGAGGAACCAGCAGGTCCTAAATCTACTAGTATCTTTGAAAAGAAAAAGAATCATGTTACTTAGGACTTCTAATATCAATGGCCAAAACAGAGTGCTCAGCTTCAGGCAGCTGGGTCTAAAATCTGAACCCACCAAACCCTTGTATGGAGCTAAAAGAAGCTTGCTTGAGCAAGAGAACAATCAGCCCACTCACACACCTTTCTGCAGTCCCTCCAGCAATAAATGCACCACCTCCAGTTTCCCTAGGGCTTTTTTTGTTAGACGATGAATGTAGGCTACTGAAGAGATACAAGTTGTGTGTGGTTTGTATCAAACTCCTCAGTCCCCTAAAGGGGGATTTACTGAGCTTAGAGATGTGTTCCTGACTCCTTTTGAGATGGAATCCACCATGCTAATACTCCTGTACCTGTGTGTCTACAAACAGGAACGTCTTGGGTAGACTTTGAAGGCCTGCCTTCATCATGATCTTCCTCACGTCATCTCGCCATTCGGTCATGCCATAATTTTTGGAAAGTTCGATCTGGAAACACTCATATTCTGACCTAAAGGAAAGAGAAGCCTGTGAAGTTACATCCAATTAAAATATCCTCTTCTGTCAATCCCAAGTATATGTTGTAGACTCAGGAGCAAAGGACTCAGGCAAGTTGTTTTCCTACAATGAGTCCTGAGCACGTGCTTGTCCTTGTGCATGTTCAGCCACCAACCCAGGAGCATGTTTTACTCAAAGCAGAGATATCCGAGCTAGCTACAAACCCAGTGTAGAGGTGTACGTTACTGAGCCCTAGCTCTTGAGTCATTTGAAGAGTCAGCTGCCAGAAAAATGTGCAACTGGTAGTGGGAAGGGCAGAAAAAGAGATTCTCTGAATGCAGCCCCAACGGAGCTGCTCCACGATACATGCATAGGTGGGAGTGCACTACTTACATGTGAGATGCCAGTCTGGTGAGGGACTGTCTACCACTTCCTCCAACACCCAGGAGAAGAGCATTCCCCGGAGCCTGCCGCAGAATCCGGCTGATTCGGCAGATGTGCTGTATTGCATCCATGAAAAGCACAAGCTTCAGCTCTGGGGTGTTGTTTTGATTATACTCTTCCAGGTAATCCTCAATCACAATCTTCAGCTGTGGGCAGAAACATTCAGTTGTGGCTACCAGATAAAAGCAATAGTGTGTGTGGGGGAGGTGATTGCAGGCCAAGCCTGGACCGTGAGAGGGCAGAGCCTCGTGCTCAGCAGGGTTGGGAGCAACTCTCCTCCATGCTTTTATAGGAAGTGCCATTGGACTGGGCTGAATTTAGATAGTGGTGGTGGCAGCAGCTGCTGAATAGTGACCTTAAACTAACTCAGGCAATTGACTAAGGTCTGCTGTTCCCAACAGTGCTGTTTGCCTGGAGAAACAGCAGGGTGTGTGACTGCCTGATCCATACTGCTCCAGGGCCTCCCTCTGGGATAGTTTCCTCGTTCTATAGCTGACCATTGCCTGCTGCTGCACCCTGTGGTTAGGATCCTGGCTGGAAAGGGCAGGTGCTGGAAGAAAACAACACTGGCTGTAGATGGGTAGAGGAGCACACTCCTCTCCCACTCCAGTCATCACACGGAACAGTTGCAGGAGCAGTTTCTCCTGCCCTTCAACAGCACCCTCAGGCCAGAGAAGGAGATGAAGCATGAAGATATCTGGGATTTGATCCCACTCCCTCAGCAATCTCACTGTGAACTCGGGCAAGCAACACCAGCTGGAATTCATACAGAGCTGGAATCCCTGCCTAGATGCCAAAGTCCTGTGTGCATCAGGGGACTGCGGCAGCCTGTAAGTCTGGCTGTCTCAGCCGTGCTCACCTCAGTGGGGGACAGGCCTACCTACTTTGCAAAAGGGATTGGAAAGCTCAGTTAATTACCAGTCCTTGGCACACAGCTATCATAAGAGGAGAGACGACAGGATAATCATCTGTTTCTGATAATGAGTGCAAAACGCACTGCTCATTGCCTTTGCTTAATTACCACTACCGAAGTACTCGCAGTATCTTCTCCAACAGGGAATCTGGCAGTAACATTAATTACTTGTAAAGGTCAATTGTGAAGTCTTTAATGGCAAAAGCAGTATTGTTTGGGGGTAATGTGCCATTTCTTTCCAGCAAATTTCACTTTTCAGTCCCAAGTGCAGCTCATTTCAGAGATTTGGCATAGCAGGCTGCCTCCAGGATTGAAAAGCAGAGACAGCTTGTTCCACCTCCATTTCCCATTGTGCCAAATACAGCTACTATCCATATATGGGGTAGGAGTTCACAGGAGACCCCTGGGAGAGTTTGTGGTTCCAGACACCTTCAATTACAGCAGCTCCATCATCACTATTAACTGTTTTCCTTTATTTACAGAAGCCTTGGAAGATGTGAACACAGTTCACATCATGATTCCCAGGATCCTTACCTTTTCCTGGCTGTCGATTGCTTTGTATAGTTTGACATTGGCACCTGGCTCCATGAAGTCCCCAAATAGAACTGGCTGGGAGGGGATGACCTGCTCAAAAGTGGTGTCAAACTCCTCCATCTTCTTCCTCATTAGGTTGTCAAACCAGGTCCGGTCCTCCTCATTGACCAAGCGATCACAGAAGACCCGGCAGCTCTCATGGTACCACAGTCTCAGCAGGTCCACTTTGTCCTGGTAGGAAATCCCAGCAAAACAGCCCCCGTGAGAGAAGCAGAGAAGTGTTATGAGCATCACTGTCAGGAAAGCTCGTTCCTGCCCAGCATGTGGCCAACTCCACTCCTGCTAGAAGGCAGCTGGAGCGGAGAAAGAACTGAGCAGAGGAAGCTGCTTTCCCTTCTCTCAAAGTCAACTCCTGTCAAAACAGCTGCTTTGCAGAGGGCTCATTACAGCTTCAGCTAATTCCCCCCTCTATTTGTCCATATGTCGGGCTTTCTTTGAGAGATTTAAATTTTATGTTCTTTGCTCTTATCTTTCCCCAGTTTGATTTAATTTTTACAGTTTTCTTGTGGTTTTTTTTGGAAGATCCTTTATTTGGCTGGTAGCACAGAACTTGTATCCTAAGTACTTCCTGTGATAAGTCAATCTCTACTGGCCAGGCTGGAGCCAGAGCAAGGTCCTCAGGAGAACTGAAGGGGCAGAAGCCTCCACTGACACAAGCAGGTAAAAGGGCACCACCTCTGCCCTTGTCTGGTCCCCTATGGCTCCATCCAGCCCTGAATGGGTGGGCTGTGCTGTACTGACTCACCTGCTTCCACACCAAGAAAGGGCTGAGGCGAAAGGGGGGATCTGTTTCCTACTGGTACTAGACAACAGCCAAAGTGGAGGCCACGACATTCATTGAGCAATACCAAAATGCAGCTTCAATGGGAAAATGAAGCCTGCTTGCAGGCCTGTTGACAAGGCCTCAGCTGGAACATTTCTGGTCATCCCCTGGCTGGCACAGCTGTGCTGATGGGAGGACTCACCTCGACCTTGCTGGGCTCAGCCATGAGCATGCCCTGGAACACCTTGGAGAGGTCTCTCAGGTTGAAGGTGTAATGAGACTTTGCTGGTGTGGGCAGCAGCTGAGATGTGATGGTCAAATACACATGGATAGTGGCATCCACCAAGGGTTCATTCAAGTCTTTGACTGCATCTGCTCCAGCTGCAGAGACAGAGGAGGTTGGAGATGATGCCAATGTGGTGACTCTGGGCTAAGAAGGTCCAACCAGTGCAGAAAGGTGGCACTGAGTGGCAGAGATGCTTGGACAGGAACACACTTTTGTCTGCTTTCTCCTGCAGAGACTGTGAGGGACCTGACCAAGCACTTGCTCACTGCAGTGGACAGTTTCCAATGAGTTTCTCAACTAATGCGAACCAGATCTGGGGATGGAAGAACACATCACAATGATTCTGCAATGTAAAAACTTCACACCCTGCAGAGACAGAGGAGACACTGCCAGAAAGGCAATTGATGCCCACCTGAAATACTCCAGACAGGTTTTCCTTCTCCTTCCTTATACTCCCACAGTGGATTCTCAGCTACTTTTAAGCTAGAAGGTGTGAGTGCCCTCTTAGCTAAACCCTCTGCAAATCATTATGCTCAGAAAATGCAAAGCCACTGAGGAATAATTTCTTATGCAACAGTCTGGCAAGACTTAAACACAACTGCCAGTTTCAGAGCATATTTTTTTTTCTCTCAATGAAGTTTGTTACAAACATTCCTTAAGAAGTAGAGCCCTGTGATACCTCAGTATTTTTTTGCATTATTTCCAAAGTTCTTTAATTTCTCTTTAAATCACAGCTAGATGTTTCAGTGTGCCCCTGAGCTCACAGCCAGGTACTGGTGCTTGTGAATATTGTAAGCACCCAGAAAGCTCTGCTTTGCTTCTCTCATAGCTGACTATTCTCACTCCTTTCTACTGGCAGATTTGCAGATGAGGGCATATTTACAAAGATGATCCTAAATTCCCACCCTGTCAAATACAAGAGGACTCATTTCACTCCAAATGAACCCTTTTTTCTGGGTGGCTGTAGCACCACGCTCAGATCTACCCTGCTCAGCTGTGCACGGGCTGCAGCAGATGGAGAGTAACAGAAGGCTCTGCTTCCACAGAAGGCTGTTGTCTGGGCAAGTGTCTGTCTGCTGAAAGCACAGGTAAGCTACGCCATGCTGTGCCCATCAGCTTGTTCTGTTCACTGTCTCTCATCTTTCTGCTCTTACTTACGCACTGGAGTTCTGTAACTTCTTTCTCCTAGGAGTCCACCTAGAAAAAGACAAAAAACCTGAGTTCCAGCTTTACCTGCTGAGGTGAAGGATATCTGCATCATCCATCACAAATGAAATCCTCTTTGAAAGGCCCAGGCTATATGATTGATACCTTGTGAAACAGTGAAAGCTAAAGCTGAAGTTTGCTGATTTGCACCAGCAGAGTTTGGCCCTGAGATTAAACAATGTATGAGCTCTCTGTTTGCTAAGATTCATACAACACTTTCCCAAAAGCATCTTCAAGTGACTGCAAGTTGCAGCTTCCAACACTTTGATCAGATCATCAGTATTAATCCCTCCCCTTCCAACCTCCATTATCAGCAGGTCGACTTCCAACACAAGGAGAAGGTGGCAGTTGTCTGCAGGACTTACCCATCCAGCTCCCAAGGATGTTGGAGAAGATAGTCTTCTTGCTGCTGTCATCCATCTCGGTGAAGGCGAGATAGTTGAAATGGCGAGTGAAGCGTGGAGTGACAGGATTCCTTCCCCCTCCAGGAGGTCCCATGGCACAGACAAAATTAATATCTACCAGACGCTTAAAAGTACCTTGAAGAGTGCAAAATCATGAATGAATGCTAAGTCGTAGCTGAAAACCCTGGCCACACATCTCCACAGCAGGTACACGTATCTAACAGGCCAACTTTTGCCAGGAGCTCTGGGCTCAGGATCTGCGTCATACCGATCTGTTTCCGGTCGTACCAGCCCTGGTGGTCCATCCACTGCCGCAGGAGCTCGATGGGTGGCTGAGCACCATATTGCTCCAGCATAGGCATGTTCAAGTCATCAATAAAGAAGATGAAGTACCGACCAACTGGAGGCCCAAACACACCCTTCCGCCTGTAAGGAGAGAACCCATGTAAGGACACGGGACAACTCCTATTGCAAAGGTACTCCTATCTTGATCCAAAAGCACTCTTTTTTTCCTTCAGATGTTTCCTGAGTCAACAGTTTCAGCTATTCTTACACTTAATAAACTCCTTTATAAGGGCCTTTATATGGAAAAGATCTGGAGCAATGTTTGAGGCACTGGCTTCTTTCCAAACACAAGTGAAATTTTGTCTAGTTATGCACAATGTCAGTGAATAAATGGGTGCAAATAAAAGCAAAACTTGAGCCCATGGATCTGTTGGAAACTTCAAAGCAGTGGCTGACCAGGAAGGCGAAATGGAAGCTGTTAACTGTGGGGAGTGGGACTGCGGGTGGGCAGCCACATTTTCTCCCTTCATCACTTTCTGTAAAGATCCCACAACAGGGTTTGCAAACACCTGTGCTGTGAAATGTAGTATTTCTGGAATAACTAGAATTGGAGCAACTCTTACAGACCCTCACTAATCCTTCTCACTTTCTTGCCATTATATTAAGCTTTTACTGGCTCTCACAATCCCAGCTCAGATGTGCCGTGTGTTCTATTTGTTATCCACAGCTGTATGTGCTTGCGGCCCCTTCAGGTCTTGGGACAAAATTAAATGGCCAAGTTGACAGAAACACTGAGCTTAGAAATGCTGCTTTTACACACAGAGAAAGGAATCTTGCCTCTTATCCAGTTTGCTGTCAATGAGATCCTGGGTTTGGTTAGCAGAGGTGCGTGCTGAAAACATCAGGAAGTGGGTGATGTATTTGTTAGGCAAGTTCTTCAAAAGCTTGTCTGTAATTGTGAGGGTCTTCCCTGTGCCAGTGGGACCAATGCAGAGAACCTGGAAGCACAATCAGCAATGCAGCATAACACCAGGCAAGAAGTTTGTGTTTCCCAGCACTCTCATATTTGCTGGAGGAAATGCAGGTTACTTCTCACTTAGGATTTAAAAGGTTGGGCTTGTTTCTTCCGTAAGGTAAGCTGCCCAACAGATCTCTTGGTGTGGATGGAATCCAACCAGAGAAGCATGAAATCGAACTGTAGAAAACAGGTAAAGAGGGATGGTGATGGGCTATCTAGGAATTGCTGCATTTTGATTAAAAAAATGAGTCTTGACATGCCTTTGGGGCACTGGCACAGTGCCTGGGGACTGAATGGAGAATTCTTAGGGCTTAAGCACAGATTTTGAGCAGAGAAATAGAAATCCACGGGAGTGGGAAATAATCTCAAAGTGTCAGATAGCTGTTAAGTTCTGACTGCACTGGGAGAGGAAAAGGTTGAATCAAAAATTCAAAGACAAGGCTGGGCACATACTGGCTTATAGTTGGTGAGCAACAGCTCCAGCAGATACGCCATGCGGACTGTGTTCATTGTGGGCACAATAACATCACAGAAGTTGGTATCTGGAACCATGGTGAACTTTGCTGTAGGGTCCAGCCACACCTCCCAGTGCACCTGAAAGATATGAGTCTGCTTAGAGGGGGCAGTCACATATATCCCTCACGATCCTGAGGGCAAGAAACTGCCTTTTTGATTCAGCAAAAAGCTTAATTTTGATTAAACATTCTTGTTTGGTTCCCATAGGCCTTTCCTATTTGCCCTTCATGAGAGAATCCTACCGAATCCTCCAGGACTTTGCTGCTTCCTGGTCCCTCCCCCCAGATTATCCACCTTGGAGGTGAAATATTTTACCTCTCTAATGACCTCTTCATCCACATCCTCTTCAGTACTGCTAAGCCCAGCATCATCCAGTTTATAGTCATAAACCAGTCCTTCTTTTGGGAAAAGTAACTGGATCTGTGAGAAAAAAGCTGTGGTGAACCTGGTTGCCACTCAGCTAAATTCACAGGAGGATCTGCACTACTTCAGGGAAAATTTTGCCAATGGGATGCTGCTCAGGCCAGGGGGGCTCAGGTCTCTCTCAGAACTTCCAGCTCCAGTGGTCCCTTTAAGTTTGAGGCAGACTTAAAGGGAGTAGCCAAGATGCCAAGAGGAAGTCCATCCAAAGCCTCCAGGCATTCAAGAAGCTCTGACCTCCATCCGTCATTACTAATTCCTCTATAACGAGAGAGGATCTGCTTCTCCTTTGCTCACCTTTTCTTTTGCCATCTTATCTCTGAGCCACGAGCTGAAGGCCATGCAACCTTGGGCATCTCCAGTAGCACCCACACTCCAGATCAAGGCAAATATAAACCAGGGTTCAATCAGCTCTCCCATACGAGCAGCCTTCTCCCGGGGAATCGTCTTAATTCCCTTAGAACCAGAGACAAGCAGAACAAAAGTTCTCAGCCCTGGTTAAGGCACACAAAACCCAGACTGTTCTTAATTTGTTCGTAATTCTATTCAGTTTCTCTGTAGCTTTTTCTAGCCTGCTTTTAACAGGCCTTGTTAATACATTCTGTGGATTAAAACTTGTTGTTTTATTTGTGTACTTGAGAGACTCCCCTTGCTGAACTAACGTCACTCAACAGGAGCTGGGAGAACAATTTAGTCTTAGGTTTTTAATTTGAAAATTGTCCAGCCTTCTTCAGTGCTAATTCTCAAAGGACCTGCAATCTGAAGTGCATCACTGCTCAGCTCTGATCTCTGCTTTCCACTTATTCTCCAATTCCCTCTGCTATAAATAAAAGTGAACCTCTGCCCTCCAGCCTGGTAGGCATGGAGCTTATCTTTTGTTTCTTCAGCG
>JAWWLV010000024.1:14695038-14713096 GCA_035041135.1 Platyrinchus mystaceus
GGAGAGCAGACACAAGGAATGCTGGCTGTTAACAGCAAGAACTTAACCTATATATAGAAACCTGGAGTGCAATTTCCATCCAGACCCTGGATAGACTCCACTCCTGCTATTAAATAATTATTTGTTATTTTTATAATGCTAGTGAATTCCAGGGTATTGTTACTGAGATCAAGGGAAAACAGTCTGTTCTAAAGCTCAGCTGATTAAAACAGATGGATTTGTCTGTAAATACTTTTTACATGGCTGCTGTATTTTTCTTTTTGCCATGTTGATGTGCCTGTGTGCTGCCCTTGGGTAGAGTCACATCATAAATAAAACTGTTGAGTTTAATTGGAACATCCTATGAAATGTCCTTCAGTAAATATATACCAGATTCTAAGTCGAGAAGCTCTAGTCTCAGCATCAGTAATGTTTACTTGTTTGCACTTTTCCTAGAGGTAGTTAGGTTCGTATACATTTAGTTTCCCTCATTTTACAGAACCCAATCTTTAGCTTTGCCCCTAAGCAAGTGCTGGCTGACAGGGCCAAAGGGAGATTCACACTGCTTCTCACACTTTAGATGCCAGATAAAGAGAGCTGCAAAGTCAACCTCAGGTCACATATGAAAACATAAGCAGTAGGACCTGGCTGTAAAGAGGGCAAATGGGCCATTGGTTCTTGTTTCCAAACCATGCAAGCAAGCAGGAGCCCTGGTAACGGGAATGAAATGCCTTTTTATGCCTGAAAGTCATTCCGCATCATTCAAGGCTACCAGTGCATTTACACAGAACAATTCAAGTGCACAGTACAGAGGTCACTTTTCTTCAGAAGCAAAGCAAGTGTTTTTAAGCTGCTGTATCTTAGAGCAGGGGCATGTGCTCCAAAGCTATAGAATTATTGTTATGCAGTTGATGCTGCGAGCTGAGCTGCAGAAACTGTCTGGGCATGTGCTGGCAGACGGGCCAAGCACACAATAAAAGATGTCAGCTTAAATCTCCGTGACTGGCTATTGTAGCTTGGTGAGGATAAGGACTTGATTGCTTCTGGTTTTGCGCCACCACCCTAAACGGTTCTCAGCCTTGAAGAGAAGACGCTCAAGACCAGGAAAGTGTTTTCCGTCTGGAAGGGAGGAAAGAGGGTTTTGTACTTTACCACTCATGCGTTAGCAAGTTGAACTCTCCATAAAGCTGGCCCATTGTGATGGATTTGGGATTCAGTATAAAGTAGTTGACTGCTTCGTAATTCCCACCACTGGCTGAAGGCTGACCTTTCAGTGATGTCATTGCAGCTGCCAGGACTTCATAACTCTGCAAAAGCAGGACAGCCAGAAAGTTAACTGCCATGGCTCCAGGATGACAAAGCCTCTTGCTCTCACAGAAACTGCATTCAAAAGGCAGTGAGAAAGGAGACAGAGTGGAGGGTAATATCGTAGTAAGAAGATGCCTGGCTGAAATAGAAGCACAGAAGTAAAGCATTCTACATGCAGGGGAAGAGGAAGTTAGATCTCCCGTGCAAGAGGCCTGAAGCACCTCGAGATGTCAAAGCATGTCTCAGCCTTAAAAATCTGCAGCAGAGCTAATAAGCCTTGTTTTAATCTCACAACTCAAGAAGTGAACCAGTAATATACTTTCCCACAGCTATAAATCAGTACTAACAGGCAGCATCTCTGTGCCCAGACTTCTATCTGAGAGAAGCTGGAAATGCTAGAGTCTGAGTCTTCTGTGAAACTTAAACCTCTGCATCACTAGGTGGGCAATGGTTTGCTGGGGCCAGCACAGTGTCTCACCCATACCTTTGTCTTCCCAGAACCCGTTGGTCCCACCAGCATAAGCCCATGACGGACCACAGTGGTCTCATACAGCTGGATGACTTTAGTCACAAAACCTGTAGAGGAAGATGATGCACAGTGGGTTTGGGAGCACATCTCTTTCCTAGGACAGCACACTGGACTGAAAGCCCAGGCCCAGAGGGAGCTTGTGGAGAGCCTTTTCTCTCACCATCGACATCCTTCAGATTTGCTTGGATGCAGGATTTGCGGATGGCTTCTTCCAGGATGCCATAATCAACAGGTGTTTCTTTGATGTTTGGAAATAAATCTGAGACAATACCATTGAAGAGCTTGAGGTCATCCTGCAGAAATTTGGGTACGTTGGCATCCCTAATAGCCCGCAGGCAGATAAGCTCCTGCAAGGATTAAAGAACTCAGGGCTTCAGAGATCATTCCTCTCTTATGAGGCCACATTAGTCTATGACAGTGTGAAGTGCAAGCACATTTACCTCATCCATATCAGGATTCTCTCTTTTGAGGTTGCCAGCTGTTGAGATGACAGTCTTCACAGCTCTCATCCCAAAGTCATAGTGGTCCTGGAATAGGCACAGAGGAAACAATGTAATCAGACACAGAAGCACCATCTAAAAAAGAGGAAACCTATGCATTCACTCAGTTAGCAGGTAAGAAAACAAAATGAGAGAGTTATGCCTTCAGAACAACTCCTTCATCCAAGTCTGCTCTCAGGATCCTTTAAACAACTAACTAGTCCTCAGCTGTACAGACTACAAATGAAAAATACATGAATAACTGCATGATGAAAAATCCCAGATGGAAGGAAAAGCAGGCAGGGCTGCTTGGTTCAACTGTCCTGACACTGTAATCCTGTCTAGGACTTAAGGTGAATGCAAGTCCAGCCACAGGTGCAGAAATGAGAGTTTGAAAGCAGGGAGGGAGATAAGAATGGGTATGATGACCTTCTTGAGATATCCTATCACAAGGCACCAAGAGAACCATCGAGGCACTTTGTGCTTAGGCTGAGAAAGCCTCACATGGAAAAAAAATATTCATGGTCATTAAGACATCTACCTGGGAGCTGAGCTGCTCTGACAACAGTTTGAATGTTGTGGTGATCTTCTTTGCAAGGACTTTGGCTTCATTAAACCCAAAGGAGTAGAGTGAGATCTCAGCAATCATGGAGTAATCTGGGACCATCATAGCCACAGGACGAAAGAGAGCCTGAAACATACACATCCAACACAAGATCAAAAATCTGTTGCTTCTTGATTTTTTCCCAGCAAACTGTAAGGGCTGAGTATCTGTCCCAGGCTGTTTAGAGGTCACAGCATGAGTGTGCCTGACACCCACCAGCAGACTGCAATCTGAGGAGTGCCATTTGCTTACATATTGTGTTTCAAATCTCAAAGTCTGAAAACTTTCCAGAAGTATTCCATCCTAACCCTTGCCACAGACACACTGGTGGGTCCAGGTAGCCTGCTGCCATCTGTCCTGCCCCTCTGCTTTCTGTCTATGCAGCCTCCCCTCCTCACCTTCAGGTTATCGGGCAGTTCGGTACGCCCAGCATACCCCGGGTTCATTGTGATGAAGACGGCACAGGATGGCACCAGTGGGATCTCTGTGCCCTCAAATATGAAGGACTCCACCTGGAAAATTACAAATATGATCATCCTCAAAGAACAAAGCCTGACCTACAAATTAAATAATGCAGCAGAATCTTCCATGGAGATGACAATGGCTTTTAGTAGTTAAATTATTAAGCACATACACACACAGCTGCCCACAACTGTAGTGACTCAATCTAGTCCCACTGCAGGAGTCCAGTATTACTAGCAATATTTTTCCCTGTATAGGAAACTGGGTTCATGGAAGATTTACTGATAGGATAAATTTTTTTTTGACTCTTGAACAGACGCTTACCCCTCCAGCTGTAAACAAACATCTTTCCAGTTATTTCGCAGTAGAGGTCAGACCTGAATTAATTCATGGCAAAAAGGGCAAAGAGAAACCTAAATCCTTTTTAAAGCTGTGTAGGTAGTAATTTCAGATGGGGGATAAAGTAACGCAGAAGAATTTACGGAGAGCAAGTTTCTAATTCCAAGCCAAAGTCAAGGAGATTCAGGTCTTAACCCTTCTGAGCCTCCAGAGAACAAAGCAGAGACTGGCTGCTGGACTGGCTGACAGCTGAGTCTCCATTAAAGCCAACAATTCACTTTCCAATGCAACTCTGTGTGCGCACAAATATGCGTTTTTCTGCAAATACTGGGTTTTGTGAATCCACCAAAGCTTGGATAACACAATTAGACAAACTGGGTGCTGAGCAACTCATGGCAGAACACTGGCTGCCTTTATCACAGCTCTGATTTTTATCAGCTCAGTGGATCTGCATCAGAGTGTCTCCCATACCAAAGTCTGCTGGCACTGCAGCTCAAGCTGAGATTTACTTCAGCCCGTGAGAGTGTGGGCAACTGTGGCAGCAACTGTGGCAGCACACACTTGGGTTACAAACCCCACCCCGCAGCATGCTGACTATGTAATGGTCTGATATGATGCACCACAGCCAGGACATTGTTCAAAGCTCTCCAAGCTTTTGATACATGGATGTCTTTTGATACAAGAATGTCTGTCCAAGTCACCCCTGAGCAGTGAAGTGAAGCAGTCCTCCATGAAGGTGTGTGCAGGGACAAGATTTGCCTGAACTAGCTCAAGTGGAGATTTTTTTTGTCTGCCTTTGCATCCACATGTTCCTTACATACCCTCTGCTGTTGTGCTTTCTGGATGGTTGTGATCTGCTGGGCCACCACAGAGAGCACCTCGATATCGATGCGGTTGAACTCATCAAAACAAGCCCACGCGCCAGAGCTGGGCAGGGAACGAAAGAGGAAAGGAGTCAGGAACACCCCACAGGAGCAAACTTGCAGTCAAAAGTTCAGCTAGATCTAGAAATTACAAATCCACATACCAGGTAGGCAAAACAGAGACTAGAAGTGAACCCAAAAAAGTGAAGCCAAAAGGCCCCTAATGTGCCATGGCAGGTAATGACACAGCCACAGTATCCTGAGACAGTGGAAGTGGCTGTAGCCCCTCACCCTGACTTTGCATGGCAGGCCATGTGATGAGTGATCATGGCAATATCTGATCCTACAGCCTGGGACAAGTTCTGCAGGTTACAGATTTGAGTTTTAAGAGGTGTCATGTTGAATCCCTGGTTTGTACCTGAGTTGTAAATGTAGCAGATACAATTTAGACCACTCTTAAGTCCGTCTTTTAGAATTTGGAAGACTATGTATACAGCTGGAAGCATGCATATGAGGAAGGTGATCTTCCCACAAGGCATGGCTTAAGAAAGAAGTTAAATTACTTACAAAGAAAACATCTGAGAAAAGAATATCGCTTTTGTTGAAGTAACTAATTCAGGTTCACCAGTGTGCAACAGACTAATTGGACCTGCTCTGTTTGAAACATAGAGAAGAGAGAAGCCTCTCTGAGAGGATCCCTCAGGGCTTAGAGCAGTCTCTCTTGGCTGCTCAATTTCGAATATTCTCAGCAGATTCTCTTCTTCTTAAGATTAAGCAGCTTGTGGGCTGAATCTCAGTTCAACAAGTATGATATTAAAATAAAGGCCAAAGCTGCAAACATTTGCACAGGCGGATTAGTGCATTATGGATTAGTGCAAAGCATTTTAATTTTGCCTTAAATGAACAGGATCTCCTTTTTTTTTTTATTTTTTAATTGGATCAACTGTCCCTCCTTTCTGGCTGGAATTTTGTAACCTTAGTTATTCTGGAACTCATTAACCCCCTTACTGGGGCTTTGCTTGTTCTTTTGGGCTGCTGTGAAAAATACCCACCAATTCCCAGTGGCCAGCATTCCTGGATCCTACCCACTCCTCAATAATGACATGCAGCATTTCACTGTACCTGGCTAGTCCCTTAAAAAACTTTCCCATTGCCATAAAGTCGAGTTGGTCAGAGCAGTTGAACACTACAGTTTGGATTGCTAGTGCTTTGCCCAGGTCTTTTGTTGTTTCTGTTTTGCCTGTTCCTGCTGGTCCTGCAGGCGCTCCTCCAAATTTCAGGTGCAGAGCTCCTGTAAGTGTGAGGTAACACCTATGACAAAGAAGAGACCATATGATGAAAAAAAGCATTTGTACTACTGATTTCAGTACAGGAGACTCCAGCTGGAGACAAGGAGGAATCCGTCCTTCATTATTCTGCAAAACTGCTTTGATATGCAGCATTCTGCAAAGGAGTTAGCTATGTGGCCTTGATTAGTATTCATGGGGGCCTGCATGGATAAATCCTTCTGCCACTGGCTACAAATTCACTCTGCAGAAAAAAGACAGTTACAAAAAGGTAAAACTATTATTTCTGCTGCATATCCTAGAGTACTAGATGCTATCTGCTGGCTTGTAGAAGAGCTCCTCAGCTATCAGGTGGGCATTTTATATGAGTGAGAGCACTACATTAAGAATTAGGAGAGTGAAAGCAATCAGCCTGAGCACTGATCACTAGGAATACAGTAATTACCAATGCCAGGGTGTTCCTACGCCCTCATCTCAGGTAGTACTTTACTGTACAAATAGTTTCTATTTACATACATTAAGCAGTAGGACTTGCTTGGTCAGATCCTTGGTTTAATTTTGTTCATCCAGAATTAAAAAAAAAAAAAGAGAAAAGAGAAAAAAGATACACATTACCCAGAAAACAACCTCCTTACCTGTCAGTGAGGGGTGTGATAACCAGACGTCCAGTGTTCCCCAGATACTCATAGCCATAGATAAATTCAGCATTGACTGCTCTGATGTACAGGTCGTCCCTCGTCCAGTAGTACCTAACGATGAGTGAACATGACAGCAGAAAGATAAACACTGGCTGGCAGACAAAACAGCAGCTCATGAGACTACAGCCTGCAGGTATGGAGAGCTGCACTTCAAGGGATTTCCCTCTTGAGAGCAGAAGGGATAAGGTAACACAACACAGTGGACAGGAGTTCTCACAGGACCTGAGATCAAGCATTGCAAGCAGTGAAACATCATGGTATGGGTTATTCTAAACTGCCAGAGTGGATGCCATCAAAACTAGGTCTATCTCAGATGCCTTAGAACTAGCATCCTTAGCAGACTTTAACCCCACCCCTCATGTTAGAGATGCTAATAGATGGTGCAAACTTCTGTTTCCATTTGTCATGGACACAGCTGGCCAGGGAGGCCAGGTGAGGTTCAACAGCAATGCTCTCTAACCTGAGCTGGGAGATCCACTCGAAATCATTCATGCTCGTTACATTCTCCTCAATCAGCTTTGCTGCAACATCCTTGGCATGGACCTCAATCACAATAAGAGCTGACAACACTGCTCGCTGCATCCTGGACAGTTTTCCACGGACCAGGGCAACCAAATCACCCAGCTGGGGTAGGAAAAGAAAGTTCTCTGATGCAATCCATTAAAAAAGCCAGGCTGTACTAACACAGTGCAGTCAAACGTATGGCATGCTAAAACTCAGACCATAGGCTGTGTCAGGGCAACTTCTGCCTTTTCTCCCAGGTATTAGGTGTGGTTGGATGCATGGAACAGTTTCTTCCACTGTCCATCACTTCCCTTCTCCTTCATCTTCAACTTCTTGGGTGACCCTGGAGAAGTTACCTTTCACCTTACTATTGTCTTCAAGTAATGATCGTATTATCAGTCCTGTATGTTATTTGAGGTTTATGATGACAAATATCCTAATGATTAAGAAGACAAGAACCTAGTTTTTCACCTGTTTTGAACTGTGCTATGCAAAACTATGTCTCTGTTTCCCCCATAGTATGGTCCTGGCTGTATTTATAACTTATCAAAGATCTGATGATGCAGAAGTCTCCATCTGGCAAAATCTCACCCTTTCATTCATTTTCATACCTGAGTACTCAGCTGAGGGTAAAGCCTGTCAGACAAATCTCCAGCTTCCAGAGCTTCAGATACTTCCTTTGTCCAGAAAATCTGGCAGCCAGCAATGACCACTTGGCCAGGCCATTGCAAGACCCATGTAGTACGTGGAGTCTTAAAATAGAAAAAAATAGGGGAAAAAAAGGAGGTAAAACAGTGGTAAGACAATGACTGATTGATTGATTGATGACTGACTGAGTTCTGTGTCCCCTTGCTCTGAGATGCATAATTAACAAATAAGAACTGAGTTCTTGTGTAAGAGGCTATCCTTTTTTCCCCTCCTGTTGCAGTGAAGAAATTTTCTTCAGACACTGGGTACAGCAGGTACCTTCTCTCCACTATGCTACCTGCAGTAACCTGTTACAAGTAGCCAACAGCAGGGGAAGAGCAGGAACTTGTAAGACCCAAAATCATGTTTCCCCTCCTCTGGCCTGTTCCAACTTTCCTACTTTCAAATTTTCAGTCTGAATAACAGAAATATCTGAGCCCTTTTTGTTTTTCAACCTTTCTCTCTCCTGAGACCTAACCAATTAGAAATTTAGACTATACCAGCATAGCTTTTACACAGAAACCAGAGCCAAGAGGCACTGATGGAAACCAACAACCGCCTTGGTTACTTTTACCAGTCCCTAACGCACTGTGTGAGACATGAGAGCTGAAGGAGAAGATCCTTATAAAGAGGAAGCCATCTGGAGAGACGAATAGATACGGATTCATAGAGTGTTGGTTTTATGCTACTGGGAAGCATTCTGTGGCTGTGAGGGAGCGTGCAGGGTTTGTGTTCTTCTGGGCCATGAACTTCCTGCTCTGCTGCACATTCTGCACTTGACCAACACACAACTGGATTAAAGGCTGTATTTTGAAAGTAGAATAGAACAGAATATTCTTGTAGAATATTCCAAGTTCATCAGCCCCATCATTGGTGACCCTTATGGCATGGAAACAAGACATCAGAGACCTGCTGGTCTGTGATAAAACTCTTACCTCTGGATAGACACCAATTGATTTTTCTATGTTGTCCCGTACACTGGCCTTCATAGATTTTTCCACTTCCAGCAGCCAGTCTTCCACATTTTCAGAGGGAAGGATGGAAGTAAACAGCTTAACCTCTTCTCCATCAGCAGAGTACATGTGTGTGATCTGCAGGTCCTCCTGGAACTTCAGCTAATGGAAGAAGCACAACAGGAGATGTGAGAGGAGGATTTCCTTTCTATCCCTGCCTTCCTGCCCCTGGGGGAGAGCCAACCTGTACCAGTGTTTGCTCATTATAAACCTGGTGCCAAACTTGGTTGTCAGCGGCAATAAAAAAGTGTGTGACAGACGCACAAAACGACCTCTCCAAATAATGGAAAAGATTGTATGAAAACAAGAGATTCACATTGCTAGTTTAACTTGAGTGAAGCAAATCAAATTATAGGTAGGATGAACATTTCTCATTGCCTGTCTAGGATTCAAACCCTTGACTCCTGTTCAATTCTGTAGATTCGAATCATTTCCCTTGAGGTCACAGTGCCTGGTTTTAAGAGTAAAACTTTAACAGCTTCTCCGGTGCCCCCAGCATATCACTGAAAGTCCCCTTATTTATTCCAATGGCTTTGCAGCAGGTTTCCAGTTCAATTTCCTTTCTATTTTTCCAAACTAATGACTAGGAGATTGGGTTTACTGTCTGAGTATTGTTGTGGTGCGAGCTGTGACTAGCTATGAAGTCTGAAGTCTATTAGGAATAACAAAGGGGAAAAATAGCCAGGTTAACTCCAGCTCCTAAGTAGGGGTGAAGGCAGAAAGTAAATTCAGTTGAGGTTTGTTCACTCCTTGTCCCTTCTGAGGCTGTCAGCAAGAGTGGGATTCCATCCTAACAAGGTGCCTGCAAGTAGACAGCTAAGTCAGAGCTATTTCTCTTGGCCTCCATGGTGGGATGGACAGATATCTCCAAAGGGAGCGTCCTCTCTTCCTGAGATGGATATCTAAGGTGGATTTCTCTACGTCACCCTTAGCAGATGCTTATTTTACCCCCATTTTCTGAAGGACAACTAAGGGTGCCCAGTTCATGGGCAGAAGTCTGGCTTTGAAATGTCTAAGGTTGATTGAATCCCACTCCAGGACAGGCAGCACCTTGCAATGCCTATGTACAGTTACAGGTTCCCAGACACACTTCCAAACAGTAAAATGTGAATGCTGCTCCAGATCTCAGAACGCTTCCAAGTTCCTGTGACACCAACATTCCAAAAGTGGGCCAAGCCACTGGCATGCTTGCTTTGCCTACCTGTGCAATGTTCTCGAAGCATTTGTGGAGGTGAGGTTGTACAGCAGTGGGGTCTTTTGTCTGAGACAGTATTTCCAGCAGCTCATCATCCGAAAGGAAGTAGAACCTACAAGCACAGAGAGAGGCATGAAGGGAAGCTCTCTTTACTGCAGCATCAGGGGCTAAGTCTTGGCAAGCTGGCGAACAAGCCTTTTGCTAAAGACACTGTTTCTGACTGCTTGCTGGTCTCCTTGTATTTGTGTAGGAAAAGAGCAGCCACAGTCCAGCCATCTCCCTTTCTGTAGAGACAGACTTCTCTCTCTGCATAAATCAGTTATTCCCAAGCAAAGAGGGTTTAAACGAGTATCAAAGAATAGAAGCATTCCTTCAGGAATAAGAGGTAAAGTGAAGCAGAGGTTTTCATTTTACCCCACCTTTTCTACACAAATCATGAGGCACAGATAGGCAGTGGTGCTACCAGACTGCCCTTAACTCACCACATTTGTGTGTGCCTCTTTTCTCACCATCAGGTGGCAGCATTGAAAGGCACAGCCCTGCTTATGTTTTGCAGCCTCACGAATATATCCTAAGCTTAGATGGTTTTGCTCTTTCTTGGCAGAGTGGAGTGAGCCTCTCCTTTCATATTTTCTGAATCAGGAACCGTGATCCAGCCCACTGAAATTTGGGGTTACCTGGGAAAAGCGCCTCTCTTCGTCTCCAGATATTCACTCAGCCCTTTCTGCACGAGTTCGAGTAGTTTGTTAGCATTTTGCAGCTTCTCTAGTAGCACTGGATCAGGGCACAAAGAAATCACCTATAACAGAATAGAGAACAGAGGAAGCATCAGTATTCTGAGCATGTGGGAGATAAGGCAGTGGAGATAATTGGGTTGCCCACTGATGTTACTGATAGGATTTAAATGACTCACGCACAGGAACACTTTCACAGGGGTCTGGAGAGGTGTAAGCTTTGTGGGCAAGGAGGGGAAACAGCTCTTGTGGATGTGACAGGCACATTTCTGGGTTCCCCTAAATACCAACACTTGTAATATGGAATACAAGTGGTGATGGAGTCTTGACAAGTGGAGACTGAAGAATAGAAGAGAGCAGAGCACTGCTACCAGGACACAAAAACAATGGTTCCAAAAAACTCAAAGAGTCAATCCTGGGGAGGAATTGAAGGAGTTACCTTATGGCTTACAACCGTAGCAGGGCTGGCTACAGGAGTCATAGGAGGCAGGGGGGCTGTGTGTTGAGGAGGAAGAATCTGGTGGGGTGCAGAGTTTGGTGCAGGCATTACAGAGAAGGACTCTGTCCGTTCTTACACCAGAACAAAAGGTCAAGTTCCAAGAGAAGAAACCCAGCACAATGCCCTGGGCAAGGCTGCACAGTTAATACTGCACTGCTTATGTCCACACCATTACAAAAACAATGACTCAAAGACACAGTCCTTCTGAGAGCACAGCCCCAAGGAGGTTGGGATACCTGCACTGGCTTTCATCAAGGCACGTACCTCAGGGTTTTCATTAGCATTCTTCATGATCTTCCTCCAATCCTTATCCACAGTCTGGTAGCGCTTGCTTTCCACTGGGAGCTGTCTTTTGATGTCCTCTGAGCTGAAGATTGGCTCCAAGTAGAGCCAAGAGCGCTGACAGTTCAGCCATTCCTCTAGGACATCCTAGTGGGAAGCAAGAAGAGCACATCAGGACCCCATGCTATGAACCTGTTCAAGAAAATCATTCAAACTGTGTACCAGAATTGGTTTAAAAAAACAAGGAAGAAAAAAAAGCTAAAAGAGGTGATGCTGCACGTAGACCTTCCACAATTCTAAAATCTACCTGCAGGGTCAGGAGCTGGAATTTCCTTATCAAATAATTAACAACTTCCTAGCAATCCCGATTGCTAACAGTAGTCAGCAGGCATTAGAATCCATACCCACCAGTTTAATGGGGATAGTTTAGAAATATATGTAAGCCAATACTAAAGTTCAAAGGGTCTCTGCCATGCCAGGTCAAATTTCTGGGGCTGGAATTTCTGTTTTTTACAGAGGCTGGTACAATGTGAGCACAGAGTAGGATGGGAATTTTATTTTGTGAAGAGTTTTGGAGGGGGGAAGAAGAATGATAAATAAAAGATGCCAGACTGCAATTCTGTCATATCTCTCCTGCCTGATGTACCTCAGCCCCAGCCTTGCCTACAGAATAATCCATGACAAGATCTTCAAACAACCCTCTGAATTAAGAGAATGAATGAAAAGCTAAACATTTAAGTTAAACAGCAGGCAGGAAACCCTGTTTGTCAGGCATTCAAAGGAGCAAGAGAATTAGGTTTGAAGAACATCCTCCTCCTCCATTTGCAGGAAATTGGATGGCCTGGGTAACTTGCCCAACATTGCAAAGCAACTGAAACGTCTGACTCCTTTTCAGACTGCCTTAGACACATGGTGCTATCTACAGTCCAAGCTGTAGTCAAGCAAGAGCTGGAGTTTTCCAGGACTACAGAAAACAATGTTTGCCATACTCCCTCCATCAGCTAACCCTGGTAAGCCCCTTACCAGAAGCAGATTCATGGGCCTTTAGTGACAGGAGTGACATAATCAAAAGAAGGGGCAGGAAAGGTGGTGTGAAAACCTGTACACCATCACTGCCAAAACCACACAGTAAGTAACTGAATTTCCCCGTGTCACCTGGTGCCATGGGGCTTGGAATAGCATGTATCCTCATGAGACAAGGCTAGCACTCCAGCAGTGGCCCAGACACACCCAGATGGTAAGCACCAACCGACACAATAAGGTAGATATGAATAAGAGACAGAAATACAGCTGTGCATCAAACACCAACATTTACACGGAGTTCTCCAGCCAGACACTTGTACTGGAACTTTTCTCCTGCATCAGTGATATTTTGCTGTCAGAGTCCTGCTGGGTGCTGCTGGTTTGAGGAACAAGAGCTGGCACAGTCTGCCAGATCCTGCTTAAAAGTAGTCTTTCATGTGCTTTCCTACACAGAGATGTGAATGATAGCATGGATTTCACAGAGTTTGTACGAATCTGTGAGGTCCATTAGTATAGTATGATTAGAGAAACCAGTAAGACTGTTTACAGCAATGGGAGAGTTCTGGCCCCACCAAAACATATTGCAATACACAGCAAAAGAGCTGCATTATTTTACTAGAGTCAGAGGGCTTTGAAAGGCCCTACTCCTCCCTAAAGACTGACAGTCTCTCAATAGCTGTATTTCCAGCTCCCTAGCAGCAACTGCACAGTGTCCATGCCCCAGCATGGCAGCACAGCCCAGCTGCCTGCCTTACGTGTGTGGGTAAGAAACCAATACCTGTGTCATCTTCAGCTTATTTTCCCATTCATTCATCCTTTCCTCAAAAGGTTTCTTGAAGGGTGAGAAGGACATGCTCTGAACCAGGACAATATGATCATCCAGGAGCTGAGAAATGTCATCGGTGCTTTTCAGAATGTAGGTTTTTGTTTCTTTGTAAGCCATCACACCAAATACAACGGATTTCCATTCACTCTCTATCTTGTTGAGTGACTGAAACAGAGGGACAATGAATTTAATTTTCAGACACAACCTGCAAAGGTTATCCCAGCTTCCACAACTCTCTTAATGCCCCTTCTCTAGGAAATGACAGATTTTCACTCCTGTATTCCACTGGAAACTGCAGCTGTGTATTTAATGCATGACACACTCAGCAACAGCACATTTTCTCTGCTTTGCCCACAGAGTCAACACCTCAACACCTGTGCTGAAAGGAACACCCTGAGGGGAAAAAAACCTGCAATTTCACCTTCAGGCCCATTTATGCTACGAGATTCACAGAGGCTGCCAGCAAAGGGCCTGTTAATGACTGTGGTTAATGATGGCTTTGTCAAAGGGGGCAATATCCATTAGGAACTCACCTGAGATTTCAGGGAACAAGAGCTGCCACAAGGTCATGACTTTTAATCAAGACCATCTTAGATTGTATATGAACTGGTGAACTGATAGTCTTTCAGGCTATCTAACCTATGAATCTCCAGAGACAGCAAGTTTTCCCTGCACTGGTTTACTGGTTTAAAGGATTGGCCATCTCTGTTTCCAGTCTAGCTAATCCCCTTGACATAACATTTGAATGGCAGAATGCAGACAGTCAATTTATTTTACCATAGCCAGTCACTAATCCCAAAGTGAGGAGTGAGACCCAAGCAGTGGATCAGCATAACCATCAGGCAGTGCTGTTATGCTACAACCGAAATTCTACACAAGCTGGAATATGTTGTTCTAGTGTGTGAACTCAGTTGTGTGGCCATTGCATCCCTCTGTAAGGGCAGCAGCCTTTTGACTTGTGCTGCAGAATGTGTCTCTGGGACAACAGAAACACTAACCCAAGGCAATGACTGCCTACTCAGCAGAAGCATATTTGAGAAGCAACCAAAGATACATCAAGTCCTCTCTGCTCACATTTTCGATGGCATATTCCTTGCTGGCTGTCTCAGCCACTTTGAGAATGCTCTCAATGTGGTCCTGCAGGTTCAGCTCCAAGCAGCGACCAAGAGTCAGAGTGGGTTCTAGCTTGACATCAGGGCTAATTTTGTTCGACAGCATCTCCCAGTGCCGCTCTCTCATACCAGGATTGCGCAGCCCTTGAATTAAGGGGACGTATTGTTTGAATTCTTCAATCTTGTCTCGAAAGGTCATTGCGACACCCTGGCAGTCTTTCAGGGGGAAAAACAGAACAATGTCAGCAAAAAGACTCGGTGATGAAGTTGCCTTAAGGAATTTCTAGAAGTTGTCTAAAGCCTGATGTGCATGTAGTCACATGGTATGGGGTAGGTAAGCAGCAGGAGAGAGCACTGGAAAATGCAGGTTGCAGTAATGAGGATATGAAAGATCTCTCTATATGGCCACTAAGGCAGGATTCAAGTCCACTCCCAGAAGCAGAGCTGCCTATCAGCCAAAAGCCTGTTACAGGCAAGCCCATGCCAAGCAGAAGTGTGCCTTAGGCTTGAGCTCACCAGAGGACAAGAAGTAAACAAATTTAACTCCTTGATATGGGCTCAAGCATGCTGAAGCCTCATCTGCCAATAGATATTTTAGAAGCTCTGGTCATCATTCCAAGATATTCACTTCTTAACAAGGCTACATTGTAAGCTATCTCATACCCCAGCTCAGGCCATCCTCAATAGAAGATGGACACCATACCTAGGAGCTAGAGGTAGGCTGGGATCCCAGCCAGCTCTGGAAATGAGAAGCATGCAGGAGAGGCCCTGCCAGCCTGTAGCCATGCTAAGGACAAATTTACTTCTGCCTCACAGAAAGGACAAACTGAAGGAATGGGCTTTTCTCTTTGGGGGCATCCTGAAAAGCCCTGTCTCTTCAGTGTTCATATTCTGCTTGTGCTGCTGTGAGTAAAGCAATGGGTAGGCATAGATCACAGGACTTGCTTCCTTTTCAAAATGTGGCTACAGCATGTGCCTCCTTTGATTGAACCCTGAGTGGCTGCACTGCACACTTGCAGCAAGGATGTGACCGCCTCACACTCCTTGATGGGTGTATGCAAAGACAAGGCAGATTCAAGGACAAAACATATATTTCCAGGTGCCAGGGAATATTGCAATGAATACAAGCAGGTATTCTTAGTATTTCTGTTTATCATAATGATTCATAGTTACTCACGCATCCACTCATCACCTCCTCCATTGGGGCTGATTCATGGCATTGTTTAAGAGCAAGTTCAAGTTAAAAAGGATGAATCAAAAATCACCCACAGCAGAATATATTTCAATCTAAGCCATCTGGCAGGAGATTTTTAGAATCAGCTCTAAGAATGACCAACACATCTCTGAGAATCAGGGAATGGGATGTTAAGCTACAACTTAGTAGTTTAACTGAAGTCTCAATTCCAGCTTTATTAGGAGAAATGGTTAAAAGACCTTCATGTGAATTGCAAGGGCTGTGTGCAATCATCTAAACCTCATACACATTCAGGCAAGAAGGAAAATTGTTATTATACTGCACAGATCATTTCCAGATTTTGCAATTTCATTTTATTCATAACAAAACCAAGACCTCTTCTGGCTTTCCATTAAATTCATTGGTCAATAGAGAAATTAGGATTGGCCAAGAAAACAGCACCTGGAAGACCCAGATTCAAGTTCCCTTGCTGCCTGACTTGCGTAAGGGCTTAAACCCACATGTCTAGCCAGTGGGCTACATAGTAATTCTCTGTGACTAGCCAGGATTACTTCACTTTATATATATGAGTAAATACTAACTGTAGCATCAGAGGGTGGCTATTATTTCAGTACCATCTTGGGAATTAGGTATAAAAGGGATTTGCAGCCTGGTAGTTTCCATGCCAAACTGGTACTTCAAGCAGCTAACTAGTATCTAGGTGTGAATCATCACTATTTCAGGAAAAAAAAGTGCAAAATAACTTTGCTAGCATCATTTTCTCAGCTGTCTCTAACACACACATGTGACATCCTGACAATCCCTGTTCAGAGCACTCCGTGATGTGCCTCACCTCAAAATGATGATATGCACCAGCTTCCTTTCCCCAGACTGTGTATCTACCTGGTGAATCCTTGAACTGCTTCACGCATCTCTGCATTGTTTTAAGAGAGTCATTGACATTCTTTTCTAGCTCCTCAGCCTCAATTTTAACAAGAGAATCATTCATCCAGCTCTCGTTCCAATTCATCCAGTCTGACACTGTAGTCCAGAGATCATAGTATGGCTGGAATTCCTTAGTCATCTTGGACACCACAGCGTACTTTGGAAAGAGAGAAAGAACAGGCATAAGCACCAAGTATATTCACCTCTACACGACAGATTATATGCCAAAAAAAAGCCCAAATCTTTTCTGAATCTGAAGCCAGCAATGAGAAAACATGTACTTCAAGAGGATATATCAGACTACCTTCTCCTGGGACAACAATATATATTCCAAGGGAGAGCAACCAGCAGAGCTGGGCTTGACACATTCAGGACAAAATGTATCCAGTGGAGCTGTGCCTGCACCATGTATGTGGCATGGAAAGCACTCCCTCCACGTGCCTCTACAAATACTCTCCTGCAGAGTGAAGAGATTTTGATGGGCAGGCCACACACAGTCAGTGAAAACACACACTGCACAACCATATCAAAACTTGTCTCCTTATAGTGAAGGAGAAGTAACAACAGGCTGCGGAGTAGGGACAGATCACGTGAACTCCTGGTCTGCAGCCAGACTAGGCTGTATGTAGATGACAATGACTCACTGGCAGCTGAGCAGCTACAAGCAAAATAAGTGTTTGCAACTATATAAACTGTCGCCCTAGGAGAACACCACACTCCAAACCCAGCCAGCTGCCAGCACGCACCGTGCAACCACTGGCGTTTACACCCATAGACCTGCAGCAACAGCCTTACAGAAATGGATGCATCTTAACTGCTGTTCCAAGACCTTCCCCAACCAATTCTTCCTCATCACCATCCCTCAGATCTCAGTGTGGGTACTGAAGAAGTGGCAATAACAAGCCCTGAGCAGCCTTCCACGTTCTCCTGGGATCAGCACTTCTGCAGTGCAGAGTGGTCATTCTACAGGACTGAGGAGCAGGTCACCAGATAAACCAAAAGAGCATGAAGGATTTCTTTCTGAGGAAGTACATCCCATTATTTGCTTTACCTACCACCTAGAAATGCCAACAAAGAGTAGAGTCCTGCAGGTACAGGACCTGACACTTACATCGGTAACTTTGATGCCAAAGAGTCTTTCCCTGTTGTTGTACAGAACTGCCAAGTCGTGAAGCTCCTTCAGCTGCTTCCGGACATCCCTTGCGTATTCAGCGAACTCATGAGCTTGGTTAACATCTGACTGGATGGAAAATCCACCTATAGTCAGCTGGAAGAGAAAGGCAGGCATAAGATGGGGCTCTGAAGATGGATACGGCTTCTAGAGATCTCAGCTTCCTGGTGTCTCTTTGTTACATTCAAAGGCAAGATACACCTCCACCAAACTACTTTCAGTTCTGTTTAGACCATGGTGAAAGTGGTGAAGAGAAGCAATAACCACTGGTCAGGTGGATGAAAGTGCAAATGTGATGACCAGCTGCTTTTCGTCTTTATGACAACAGATGATCCCCAAGGAATAG
>JAWWLV010000024.1:14713196-14744551 GCA_035041135.1 Platyrinchus mystaceus
GTCAGGTGGATGAAAGTGCAAATGTGATGACCAGCTGCTTTTCGTCTTTATGACAACAGATGATCCCCAAGGAATAGGAGCAATAAGTCTGTGGCCAAATTTTTTTATATTGAATTTATGTTGTCATTAGCTATCTGTCATCAGAATCAGTAAAGAGCAAATGATAGCTCTACTGGTCACTCAGTTTTTATCCAAGAATTGTTTAACAACACATGTCTAGAACTTCTCTAATAATATTTCTGTTTTGTTTTGGTGGGTTGGGTTTGTTGGTTTGGTTTAGATTTTGCTTTAGTATTTAGTGTGGGTTTGGTTTTTTACTTCTTTGAATTTTGTTTATTTGTTAGTTTGGCTTTTTTCTTTAATCCAGTGTTGGGGTATTATCATTTTGGGAATCTATTTCTGAGCTATTCTACCTCAGTGATTACAGTCTTTCTAAGATGGCTTTTTTTTCTCTTTTTTTCCCGTATTTAAGACTTTATGGTGTAAAAATAAAATTCAGACTGTTAAAGAGACACCAGAGGTATCTCATCTCCAAAACTCTGCAATTATTTCAGTGTTTTTTCCCCACAAGATGAGTTCCATGGCTGAATGCTGGATTTTCCCCCTTGATAGCAGTGCATTGTAGGAGATGCTCTGCAGGAAACTGACCACACAGGTAGGAAAAAGGAGGTGCATGTGTTGCCCGAGCATCAAGAATTGGAACATTTTATCTCAATGAGCACCTTCCCACTGAAAAATGAGTATTTCTGCAGATTATTGTCTTTCACACAAAAATGAAACTCTTAATCAAAAGCCAACCAAAAAAAAAAAAAAACCAACAAAAAAACCCCCAAGGGCGGGTGTGATAATTTTTGGTCCAACAGTACATTGACCTAAAAACTCATCTGACAAAAAACCCATCTGAATGTTTCCCACCTGCCTGACCACAAGAGCTTCAAGGCCCCCTTTTACGGACAGTTCATGTCAGGGGCTTAATACCTGCATCTCATCCAGTTTGCCTTGAAATGAATTCTGATCCTGGATCTGGGCTTTGCGAAATTTCTCTTCGTCCTCCACATGCTGGAGCCGAATGGCCTCTGTTTCCATAGATATTTTCAGTGGCCAGTAACTTGCAGCCCACCTGAACTCACATGATATAAGAAACAGAAAAGGGGAAAAAAAAGAAAAAAAGAGGAGAAAGAGAGAGAGAGAGAAAAGCTTTTTGAGCATATGTTTGGAATGCTGAAAATAACAGAATGAGAAAGCCAAATCCCACCAAACAAGGAAGCTTAACAACAACAGAAACACATGTGTTTTCAACAAAACATTTTTTTCCAGCTTGTCTTGTTGATATGCAGTCCTTGTGACTAGCCTATTCAGCTGGAGAGGGCTGGGGAGAAGTGGAGGGCCTTTTTGAAAGAAACAAATCCACTACATTGCTGAAAAGCTAGGAGACAGCAAAATAACAGTTGGCATCCAGAGGGAATGTCTGTCTTTGAATGTTTTCACAAGGAACTGAAGAAAATGGGGTCAGAATCTTGGCTTATGGCTTTTCAGGGCTACTGAAAAAGCCAGTCTCCTGTTAAGCAGGGCAGTGAGGGGCCAGGGTAACCCAGATACAGGGAAGCCCTGGATAGCAAGGCTTTTGCAGAGTACCCTGGAGGGAGCATTGTAGATCTAGGAAAGGCTGCACAAAGTGGCTGTTTAGCCATGGCAGGTTTTGCTCAGCCTCAGCACTCCCATTACTGACTCCATTTGGATTCCTCAGCCTGTGTGCAAGGCCAAGTTTTGCAGCACTACACTTGAGGTCACACCCCTCCCAGAACCTGGGGATCAGCCATCTCCTACGAGTCCTGCCTGTGCCAGGTCTGGCCAGAGGGCACACAGCCACACCTGTGCCAAGCTGTCCTAAATCTGAGCTGCCTTCCTGCAGCTCCTGTGGGGATTTTGCCCTGCGCACCCCATGTTTCTAGTTTCAGGAGCACGCTGCAGAGACTCGCTCAGGTTGTAGATACACTGGACCAAGTACATGTCATATGAGAAGTACGTCCAGGTCTGAGCAGACTTTAGAAGCCTCGTGGCTGTTTGTCAGCTGACTCTGCTACTGGGGCACAGTCAAGACCCAATCTGAGTAATAAAGAGGAGACCGCATGCACAAGAAGTGCAGTAATAATAAGGGTACAGGTTCCTTTCTACTCCTAAGAAAACTACTAGTGTTCCTATCTTGGAAGTGTTCATTTAGTTTCAGACACAGACTGAACTGTGCACTTTGAGACCTTGCAAATGTCTCTAAAAAAACCACCAAGAGAAAGGGGCTTTACTATGCTAAACAGGTTAATAGCTACCGGTTTGCCTTGCCCCAGGCTAGAAGGCAGCATGAACTCACACTTCTTGTCTACAAACTTCATTTCAAGAATTCAGTGCTCATATAGCCTGAGAGACACTTAAAAGTTCTGCAGGAGCCCTTGATAGACACATGGCACCTGAAGCACTGAGAATGGTAATTGCTGCAAAGACTCCCACTTCGACAGTGGGAGAAATGCCTTGTGCTCACTTGTCACTGAAATCTTCTTCAGTGAGATTGTAAAGGAATTCCTCCATGACCTTGTAATCTTCCATGACTTCATGAATCAGTTGCTGCAAAGGGTGAGAGAAAGAGACAAAAAGTATACACCTTTAGACCATGCTGATTCCAACTCTCTGGTGTGCACCTCATTTTCATGAGGTGCCTTTGAAGAGCATTAGTCACACAAGCTTAATGTGATGTGGGCTGCTTCTGTGCTATGTGAATAGCGGGAATGGATTTAAACCCCTTGTTCTGCGAATGATCACACCATCATCACCCTCTGTTCTATGTGAATGAAAGGAAGTGTGACTTAGTGGATAAAGTGCTGGACAGAAATTGAGTGTTTCGGGTTATCCTCCAGGTTCTCTCCTTGGCATAGACAAGTCAGCTTACAGCTTGATGCCTTTGTTCCCCATTTGTTCAGCTGGGAAAGGACCTACACTTCAAATAACTTTAAAATAACTCAGTACTAGAACGTCCTACTAGAAGACATATATTAACAGCAATGTAAACATTGGGTAACAGAAAGATTTTCTTGAAAACAGCATTCATTTTTATGCAACAGCTATTCAGTACACAAATGCAGAATGGATCACAAAGGCAGCAAAATGCATACATAAGTATTTTAGGCAAGATTTTTAACTGCTATTTTGTTTTGCAAAGATATTTAAATTCATGGTTTGTGTATTTAAAAATACAAATCTTAGGAATTATAAAAATACAAAGCCAGGAATCTTGTGGCATTACACGCAAAGACATTCAAATAAAAAAACTGGAGTTCTGCTTCTGAGACACCACACATTGCAATGACAAACTTCCTCCTCACTTCCCTTGGTGTCCATGTCCAAAAGAGCATGTCCTACCTCCTGCACAGCCAGCTGCTCGGGGACTCCCTTCATCCAGTCACGCAGCTCCGTCAGCTCCTCTATAGTCTTTGGTTTCACATGAATTTTGCTGCTGACAGTTTCATATGCATTACAGATCTGCAGGATGACACAGCAGAGAAAAGACCACCAAAAACTCGCTAATTGCTGGAAAACCTGCCATGACCACCCACTTCCCATATTGCAGGTGGTCTAAATGATGAGTACACAGCCTTGTTCTTTTCTTTTTCTTTTCTTTTCACAGTCTTTCTTCATCCATCTTATTTGAGCTCAAACGGAATGAAACTGCCAAAAAAAGAGGAACTGCAGGTATGAGTGGTAATGATGACAATAACAGGTTTAGACAACTGGCTGGCAGATGCAACTGCCTATATTGCAGTCATCCTCAGAGCAAGCAGAAGGACCTTCCAGTTGTCTAGTAGACAGACGTTTTCAATCCAACACATTTTATAAGATGGCAAGGTCTTGAAGAATTTCATCTCAGTTGCTACAGGTTTCAGGCACGTAATCTATTAAGTATATTTACTACTTGATTTGGCTGAGTACGCGTATCTCCCCTCTAGTTTTAATTTTAAATATTCACTCCAATGCGATCTTTAAAATATCCTCATTAATGTGGCCTTAGGTGCTGTCTTTTGTCCATTTCACAAAAAACCCAGCAACTTCAAAAGCAGAAGGACAAGACAAGACACAGACAGATAATCTACTGAACCAGGTAACTTACATTCTGCACCAGCAAATGGAGGGTTTTAGCCAGCATGTCCAATATGGAAGTGGCAAGCGCTTTGTATTTTCCAGACAGATTTTGTCTAATATATTCTATTCTGACACGGAAGGGACCAATGATAACAGAACTAGGGATAACGTTGTCCAGGTTCTCCTTTTCAGCCAAGTATTTGTTTACTATTCTCATCACCTCCTGAGCAGGTGGAAATTGCTCTTCATAGTCTCTGTAAATAAAAACACCAACCAAAAAATGGTAATGAGGACCTTAAAAATATTTGAGCATCCAGGCTCAAATTGTTTGTAGGATGTCCAGATGTGTCCACACAATGGGATCAAGGTATTAAATTAATAAGGCATACATTTATTGTTATTAAAACATGCATCTACTTCAATTTTTACCACTTTCTGCAAGCATAGACTGAGAGGGTGCCAATGTCTTCTGAGGAACATTATTGGGGAGCAAGGGAAGGGACAGACTCAAATCTACAATGAGTTTTAGAGCACAATAGCTGTGGAGTGGAACAAGAGCACAAAATATTTTAGCTGCAAAAAGGGAGTAAAAGAAGGAGATGAAAGAGGAAGTAGGGCAAGAAGAGAGGGAGAGACAAAATAAAAGCACTGGTGTAAACAGGGCAAGATCAGGATGCACCTCATGGGAGAGTAGGCACTTCAGTGTGTTCTGGGAAGAGAGAAATTTGTCAGATGGGATCTGTATATTGATTAAGCTGGAATAACAAAAGAGAAAAAGGGCTTCATTCCCCATTTGGAGAAATTGTAACACCCTAATAGAAGTCCTTCAAAGTAATAGAGGCTAAAGGACAGCATAGGTGCAAAGAGTTTTGGCAGTAAAAACAATGGGTTGAAACAAAAGAAAACATTACTGTCTACAGAATGCCATCAGCCTGGATAGACACTATATGAAGGAGGTCAGGGTCAAGTATGCTAACTGGATTCTCAAACAGGATGATTCATTTTTAGGGCCATTAATATCTCCAATTACACTGACAAACATGACAGAAATGTGACTGCTGTCAGAAGCAGGAAGAAATTCTCACTGCCACCACCAACATCCTCTAAAAGCATGGACCATCACCCATGGCTGAAGGCTGCCTCTGATGGATGTCTGATCTCACATCTGAGGCACATGGTCTCAGAATAGGTCCCGTATTCTCACACAACACACAATCCCCCACACAACAGCTTTTGCAAAGGGTTGCCATTTGGGTCAGAGGTGCTTTTTCAGAAGCCACTTACTTTAGGAAGTACTGGATATCATTGTTATTTATCTCTAAGAACTTCTCGTATCTCTTGCCGTAGGCTTGGAGAGGGATCTGTGTCTTTTGGATGGCAGCCCGCAGAGCCTCACGTAGCTCTTCCACTTCTGGTTCATGCAAATCCACTGATTCCAGCATGGGAGTGCCTGTGATATCCATGTTCTCCAACACATACTGGAAGAGGAAGGATAGAGGTCTTTCAGGACTAGCAGAGCTAACTGTGCCTCCTCACGAGAGGGGCAAGACAAACACTGGTGGTCCCCTTGGGAACTCATGCAATCCATCCTTCTACACTGTGTCAGGAATTGTTTTATCAGTTTTATGTTGCCACCGCTCCCCAGAGAAGGAGGATCTAGGGAGACAGTAACAGGCAGAAGGATAAATATGCAGAAGAGACCTGCATCAAACTGACAGTACTGAAAACAGTGGTATTTCCTTTATGAGTCTGCTTTTCTCAGCTGCCATGCACTCAGGGGAACCAGGCTGCTTAGGATCTGTGCTCACAGAACCCGCAACACCAAAGCAGAGATAACAACTGGACAGAATAGCTACAAGGCTGGGGACATTGAAGAAATCCTCTCAGAATTGAACTGCATTAGCACAGTGCTGTTCCCAAATTGATTTAACTGCATTCCCAACTACCTACTTGTACACCTCTCTCCCTCAGCACAAGCTCAAGGGTGCCTATGCTGAGCTGCAATGCACTGAGACGTGCACAGCTGTATCACTGTTGATGCAGAAGAGTTCACCTGCTCCAGCTGTGGGACAGTGTGAGTCGCCAGGATTCCCTTGTCGAACAGAGAAATGAGGGACATCTCAAAGGTCTCCACAGAGGGGCTGAAGACAACGCCACTGCTGTCTAGCACAAGGTCAGTTGTAAAGAGTGGATTCCTTTGAGGCCTGCGGTGGGAAGAGATAAGAAAGAATAGGCATGATTTTTGAGACAATGGTACACAATTGTATTGCTCTG
Organism: Platyrinchus mystaceus; assembly: GCA_035041135.1. NCBI lineage: Eukaryota > Metazoa > Chordata > Aves > Passeriformes > Tyrannidae > Platyrinchus > Platyrinchus mystaceus. The sequence continues at coordinate 14,719,596 of JAWWLV010000024.1, forward strand.
GTGTTGATATTAAAATGCCTACTGGACAGGAAGGGGAAGCAGAGGAGAGAAGGACTGTCTCGTATATGAAGGTATGAAACATTGCATTCTAAATTTAAGACATTGACAACACTTTTCTATCAAAAGTGAAGGAAGCATCAATCATGACATATCAGATTCCACAACAGTCAAAACCTTATCTTGAGAATTGGAGCTGCTTTACAGAAAAATTACTGATGCTCTTCAAACCAGATATTCAGCATCTCCAGTACACTCCTAAAGTGTACCTTCTGGAAGTTATATTAGTATCTCCCAATCGTGTATGTGACCAGCATGACTCAGGATCAGCTGAAGTCAATGTCAAGACTTCCACTGATTTAACGGTAAAAGGCCTCATATGAGTGGCAGGGTTTTGTTTTGGGTTTTTTTGTTTTGTTTTGGGTTTTTTCCCCTTCTGGTTTTCCATTTCTAAATGTTTCTTTTTTAATACCATGAAGGACAAAAATTGTTAAATCAATACCTAAAGGAATAAAATTCTATGCACTGTGATAACCTAAATTTGGTATTCTTTAGAGATCCCAAGCCAGATTCTACTTCTGAGCTTTTATCCAAGAATGGAATACCTCCTGGTATTCTTCTTCCTGGCATCCAGAAAAAAACTAGCAGTAATAATTTGCTCCCCTAAGAATGCTGGAGGTGGCTGATCTTTAGAGCAGTATATCAAAGCAGCAGACCTTGGTTCTGATGGGCTGGGCTGTCCCATATCACTAACAGCAGCTTGAAAGCTGTACCAACACAGCAGCTCCGTGTCATTCTTCCATACTCAAGCCAGTGTGTCAGGTGGAGGACTGAGAGTAACAGCCCAGCCTAAAGCCCTCATACAGAGCAAAGTGCACTTGTGGAACAGTAGATAGAAAGACAATAGCACTAGGCTTTTTTGCTCTTTCCACCCCTTTTTTTTCTTTCTTTCTTACATGTTGTTGAGGTCATCTCTCCATTCCATGTCCTTTGAGCAATGCAGGACACCCTGGCAAGCATCCAGCAAAAGCTGGGTGAAGCTGCTCAGTGAGTTCTGGACCAGATACCGCAGAGAGTCCTGAAGCATGAATCTGATGCGCTCCATCAGCTTATGCAGCTTGGATCTCTGGTAGGCATCCCAGTCACTCTGCTCCAGGTTGAACCAGTCTTTGCCTGCATCTCTAAGGTTGCTCTTTATTGCAGTCGTTACATTATCAATCCAAGTATCCTTGAGAAATATCTCAACCTAAGGCAAAGAAAAAAAACCAAGCTGAGTAACCCTCCAAGGGCTGATGGGAAAGCAGTATGGCAAGGTAAGCTACTAGCTGGGGCTGCTGGGCCTTTCTCTGGCATGAAAGGAAACCGTTCCCTCAGAGCTGTGGCAGCTAAACAGTAGCTCTCAAACCCATGCACACACACGTGGCATCTGAACCTGGTCATACATCTCCTTCACGGACAAAAGACCCACAAAAAGAAAGCCTGGTATTAAAAAGTGGGAGTGCTCTTTTCTTTCCTTTTATACATTGTTCCCTTTTTGTTCTCTTTTCTATAGAACAGTATCCCTGGAGCTGCCTGTGTCAGGGTCCCTTACAAAAAGTTGTGTAGACAGTATGATGAGCAAATAAAGGACAGAATGTTGTCTTCTCTTGACAAGTGAGGAGAAAGAGCGGAAGAAGCCAAGGGCAGTAGCAGCAGTCTGCAGTGTTTTAATTTATTAAAATACCACCAAGTGTCACTTCTGCTCCACAGGCAGCTGCTGTTTGTGTGTAATAAAAGAACCTTAGTCACTGAGTGGATGACAACAGTGCCTGGCTGAAACAGCATGGGACTGGGAAGGACCAGCACATGTTCCCTGCCACTGATTTAGTGTGCAACCCTGTGCAACCTACTTGTTGCCACATCCAGGGTGCAGTGTGCTGCCCTCAATTAGAGGACACAAAGATCTTCTGGTGAGAGTTACCACAGAGTTGCAAATTTTTGTCCTACTCTGTCTGCTGGCATTGCAAGCAGAGTAATTTAATTAAGTACATAAAGAACATAGAGTGTAGAAAAGCACTACTCCCATGAGTGTTTCAGGAGGAATCAAAGATCTTGTGCCTTGCAGCTGGATGGATGAGGAAATAAAGAAAAAGAAATAAAAAGAAAGGAAACTTTTGAGTGTCAACCAGGACTGTTATCTGCATGGCAACCAGGTGGAGGAGAGAGGGGCTGCAGCCCTATATGGCCACTTGCTCAACACATGACTAAGAGCATGGTCAGCACTGGCTGATCCTAACTAGGGGCTATGGCTCTTTCAGTCCATTCTCCCCACATCCCAATCAATTTGACAGGCACATGCAAATTCCTCCCTGCCCCAAACACAATGTCCCCTTTGACAGTTCATCAGATTTCAGGGAACAGATCTGCAGCTGCTGCATCTGTCCAATACACACTGAAGCACTGGTGGCTGCTCCATGTGTTCACCCCTCACGTTCCCTCTGCTCACCTGAGTGAAGGTCTGGGTCTGGATCTCCTCAAACTCCTCCAAAGAGACAAGTTTGGTTAAGGATGACTTAAAGAGAGACATGGCAACTACCTTGTTGCACTCATCCTGCACTTGTGCCAGGAGAAGGATGACCTCTGGCCTGTTCAGGAGTGAGATAGAGCTGAAACGCGTTTGTCGTTTACCAAAAGGGTAGTCTGGGATGCAGATGAGCCCTAGCACCAAAGAAAAGAATTGTCAATGCCTGCAACAGCCATTCCAGCTCCTGTTTTTAGAGCAAGTACAGCTCCCTTTGGGACAGCACTTGTGAAAAGGGCTCTGCACTGATGCACAGGCCTTATCATGTAGCAGCTTCAGCAGACAGCTGGATGAAAAAGAGAGTCTCTGCTCTGCAGCAGAGATTTTCTGCAGCCTCCCATCAGGGGTTGAGGGGCTGTCTTAGTGCCTGACCTTCCCAAGGCTTTGGCTCATGAAGTTACCATGAGAAAAAACATTGGAATTGAAGAATCTTCCCACTGAGGCTTCAAGGCACAGCTGAGTCACCTCATCTGTGAGTGGCCACTTGTGAACCACCTCAAGGCCTTCCAGCCTTTGAAGTGTACAAAATATGACTCCCGTCTTTTACTGTGGCCATTTTCCTCCAATTTGGGACTCTAAAAGAGCCTGAGCCCCCTTTCACTGCTGAGGTATGCCCCAGCTGAGCACAGCAGATGCAAGGCAGTCAGCCCCAGCACACTGCAAGACAGAAGGCAGTTGATCTAATCACATTGCCAAGCATTTGGTGTCCCTAAGGGTACACTTGCAGAGTTACTGCAGCTTAGCTGATGGGTGGTAATGTGTTATACTGAGGTAACACGAACACACAAATATACCCTGAAAAAGTGGAGATACACTCAAAAGTCTCAAAATCTCCTGCTGCTGCCCCTTATGAGCCCTAATCACTACCGTGAACCTGAGAGTTCCTACAGCAAACTATGAATGCTGTTAAAGACAGGAAGTCCCATAACCCCACTGAATTCAAACTGCTTCACTGTGTCCCTTACCTTTCTCTGGTATTTCCTTCTCCTCTTTGTCTGGCAGGGTGACATAAGAAAACATCTCAGGTTTGGAAGTGACGACTTTGTCAAAGCTGATCCTGTTCATGGTGTGTTTATATTCTAACCTCACTTCTTCCTCCAGGTTGCACATGCAGTCTGACATGCTGTTACAAGACACAGAAACACTGATAACCCACGGTCTTTGAGCAGAAGTATGTCTGCAGCTTTACTGCAAACTCCACTCATCATTACCTCCCTTCTGAATTTGCTAATCCAGAAGCTCTCCTACTACTGAACATATCAGGAGAGCTGTGCAGACAATCAAGCAGCCAGTAAAGCTATCAACTGGACTTTTAATAACAGAGGCAAGTGGGGATCGAGGACTAGGACTGCAGCCTTCTCAAGTGTCTTTTCACATCAAAGCAAAATCTCCACTGGGGAGAAGCATTACAGAGGGGAGGAGAAACAACTAAAAAACAAGGAAGCTAGCTGGCAGTTCTGGAAAAGTTGGGCTATCCAAGCTGGCCTCCCATTTGCCTCCTGCTGAACACCTCTTGACACCAGTTTCCTCAGCCAGAACATGTGCATAAGTGCTGAAATCCCGCTCTGTTTGCCTTGGGAAACCATCATTCTTCACCTCAAGCAAGGAGAATACTTCCTTTATCCCTATAGTTCTGCTCACAAACAGAGACTAATTACTCTCCTACCCTCTTGTTCAGGCTGGCAGACCATGCAGCCCTTCACACCTTCCTGTCTCTGAGCAGGGCAATCAGTCACGGCTGACTCCCAGCAACACCACCAATGGCTCATGATTCATCAGCCCAGGGACATTAAAATGCCTTCCTATTACGAACTGCATCTCAAAGAGATACTTGATTATATCCAGGTGGATATCTCCTGTTCTCTGTTTGCTTCCCCCCATGCATATCTTATTTTGATTTGTTTTAGCAATAGGTTAATAGGTAGAAGAGTCACCAGCAGGCATCAGCCAGGTCTCTGGAGACAATCAGACAGGTCTCTGGCAGTCTGCAGATCAATACAGCAATGACTGATCTGTTCTTTGAAAGCACAGGGAGACATCAAGGTCAGCCATGCCATTTTTGCCAACCTTCCTGCTGTTGAAGACCACTCAACTGCAGGTGTAAGCATGGTTTTGTGGATCTGCACATGAAATCTACTTCATCTGGGGACACTGACAGAGCACCCACCCTGTACATGTGTCCCTGGGGCTCTGATGACACTCTGGGCAACAGAGTGCACCGGCTGGAAGGCAGATGAGATCCACATTCTGCGAGTTGGATGCTCAAGATCTGCCTCCACTTGTTTTGTAGCCCTATGAAGTCCATCAGTGTTTACGGACTGAAGGTGGAGACCCCAGACACGGATGTGACACTTTACCTCTTCTCCTCCTTCAGTTTGGGAGTTTGCATAGCCAACAGCTTCATCCTCTGCAGGCTGCTCTCGCTGATGTTGTGCAGTCCCTCTGTGGGCATGCAGTCCACATACAGGTGATACATGAGCAGCCCCTGCGTCTTCTTGCGCAACCTCTCGGCAGCGGCCACGCGCTCTGCAAACACCTGGGGATCCTCGGCCAGAAACATCAGGCAAACTCGTGGCACCCAGTACTGACACGGCAACAATGGAGCTCTCCCTGGGAAATGAAAGTAAAGCTTTCAAGAGTCTGCAGGGAAAATTAAACTCAGAATGGCCTGCAGTGCCAACAGCAGCTTTTTGCGATAGACAGTATAATTGGGCTGGCTTACTGGAGATCAAAATGAGGGACCAGAGCTGAGGGCAGCAAGAGATAAGTAGCATGGAGTTAGCAGCATCTCCAAACCTTTCAAAGAGAGGGGTACTTCATCCTAATCTGTCCACATTCCCCTTTAAACTGGCATTAGGACCAGAAAGACCAACATTTTACTTCTCTTGAAGGGAGGAAAGACGCAAGATGGATTAAAAAGAAAGGTATCTCCAAAGGGAAAACCTCAAATAGGGTGTCAAATTAAGGGGTGGAGTTCTCTTCCCTGGAGATTTTTCAGACAGATTAAACAGACACATGCCAAGAGTGATAAAAAGGAAAGAATTAAATGACTTCCTGGTGTCCTACCGATCTTCACTGAGGACAAGCATGGGTAATGAACTGGCTCTCAAACTATATGTGAGGTCCCAAAAGGTCTTATTCAAAACACACCTTCTGCAGTTATTCCTCCGTTGAGGATGGGTCTCCCTTCTTCATCCCGCACCAGACCATTCTTATCTGTTTTATGGACCAAGTAGAGGTCTGCCTCCTTATCATAATCCAGAACACCAACATTAATCCACTCATAGATCAAATCCTGGCTTTTGGGGTCCTCTGAGAAAATCAAAGATTAAAACAGGGTTAGTCCATTCTCCTGGAGTTTACAGCAAATGGAATTTACTGATCAGAGTGGTGATGTTACAGTCAAACCCATTTGCTAGTTTGAATCTCAGTCAATCTCACATAATTTCTGCTGTGATCAATTAAATAATTAATTTAGGTTTTACAGATTAGATTTCTTTCTTTTACCTCTGTAGGTTCCCTGTGGATGATCCCCAGTTCCTCCCAGTTCCTTCATTCCTTGATCCAGGACTCCTCATTATCCACATGGGCACTGTGGGGATCTCATTCTCTTTTCCCATGTGTGGCTCTACACGAGTCCTCATTCTTATCACTGGGAGTGGCCATAAAACCCTGTACCTTCTCCCCCACTCTATTATTTCTCTGGGTCATTCCCAGGGCGTCTAATTCTTAAATGTTCAGATCCTCTCAAATGCTGGGAGGTGCTCACTAGAGAGATACGTATCTATATTGATATCGGTATGGATACAGGTCAGGAGAGCATTATGCTGAAGTTGAGAATGGGTCTGAACCACAGGAATTTGCAGGAGTGCTGACTCTATATAGCTGTCAGTGGTCTCACCTTCCCCAGAGCCCAAAGGGTGTGACTACCTGTGTGCAGAACAGTCCATTCAACCTGGGGAGTGATCAGGCGTGGTGTTTCCCAAGACAGCTGCAAGCAGAACTCAGCCATCACGTGCTGGCTGCCCGAGGATACACACAGCTTATGTTTTATGCTTTGGTTTTGCAGACAGCCAAGCCCCTGGAGGTTGCCCCAGAGCTGCAGGCAGCATGCCTGCCAGTTCCTATGCTTTAAAGCTACTGCAGATGTGTTGATATGAGGTGCAACCACAACAGGGCATCGGTACAACTGTACGTAGTGATGCCTTCTCATTAGGAAGGCTCCAAGTGATAGGAAAACAATGTTCACACTGAATTTGTCCCAGATTTACTACTTGTACACTCATTGCAGTCTGAATTTGTCTTCGGATCCTGCACTTGCAGTGAAATCCAGGCAGAACATACTGTGTGCAAGCTAACTAACTCCATGAAGATAGCTACATACCAATATAGAGAAATTCTGACTGTACTGACTTCAGGCACAAAACCAGAAAGGCAAAAGGCAGAGGCTACTTCTAAAATAGTGGGCAGGGCAGGACTGATAGTTGGTGAATCCCTGGTCTCTTGCTCTGACTGCCTGAGCCTGGTCAAAACAAGATAAGGCTTTTCTGCTACTCAGAGCTACATTCATCAGAATCTACCTGCTCCCTTCTGCTGAATGGGCCAGTAACTGTTAGTGTTGCCTTGCTTGAGCAGTAACTCATTTACCGTGTCCAAGTACATCATCTGTAGGTAAAAGTGCTTTTCCAGGCACTGGCTTTCTATCAGAAGATCCTGGCTCCAGTCCTAGTGAGATCCATTCTTCTGGAGTTCGACAGTCATACTCGTCATTGTCAAACACCTAAAAAGCCGGGACATGAGTGAAATGAAGACTTACTTCAGAAAGAAGGAAACACCCAGTACAAAATTTCATGACAGGAAAATTAACATTCAGCTCCTCAATGGGCTACAAAAACGGAAACCAGTCCAGGTTCAAAAGCTGTGCTGATCTTTGGTCAACAATTTTATCACAAAAAGCAGTTATCTGTACCTCCAGCCCTTTCCTAGGGAGCACAGACCACCACCTGGAGATGTCTCATGCAATAATACTGCTGAGTACTGCCTTCAGAAGGAAACATGAGATGCCTTTCCTTTGGACACACAAACAACAGTGAGGAGCACTCTCAAGGATTATTAGTTCTGATGGAAGTTGTGGGCACCCTGCAGAAGATGCTTAGCATCTTAGAGAGACCCTTCAGGGCCCAAACTGGCTCTAAAGCATTTCCTTGTTTTATTGCTTGTTGTGTCAATACTGGCTAAGCGTCCTGCAATCCTCAGAAACCTCCTGTGGTATAAGCAATCACAAGTACCAAACGTGCTCTCTTACCTTTAATGGGAGGTAGATGGGAAAGACAGAATCTTTTGTCTCCTCAATGGGTGGCATATTGTCAGGGTCATAGTGTCTTGGCATCAGCTCATTGGAGTCTATCCCCTTGCTGGATAAGAGCTCAGCAATATCAAAGGTGAGATACAGACGCCTCCTCCTGTTTTAAATTGCAAGAGGAAATAATCACTTTATGTGCCTGGAAGCATTCCCATACCTAAAACTCCACTCCTCATCGTGCACACTTACCAGTAAAAAGATTTTTGAGCACATATTGCATACATGTCTATTTCTTCATTTATAGCATAAAAACCAGTTCAGTTGGAAGGGACCTGGAATGATCACTTACTCCAATTTATAACTTATATACATGTACTACTGCACTAATACATTATGGATGTTATAGAGCATACACAAAAACAGAAATTAAAAAAGAATGAGGAAAAGATTAAATAAACACTATTTAAAACCAGTATTTACTTCCTGCATCCCCATGAATAGTCTTTTGCACCCCCTGCAATGCGTGCACACCTCACTTTGGAGACCACTGCCTTACAGCACAGTATTTTCTTAAGGATATTTTACATGTTATGTCTTGAAAGCAAAAATCAACACCCTAATCTGCTGTGTCCCTTCCATAACAATGCCTCTACCCACTTTCTGGTTACTTACCTCTCTACTTCAACCTTCCGAGGAGACTGCCCTGGAAGCCTTTCGAAAGGAATCTGCACTTTGGGCTTAAATGATTGTACTGGGAAATCTGACTCGGTGAAGGTCTCAGTGGATGGTCCAACCACTTGCTTATCCAGGACACTTTTGAAGTCCTCAGGCACTCTGAATTGTGTGACTAAGAGACAAAGAGAAACACATGTCTGAAACCCCCAGTCATCACTCTGCTTTATAGTCACACCCAAAAAAGGACTCTGCTGTCTACTGGGTTGTCTGCAGAAGTCACTTCACTAGAATTTGTGAGAGAAATTAAGCAGACATCAAATTAGAAACTGAAAGGAAGGCCTCTTTTTCCTGCTACAGTATGTCATTATGGTTTTCCAGTATCAAAATGATGGCACGGAAGAAGCCTCCATGGAGAATTATTGTCACACAGCTTTTTAGGAGGCAGGGCAATGACCTGGATCTAAGGAGCTCTGTTTTGTTCCCAGCTTTGCTACAGACCCTCTACATGATAGCGGATAAGTTACCATCTCTACTGCACAGCTTCCCTCACCCTCAGGAAGGGGTGGGATTCCCCTGCCTCCCTGAGGGGGCCATGAGACCAAGAGTCAGTTGTATCTGGGAGGAGCTTGGTCAAGGTGGTGATAAAGGGCTTATGAATAATGCAGTGAAGAAGAAGCTGCTCAGGTCATCTTTGTCTTCTGAAGTTCCTGTTCACACCTTGGGACAAATCTCTCTCTCCTCAGCTTTTGCTCAAGCAAACCTCCCACTCACATCAGTGGTGGTGTGAGAAAAAAAATCGAGTCAAACAGCTAACAATCTCACCAATTGGCCAAATGTTTTCAATGGAAATTTGGACTAAGTAAAAAGTATACATTTCCAAGAATTGGCAGAAATTAAACCATATCATTTAGCCCATAAATAAACCAAACTGTTTATATTGCTAAACAAGTCACAAATAATAGAACAGCAGCAAACTGGGAATTTGAAGCTTAACCTAAATTAAGTAATTGCATGCAAGCTTTAAAAAGCACTATTCCCTAGACAGAGCTAAGCATTGAACTAAAAATAGATTTTAGTGGAGTGAGAGCTTTTCCTTTGATGAACTTTCACACTATCAAGGAGAAACTTAAGGTTCTGGCTTGCAATTGGGTATTTTGAACATCAAGCTTTGAACCCAATCATTCACCCTGCTCCAACTGCTTCTTGAGCCATGGATGTGACGCCTGATTGCAAAGCAATTGTGCAGAGCACCCAGTAATGCTGAAGCCAGACATGTCTCAAGATGGTCAGGTACAGGAAGGATCCTCAAAGAGGTCATTCCCTTGTCCTTCTAAAATGGCCCCTGACTCAACCCTTGTAGCTGTATGTTGTCTGCTTAGAGACTAAAGGAAATGGCCACTGAACTGGCTCCTCTCTCTCTACTGCCCTCCCTCAGGAAGGGCAGCTAGCCTGGCATGAATGTGATCTTAAACACTTGCATGGTCCATGCCAACAGGCAGGCTCATTATGATTTTGAGGAATCCCTAAAAGGCAGCTCTTTAGCCCTGTGCACATCTCTTGCTTGGGGTCTTAACAAAAAGTCCTTAAATTATATTTGTTGTCAGGGAGCACAGCTGTTCCAATTTTGTCACTTCATTGTTGCCAAATCCATGGCACCATCCATTATGGCACTTTGTGCACTATCAACTATTTATGTCAATACTTAGTGTTTCATTTGCATTTACATTTCCAGCCTGATAGCTTCTTCCCCCTTGAAGAAGCAGCAATTCATAAATAGAGTTCTGTCTCCACTTGTTAAGGATGAGTCTAGCTTGTCAAGATTCACTCGAGGAAGCAGTCATTTGTCCTCACTCATGAAAATAAATGTCACTTCTAAGCACAGGAAGGTGGTATGTGCAGTTCCCATCTTTCTCTAAGACTAAAATCCTCTCACACACGCACTTTCTTCCCACCTGCTGCCAGCCTATGATCCATAGCCCCAGGAGTGCTCTGGGGGCCAGGAGAGTGCTGGCAAACCTTTCACCATGCTCTGTTCCTATATTTGAGCATCCATGACACAAGTTCTTGTAAGCAGGTGGAACCAGCAGCTCTGTACACACAGAGACCTCTTGCATCCAGGGAGAACAAACTGCTCTGGGGCGCAGCTGGATGCAAAATGAGAGAGAAACATGATTTTGGGTAGGGGTACCTAAATCCATATAGCTCTCTCATCTTAGGCAGGTTCCATTTTTGGAATTGTCATGTGCAGGGCCCGGAGTTGAACTTGCTGATCCTTGTGGGTCCTTTCTAACTCAGGATATTCTCTGATTCTATGGTTTTCACAGGGAAGGGCCATTGCTGGCTCCATATGCAATAAAAACACATGCAAACTCAGTGTTCTCCTGGCAGCAGGACCAGAACTCTCACAGGCAGAAGCACAGTCCACCTTGAACCCTGGGGAGAGTGGATATATCCAGGAGAAAAGAGAGCATGGTTTTACCACCCAGTCAGTTCACTTTGCTTCACTTCTAAATGAAATTCACTTTTCAGGGGATATTCAAGCAGCTTGGCACCATTCCTGAGCACTGAGAGGAGAATGAAAGCAGAGCACTAACCCAGTGTCAGCAGCCTAATTCACAGCATGTCCACTATAGGCAACTTTAACAGTTATGGCCCCATCTCCTGCCCCACCACGTTTCCTCCCAGTGTATTTACCTTTAGGGGTGTGGTGCTCGAGGTCCGACTGTCTCAGCAAAGACCGGTACATGTGGGGACCAGCACAAACACTCTGGAATGCAGCATTTGAGGGAAATGTCAGAGGTAACAGAGCACAGCTGCAGCACAGTGCGAGCAGAGGTCACAGAGGTCCAGACAGAAAGCAAGACTGGAAGACTGACCGTACCAATCTTTAGGGGCAACTGAGACCTTGAGTAATGGTCAGAAAAGGCTCAGAGACACAAATACCTGGTAACTTCAGCCCAGTGCACAGAGACAGGGGATCTGTCAGAAGAGTGCAGTCTGATGTCAGCTTAAGGTGTGGACTGGGGGCTGATTAGGCAGGCAGTCATTTGGGTTTCACTATCAAATATCACCTGCACTCACAACCAACATGCCTGCCCTGCTTTACTGACATCCTAAACCCAGGGAACCATGACAGTGCTATCTGGCTACTGAGGAAGGCAGCACAACTATGACCAGGATGAGCACTATGGCTTCACTTTTTAAGGGTCAGGATCTTGCACAAAGGCCTCTGACCAAAAGCAAGGGCTAGGACCTGGGGTGAACCTATATGTGTCCATACCAGGTGTACCATGGGTCTTTTCATTTTAGGCCAGTAGTAGAAAAAGAAATGCTCTTTGCACTTACCCCTGAGCTACTGGAGGCTTCTGGAGTGAGGACATCAGTAGGAAATGCTTTTGGTCTAGAGGCCGAATATTTTCTTGGCCCCTGGCTGGAGCTTTCAGAATGCAATCGGCTCGTTCCTGGACTGCAGTCCCTGCCTGAAGCCTCGTTGCTTGTACTGGGACGGCTCCTACCCAAAAAATTAATCAACTCCTTCCTTGCTTTCTCCATCTTCTTAGGAGAACAATACTGTGAAATAACTCCGGGCTTGCTACAAGTGGAAAGACATCGAGCCTATCACACATTGTATATTTGGCACCCCTCCACACCCTCCCCCACTCTGCATATCCTTGACTTGCTATGATGAGTGGGTAACAAGGTAGGTTTGATCCCCTGATTTGATATCAAGCGCTGACTTGGTGGACTGGGAGCCATTGGTCTCACGTGGCTGACTCAATAACTCACTAACCCTGGGGAAAGAGACCACTTTATTTTTCCAGATGGATTTTGGAGGGGGAAAACCAGCAATACATGCACAAAAAGCTGCTTTCCTTAAGCAGCAGGGGCTTCCCAGATCTGTGGCAGCATTTGAAAGGCTGTCAGGAGAATTCGAATAAACTGGAACTACAAGAGAAGTACTACTTTTGCTGCACCCAAATCCCTTAAAAACCTTGTCACACTTTGCTCCAGTGGGAGTAGGCTACAGCCTAGGATACCAACACAGCTACTCCCAGGTGTAAATCTGACCCTTTCATTTAAATAATTCACGACAGATGTTTAAGCATCGCCTAACACATATTAAAATATAGCCAGAAGCTCCCCTCTCTCTCCTCCTGCAGGGGTTATTTTTGCTGGTGATCTCAGCTCACAAATAGCTTCTACACTTCCACCTTGGGAGACACAAGTCCAGACAAATACCCAGCTGCACAGCTTTATTTTATCAAAATCTTTGTGCACTTAGAGATACCAATTAAGAGCAGCCCTCAGACTTCTGGCATAAGGATAACACAACCCTTGATTTTAGGCTTGTTTAAACACAGAGATGACTACTGTAACTAATTAGAACAGCTACAGTGACACAAACCTCTCCAGCCTGCACACACATGCACTGATATAATGATGTGCACATACCTGTGTAGCTGATTCCTATAAATTATGAGTCAAAGCTCTCCACAGTGTCTCCCAAAGATACTCTGAGGGCAATACAGTTTATTGATCCATTCCTGCTCAGGGCTAAACCCAGACTCTTCAACCAGCCCTACCTGACTAATGGTTTGTGTCCTGCACCCTTGCTAGGATCTTGCTTACTTCTGGAAGCCAAGCCTCTGCAGTAGAAGTCTTCCAGCTTCCCAAAGCTGGAAGAGACCTTGCCTGGTCTTGCAGGCCACAGCTGGCACAGTACTTGTCTGGAGTCTCAACCTGACCTGGAGACAACATCACAGCATCCCTTCCTGCCATGCCCTCTCTGCTCTGCTCTTGAATGGAGTGAAAACTCTGCCTGTCCTATACACTTGATGAGGGAGGGCAATCTTTTCTAAATTTTACCTTGCTGCCTTTCTGTGAGAATGAATTGGGTACAGGCAGCAGAGAAAGCATTACATGCATGCTGGAGATAAGAGGGAATAACTGTGTTGGTTTATTACTGCAGGTTCAAGCCAGTGCACAATTTTGAGAGGTTGAATCAAAAAAGAAATCAGATAATAAATCAAGGTTACCATGATGCGAATCTTTTAAGTGAAATGGAGTAAACGAACAGATTGGAAAGACCTGGGAGATGAGATCAATAATACCCCCTCCTCTCCTTCAAGCTAGAAAATATCAAATCTCTCTCCTCTCAGCTTCGCTTTGGCTTGGCAACTGGAACCTCACACCCTGAAGAATGAATTTTCCATGGAGGATTTTGTTTTTATTAGCTATTTTATGCTCTGGCCATATCTATTTTAGCAGCCCAGCAGGATTGATTGGTATCAGCCAAGATCCAAGTATTCCTGATGAATCACTGCTGGACTCTTTTCGTGCCTCCTGCACCAGCACAGAGAACAGCAGCAAGGCAGAACGACCCTGTGGTGCCTCCCCTGATATGTCACCTGAGCATCCTCGGTCTGGAAGCAGAGCCAATGTGGCAACATGACTTGCTGTGCTTTTACCTCTTAGGACCAGAATCCCAAACTCATTCAATTCAAAAAAGCCAGCTCAAGGATGCCAGGTTCACCTAAACCTTTAGTAGGGTAAGTGACTGAGCCCACTCCCAGTTTAGCAGGACTGGCAATCTCTGCCTAAAACTAAAATAATGTGGCTGCTGCTGCTGACAACCAAGTTCCCAGGAGGGGAAAGTGTGTACCAAGCCAGCCCACAACAGGCCTAATTCTTTGCCACTTTGCTCCCTATGTACTCACACCTCCGTAAAGTCCTTCCTGAGCATTTACGTCAAAATAAAACAAACCTGTACTCAGTGTCCAGCTCAAAAACATCCATCATACTCTCCCACCTGCACAGAGGGAAGGTCTGGTGTTTGCAACTGCAAAAAAACCTCTGACACACACCACCAAATATAAAGAACAAAACCAGGCCTCCAAAGTGTTCCCAGCAATTCCCCAAATAAATTAGTAAAACAGCTTGTCCGAGTGCCCTAAAAGTGATATAGATATGGGAGAACTGCTAAGCACAAAGGGAATCCTACTCTCCTGCCACCTCAGCTGCTGGAATATGGCTTAGCTTTTCCAGTAAGGAGGTTTCCCAGAGCATGGTGGAGAGCTCACTCCAGTGCTAGCTAGCAGGTGGTTTGGTGCTTCCATCCAGCTCTCGGGAACAGTCTTCAGTATGGTTTCAGAGAAGAGAAACCCCCTCTCTTTTATTCAGCCTAGCTGTGGAGCCAAGGAGCTTACTGCAAAACTTGGAGGCTTCCCAGCCTCCAACTCCACTGACAGCACTGCCTGCCTTCCCACACCCCCGAAAGAATGAGCAGTGTGTAGACCTAAGGCTGTCCTCCCCTCCCTCCACCTGAGGGTGACCCCAGATCCTCATCCCAGAGCTTGGCATGGATTGTCCAGGCTTGAGGAAGGGAGCACCTTCCATCCTGCAGCGAGCACCTGAAAGCAGCTCCTCCACCCGTTTCAATAACCCTTCATTCCCCACAGCCCCTGCACATCTGGGAGCACCTCCCCGCTCTTCAACTTCAAACATCTGCCTGGCACCCAGCTGTCCCAGCTTTAGTGATAATAAGCTTGGAAAAATCTTTTCCCGACTGCTGAAACACATATCTTTGCAGCAGTTCAGTCATGCCCTCTCACACCTGAAAAGCAAGTTTCCTAGATATACCAGGTACAATGTGTTATGCTAAGCTGTTCAAAATGAGAGCATATTCTTATGGCACTGCTGACACAACACTAGCTACAGCGTCTGTGTGTCATTGTGGCAAAACTATAATTACAATTTCTCGGTAAATCCAGGCTTTACACATCCAAGAAGTCAAACTCCCACGTGTCTTGCTCAACGTCTGGTACGAGCTTTTTGATCTGTTGCCTCTACTTCAATTCTTTGATCCAAAGCTTTGACAAAATGGGACTCTTTTCTTTCAAATAAGGTTCAAAATGGCTAAAAATTGCAACAGAAAAATAGTACTTTAAATATCATCTAACCCCTAAGCAAAACCGCAGATTGAAGTCTAGTATTTATCTGAAATCTATTTATCTCTGGATAGCCAGAACCCCAGCTACTACACCATCTGGACACCAACATCTAGAAATTCCTTCTTCCTATAATTTAAGCCATACAATATAAGCTCCAACAAGGTGATGCGCTCTCAACAAACTGCTTTAAACATCATCCCGTACTTCAAATCCCTTCTACTCTAAAAAGAGAGTCGAAAGTAATTTCGAGTTTTACAGCAGCCCATTTTCTCCAACAATTTGCAGGGGTTTGAAATTTATTTTCCTCTGGGTTTTAAAATGCATTCTTTTCTCCGCGGGAAAGCACCACACAACCAACCACCTTAACGGCAGGGCACGGGGAGGGGGAGCAGCAGGACGGGCGGCGACCGGTGCTGCTCGTTACCGAGCGCCCGAACGGCACCTTTTGGGGTGCCAGGCGTGCTGGGTGCTGAGAGACACCCCGCCAACCACCGGGACCGAGACTCCAACAACGCTTCTTTCGTTTACGAAGCACAACACAAATGAAACAAGCACTGCTGTTTGTTTCATTTAGGAAACGATCAAGGGTGCGGGAGAAGCAGCCCAGGGGCTGTTTAACGCGCCACGTCGGGAGATGGGGCAGCGCCCACCCTGTGCACCAGCCTCGGGGGACACCCCGCTTCCAATGCTCTGAGGAATCCTGACCCTGCCCGACGTTTCCACTGCCTTGAAAACATGCGGAGGCTCCCTCATCACCGACACCTGCGTGTCCGCCCGCCCGCCCGCCCGCCAGGCCCGACCCGGGGGGCTCCATTCCGACCCCCGAGCCCTCCTCGGAGCCCTCAGTCCCGGGCGGGCGGCGTGGGCCCTGCCCGGCCCTGCCTGCGGGCGGTACGCACCGGCCGGACCGAATCCGCCCCGAGTCCGCCCCGACGCCGGACTCGTTGCCACGGGAGCAAGGGACGGGCGCAAAGCTCCTAGTGGAGACGGCGGCTTCCCGCCCCCTCCGCGGGTCGTTGGGCTGGTCCGGAGGAGGCGCCGGGCAGCGCGGGCTGGGCAGCACCACACCCGCGACGGGGGGGGAGCGCCCTGGGGGGCGGCGGGGGCTGACCCGGCCGGCTGGTGCCAGCCCGGAGCCGTGCAGAGCTCCCGGTGCCACCTCAGAGCCGCCACCACCGAGCTGTCACAGGCGTTCCTGAGCTGCCACCACGGGGACGCCACAGAGTCCCCCTTGCTACCTCAGAGTCACCACTCACCACCCCAGGGCCACCGCAGAGCAGCCACCAGAGGCCACCACAGTGGAGCACTGCCACCAAGTCACCCCCAGCCGTGCCTTCTAGGGCTGCCTTCTAGGGCACCCACCAAGGAGCCACCGAGTGCCACTGGGGACAGCCCCCGTTCCCTGTGCAAGGGCGGTGAGGGGCTGGGTGCCTGCTATCCCAGTGTCACCTTCCATGCCAGCTGGCTGCCAACCCCACCAGCCACTGTCCAGGAAGGTCCAGCAGATCCCTCCTCCATCCCATCCCTAAAACAATTGCAGGCAGGCAGATTGCTGATGCACGGCTGCACCATGTCATTGTCTATGACCAACCTTATGCACCCACGAAAGTCTTGAGCTAAGAGGTCACGTTGGGTGGGGATGGGGGGCTACTGGCCTTTGAGAACACGGCATGCCCTACAGAAGGAAAAGTGGCACTGAGTCCTATTGGGATGGCCGCAAAAAGCTGGTCTGCCAGGGAAGAGATGGTGGGGAAGGGACAAGCAGTGCCAGCCCTGTGGGGGAGTGAGGGAGAACAGGTTTGGGTTATTTTGGGGGAGAGGAAGGAGGTGGAAAAGCAGAGAGAAAAAGATTTAAAGAGGAAAAAGAGCAAACCATAAAAGTAAGAGATCTAGGGTGAGGGAATATAAAGGGCAGAGGAGGAGGAGGAAAGGATGAAGCAGGAGGTGAGTAGAGGCTTCTGCAGGATGAGAGCTGTGGGCAGGGGCTGCTTCATAGCTCCTTTGAGACCGCCCAGGCCTGTCCAGTGTGGCAGAGTGCTGACAGCAAGTCCTGCTCCTGTCCAGCTTTGCATCTGGGGAGGGGTGCAAGTCCTAGAAAGCAGGATCAGAGGAACAGGGCTCTGCAGGGCTTCCTGAGGATAACACAGCAGGCCCAAGGGATGCCTGCTTGGCCTTGCACAGGGACAGAGGGTCAGGCAAAGTGGCACCAGGGCACATGCCATGGGGAGGCAGCAGAGCCCAGGCCATGAGCACCGGCTCCTCTCCCTGCCTGGGTCCCTGCCAGGAGCAAAGGGCTTGGGAGTCAAGGGTGGAAGAGGCATTTGTGCTGTCCAAAAATTTGCAAGTAAGGGAATGTGAGGTTCGGGCAGAGAAAGGTGGAGGCTGTGGCAGGCAGAGCCTCAGAGAAGAAAAACAGGCTTATCCAGATAAGCAGGCTCCCTCCCAGCAATGCTCAGCTGCTGCCAAGGTGTTCACTGGATCAGCCCCATGCAGCAAGGAGGTCTCTGGATGGATTTGCACTCCATGTTGAACTGCTCCTGGCCCCACTGAAAGCAGCAGATGCTGCAGAAACTCCCAGGTGTAGGTTCTTTGTCATATTGCTGGCCTCATTGCTTTATTTAAGTAAGGAGTGCTGCTGGCTTGCCTCAATTATGTTTGATATAATTACAGCTCTTGCTGGAGTTCCCTGGAGTCGCATCCCAGATGGCTCCCTTGACTGGCAGGAGACAATGGTGGAGCCCCTTTGCACGGGAAAAATACCTGTCCGTCCCATCCTGGCTTCATCCCCCCTGCAGTAGGTTGGGATTCACAGCAGGTCTTGCTGTCCCTGTGATTAGCTTGGCTTCTTTTTTTGACCAAGCATTCAAAGTTTGTTGCAAAATGCTTCAGCGAGTCAGGAGATGAAAGCCGAGCTGATTCGAGTGGCTGGGCCTTCACAAACCCACCAGGCCAGAACAGAAAGCAGACAGGTGTGTGAGCCACCTGCTCTCTGTCCGTGTGCTGCCAGGACAGATTCATTCCCTGACCTGCCTTCAGAAGGGCCTTCTGGTTCCCTAGAGACTCGCTCCAGGTGTTGCAGCAGGATGTGCTGGCACTGTGTCCTGCTTCAATGGGTTCTCCTTTAGGCCACGAAGATCAGGCAGGGGAACATGATGCCCACCCACTTGCAAAGGGCAGGTTTTAAGTGGCAGTGGTGGTGGTTTGCACAGCTGAGCGTGTCTGTGCTTTCACCTTCTCATATCAGTCCAAGCTGAGATGCTGTTCCCAGCAGGGTCAACACAAAAGGTTTAGTGTTGTCTTTCTTCTGACAGTTCTTTCTGTTCCTTTCCTACCACTGGCTCTTTTGAGGCCACAGATCCATCCATAATTACAGGTGATGCTGAGTTCCCAAGAAAACAGTTCTCCAAAAAGAGGTTCCTGGGACCCTGCTAAAACAAGCTGATCAGTGACTTACCCAGTATTTTCCTTAGTGCAAGGCTGTTTTGGGAGAAGGAAAACACTTCTCTCCCTGTCCAGAAAGCCAGACCACTGGCATGAAAGCATGAGGTTTACCATAGTCTGAACTCATAGGAAGGGAGAGAGCTCTCATCCCTCCCAGCTACCAGACACAAGAATCAAACCAGTTTGAACAGTTGTTAGGATGTGAGGTGACACTGGGAAGGAGAAATATGTGAAATGTGCTGATGGCTTATTATGCTTCTGAGGCTCTTTTCTGGCTGAAGGTCCCTGCTTCTCTCTTACATGGTCTGTGAGCTGTTGGAGCCACTTTTCCTGATCTCCTCCTTTGACTCTCATGTATCTTTCCCAAGCCAATAGCTCAGAACACACCATTGCTAGGACCAGATATCACACCAAACTCACTTCTACAGAGAACAGCCTTCCCTTAGTTATGGGATGAATAATAAAACACCAAAAATCTCCACTTCTGTGGACCTCGGTGATGATGTGCTGGTTGTTTTGTTTCATCGCTTGCATCTACCCCCTACCGTGGGTGGCAGGCCCCTTCAGATTTAGCAGTGTTTCCATACCCACCCCACACACATTTTGCTGAAAGTGTAAATGATCCTCAAAGCACAAGGCCACTGGAGAATAAGGCCCTAGATTTCTCTGTCTCCACACCTACATGTGTTCCCACACACAAGATACAGCATTCATCTAGAGTAAAACAGCACATGTTGACAATGCTAACAGTACATTTGACAGAAAGTCCTCAGATTGAATGCCAAAAACACAAAGCCATGAAAAAGTCATAAAGAAGGGAGAATCAGGACAAGGTCTGGCTTCTCATTTCCTGAGCACTTCTCCTGAAGGGGCAGGTTGATTCTGGGGAGGTAATATCAAGCCAGGTTCTCTTTACATTCCTGCTGCTTTCAACAGCTTTCTCAATGCAAGGCTGTTAACCTTGAATTCAGGCAGACTGGGACCAGGGAGCAGTTTGTAGCAGACAGCTAAAAGTTCTCTACTTTCCAGCCAGTTTTCACTGAAGCCTCAAAAAGCAAATGAGCCTTTGACTTGCATAGTGACACTCTTGTTAGGCAACTTTATCTCTCATCTTCCCCACTGTGACACTGCACATCATCTCCCCAGGGTGTGTTCTCTCACATTGGGGATCACATCATTAACCCAGCCAGAAGGCTTCCCTAGAGAATTTTCAGGCAGAGGCTACTTCCCCAAGGAAAGCATGCAAAAAGCATGGGGCTGTCTGGAAGCAGGGAGATAACAGTGAGGATTACCAGGGCCAAGCCTGAGCACACAGGGAGCAGTGGTGATTGAGAAGCTAAATAAGCCTCAGTGGTGAGGTCTCATCAGTGGTAGGCAGAGAACCTTGCAGAAACCATTTTTACACAACTGGTTCAGCTGAATTGGCCAGAACTGCCTCAAACACAGTGCTGCCATCTTCTCCATGGGGCTGCAGGTAGAAAAAGCTTGTCGGCCAGCAGTAAGCTGGAATGTTTTTCCAAGAAGAGGCTATATATATTTTATGGCTATATATACTTTATAGAGACCTTGATTTCAGAGCAGATTATTGGCAGAGGTGCTCCCGAGTATCCCACCCTCTGGCTTCCAAATCCCCTGGGGTTTGACCCTCAAATTCCTCAGAAGCCCCAACCAGATCAATGGCCAGATTTCCTGCAGTCCCAGATGACAGATCATTTGTCAGAACATATACAGGAGACTTGGACTTGCTCTCCCAGCAGATATGGTGCAGGCACTTCCCCATGACTTGACTGCTTTTAGAAAGGCTGGAAATTTTCCCTGAAGCTTCCAGAGGACCATCAAGCTTTTCATAAGAGACAAAGGCGTCTTGGCTCCCTACCACAAGGGCACTTGCTGGGAAGTGTGGAGAGTTCTGGTTCTTTGTCTGTGGTCTGGACCAGAACCGTCAGGCTCAATGTTATATCTGCTCTCAGCAGGTAAGCATCAAAATCATCTGTCTTTAAGCAATTCCAGACTTTGCTGACAAACAGTAACAGATTCCTGTGAGAAGCCTTCCTCTCAACCAACTGGCCTCTGATCAAGGAATCCCCAATCTGTTCAGATTTTTTCCACTGGAAAGCGTGTGCCAAAAGCTGGGATAGGTCCCCACCTGAACAGCACCATTTCAGAAGGTGAACAGAGCAGGGTCTGAGCCAGTTGGCTGAACAGAGAAGCAAAACCAATGCACTTCTTTGCACCATGAGAGTACAAACCAACATTTTTGGATTTAGAATGGCTTCAAAACATACTTTCTTGAACTTGTTCATCAGCTGATTTATTGAACCAAGTGCCAGCCTGACTTTCTGCCATCGTTGGCACAGTGCTGTCATTAGTTTGACATTCATATCATTTATCTGGCTAGTCCATCTACTCTTGAAGTACTTTCTCACTTGGCTGGGAATATTCTCCATAAATAGCCCTCTGAAGCTAATAAAAACTGTTGGTGGAAAGCAACAACAACAACAACAACAACAACAACAAAACCACCAAAGCAAACAACCCCCCCACACACACCTAAACAAAAACAAAGGAACAACCCAACAGAACACAAGCAAAACCCCCACAAAAAAACAAACAATGTTTTGGGTTTGGGCTTTTTTTGCTGTTTTCCATCAGATTTTTGTTTGCAACTGGTAGTTGTAGCAATGTAAAATATTAATGCAGATATGAAACCCAGAGAATGGAAGCAGACTTTTTGCTGTCAGCCTTCTTGGCCCACACTCAGCATAAGGGCAATTACTGGTGTGTCCATCCTGCAGAACAGGGCAACATTTCTGGGAATCTCAGTGGGGAGGAGATTCCTGAAGCTTAAGGTTGAGCCTCTTCTGCCCACAGGAAGTGTCACCCACTTAGTGAGTGCCAATCTTTTGCCTTAGTACTGGGAGCAGAGCTCAGAGCAGGCAAAATCTGAAGGAAGCCGTGGTTGTGGCATTGCTGGGAGAAAATGGGCAGTCAAGTGAGAAGAATTATAGCTTCCAAATGTGTACCGACATCCTGCTAATTCCCAGATCTCCCCCCACTCCTCCTCTGCTGACGCTCCAGTCCCCACTTCAATACCTGCCAGGTCCTTTTAGAGAGCTGACATTTCCATTCCTGACATTTTCTGCAACTCCATCTGGGAATTAATGTCCGGATATTAGCAGCGATGGGGCCGTTTATCATAATTAGTCTCATGAAGCTACTAAGCATCCAACTATTTTTCATCAGCGCCGAGGAAATAAACTGCAGAATCCAGTAGACAAGACGGACAATTTATTTATTGATTGATTTATTTTGGTCTGTCAGGATGCAGCTTTAAAGTTTGTCGAGATGAGCAATGCTTCACGGAGATGATGACGACAGTGGGGCTGGCTCGCCTTGGGTGCGCAAGCTGCAGAGAATAGGTCCCCAGACCCCCTGGGACACTGAGGGGGCATTTGTTATCCTATTATCATGTTATCCTAGGCTCTAGCTTCCTGCACATATAAAATGACAAGTTGTGACAGGTTGAGCCCTTGCTGGACAAGCTCAGGAGGAGCCAGCCACTAGTCCCATGATGGCATCATGATTGAAAACTGTCTCCAGGCAAGGTTTTTCTCCCCCATCAGGAACAAACCAAGGGTGCTGTTTACCCTACAGAAGGTAGCACAGGGACCAGCAGATCCAAGACTGTCATTTGGCTGGGTGTGCCTGGTTGTCCTTGGACCTTAATGCTAAATGGAGGATGCTGCAGGCAGCACACGTGTCTGTCACCTTCCAGAGGTGCCTGGGAGCTGATAAAGCTGTTTTCTCACTTGTCATCCCAATTGGAGCAGGGTGACATACTAGTTTGTTGGTTTCTTCCCCAAAGGATCAGGATGGAAGGACAGAGAGGCAAAGTCTCATACACAAGAGGTATTAAACTGGGTACACTGTGAGTAGGAGAAGGCCCTTTGGAAAGGCTCACCATCAAGCACCTTCTCTGGCAGAGATAAGATCCAACCTGTAGTAATTAATGCCTGCTGTAGTCTCAATCTTACTTTTTGGGGGCCAGTGCAATAGATTGTCCATGTTTCCATGACCTTGGGAACTCAAGGAACATGCCAGAGCCCGCACTGCTCTCCAGGCGTAGGTGCTCCCTGAGCTGCTGAGACCTAACAAGTGTTGTTATCCATCCTGATGGCTACTACGCTGGGCAAGGAGCTGTGCTGATTTCAGGAGCTCTTCTGCCATCTTGCAAGCTTTCAGGACCATGTACTGGAAGGGAGGAGATGGGAGATCCTTGCCAGAGTCAGCTGCCTTGCACCTCACCACTCTGCATGGCGAGTAGCCCAGAGATGGAGCTCCTCTGCCTAAGCAAGAAATGAGGAGCTGTGTGGAGCTTCTACCCAGAGCAAGGCATGAAGGGCTTCTGGACTCAGTGTTGCTCTTCCCCCCATCCCTGTAAAGCCCCACAAAGTCTAGCTACAACCCACACATCTCAGTGCTCACCTGCAGCAAGCCCACCTCCTACCAGCAGGCTGATTAGCAAGAGCTTTCCATCCTGAGGTTTGCTATGCAAACATCAAACATTTGTGTTTAAATATTACGCTCTTCTGCTGATGTGAAGCTAGTAATTACAGCCAGATGGGACCTGGCTCACAGGCAGACAAGGGGCCCACATGCTGCTGGGTGGCAGCTTTTTTTTTTTTTGCAAAACCGTATGGCCGACCACCGGCAGAAATATCAGGAAAGCTGACTGTAATTAAAAACAATGAAGAAATAAAAAAACAGTTTCTAAATATATCGTGCAATGTATTCCAGGTGAACACTGAGTGTTCTGGCTGCAGTGCTTGGCAGCCCTAGTACTGTGCATGGGACATGATCCAAGCCAGCATGCTCAACCCATACATCCCTCCAGGCACAACCTGATGATGACATGCACTGATTTGGTGTCAGCACCTCCTGCAGCACCATCAGGGTCTGATCCTGGAAAACCTTTCTGAGCTGAGGAAGAGCTCTTTTGGCACAAGGGCCTGATTCAGCCCACTCTAGTCCATCAAAGTGCCCCCTATGAGTGTGTCACAGTCCCAGGCCCACCACACTGCTGGCGTGAGCTTACAGCTGCTGCTGCCTCCCCACCTGCTGAGTGGAGGGATCATCTTTACTTCATGTGCCTGCACACTTTTCTGACTTGCACAAGCTGCCCAGGGTAGGAAATACTTCGTTTTCTACCACCTCCAGCATTTCAGGTCTGATTCTACTCAAGAAAAAACAAAAGCATTGCAGTGCATGGTGTATTTTTCCCCCTGCATCATAGCCCATAGTCCATATTCACATCAACATCTGATTGTGTTTTTAATAGATAATCCTCTCTCTATTGCCTTTTCCCTACACATCACCAAAAGGTGAATGGGAACAAAACAGTTTAAGCAAAATGCCTCACTGTTTGTCCTACCCAACACCTGTGTTGTATATACACACCAGGAAGCAATCCCACTCCTTGCCCCAGGGGCCTGATTGAGTTCTAGAAGTAAAAGTGATGCAGGTAACACTGTTGCCTGGAACACGAGCTAGAGCCAGCCCGTCGTGCACAATTTAAGTAGCCCTGGTAAAGAAACCACTGCAGGTGATGCCACTGCAGGGGAAACAAGCTATAAAGGCTTTAGCCTTTCCTCTGCAAATTGATCCAGCTCTGTGGCTCTCCTGCTTTCTAAAAAATACTCTGGCATACTCTCAGGATGCTCCCAAGCCAAGTAATGCAAAGCCAGAGCCTGGTTTCCTGTCCAAGCAGACAGAGATGTTTAATTCCCTGGGACAGCTGCTGGGACACGTCCTCCATGTTATAACAGTCAGCACTGCACAGGTACCTGCTCACCCATCCAGCTGTAAATGGTGTCCTGTAGCCAACCTGCCAGACAGGAGCCAGTGGCTATTGTCACAAGGGGAAGAAAGAGAGAAAGCAGAAAAGAGGGAGAAAAGGCAAGGCAAGGCAAGGCAAGGCAAGGCAAGGCAAGGCAAGGCAAGGCAAGGCAAGGCAAGGCAAGGCAAGGCAAGG
>JAWWLV010000024.1:14744651-14837450 GCA_035041135.1 Platyrinchus mystaceus
AGGAAAGGAAAGGAAAGGAAAGGAAAGGAAAGGAAAGGAAAGGAAAGGAAAGGAAAGGAAAGGAAAGGAAAGGAAAAAGAAAATCATTGTTTTGTGAGAAATTGCAGAGGCACAGCAAACACGTGCTGTCATTTGAGACAAGTGCCAAGCCCTGATAGGTTTTCCTATCAGGGAAATCAGGATCAACCTTGGTGAGAGGCAGAGAACCTTGATCTCCCTTGTCTGCCATCTTTCTGGGGTCTGCTTCTCTCTTTTCCTGTGCTCTGTGGGCTTCTAACTTCTCAAATCTTCCTCAAAGGACCACAAGTACAGCTATCCAAGGAAGCTTATTTCTGCTGTCTTATACCCCAGGAGAGTGTTATCTGTCATGAAGGGAAGGGAAAAGAAGGGAAAAGGAAGGACTCAATGCCTCTCTGCTTCCTGCACCCAAGAACCAGAGCTTTGGCATACCATTACCACCCCTTGTTTCCGCAGTAACCTTATCCAACGCTGCGTGGGTCTGTGGAAGCTCTGTTGCACTACTGTTGCCTTCATGAATAATGGATTCCCCTCCACCTTCCCTCTCCTCTTCCCTATTAGATCTCATTTCATATTGTATGAAGTGGTATGGTTGCTGCTTCCCTGGGGTTGATCTGAACATTCCGATTCCCAGCTCCAGTTCCCTTCTTCCCACGATGCAAGTGTTACACAAGAGGTCCCTGACTGGTGAGGGCAGTGCCTTTACTGGGGTCATCTTTGGCTGCTGGCTTGCCTTCTGTTAGGAAACAGCTGACCCTTGATGTTCCTAGAAGCCTGTAAGTTCTCCTTCTCTTCTACAATTCCCTATTTTAAAGACTAAAAGTAAAATTCCATGAAAAAAGAATGCCCATCATTCTGGTTTAAAAAGTCAAATCTCTGTGGCTAAAAGAACCATATTTACAGTTGTACATGGTTTTGGGCCACAGAACACTTGGGGTCACTTCTACAGTGCAGTCTGGAGAATGTAATCTCCTTTGTTCCTGCAAATACCCAGCTTTATTCAGCTTTATCTGGTAAAGATCAATATTTTAGCTTTATTTCTCTTTAGTAGCCCCAGTTTTAGCAGGGATATGCTGTGGCATTTAGCAGCAGCATGGGTACACTACCACCACAATCAGAGATGAGGACTTGTTTAAATTCAGACAAATCTGTTTTGAGTGGCTTTGTAGGTTTATAGGCATGAAGGTCTGTCAAAGCTGTGTGCTGATGCCATTTTCCCAGTCTTTCTCCTTTAGTCTTATCACTCCAGATTACAAGAAGCACCAAGTTCACATGCCCTTCTCTGGGGTTGTACCTTACCACTGTGTCTTCTTCCAGTCCCATCAGCTCAGTCTTTAATCTCTGCTACTCTCACTTTGTGTTGCTGCCCCCACAGATCCACCTGCTTTGGGGATTTCCACGAGGAGAGCCCGTGTTGTCTGATATTTCAAAAAAGAACTGCAAGGATCTGAAAATCAAAGGCAAGGCAAGGCACAGCAAAAAACCTGCAACCAGGAGAGTGGAGTCTGTGCAGTTTAGGTCAAAGTGTTACGCTTACACAGGGAAGGGAAGAGAACAGGGTCCTCAGTGAGAAACCCCACTGCCAGAGGCCCTTGGAAAGACAAAAAATCAGTTGCCGGGAAACTAATGCTGCCCCTCATTATTGTCAGCACCAGGAAAAACTCACAAGTGCCATAATTCAGGCCACCACCACTGTCTTTTTCTCTTGGCTGAATAGAAGCAAAGAGGAGAGGCTTTTCATGCTCTGTGGGTAGCAGGGTGTCTCCTTGTCCTCAGCTCAAGGGATTGCAGGCTCAGTGCCGTTGCATCTGGATGGTCATTTCCCCTGGCAAACCTCATGCCCTGAAAGTTAGAGGCTAAAGCATCCTCTCCCAACCCAGTGGCATCCCAAACTGCTAGTAGTCAGGAGCATGAGGTAAGGGTCACAGCCCATTTCTCCTCTGAACACCCACCTGTAATTGCCAGTGGGAGGTGAGTCTTCAGTCTGACCCAATATTATGAATAAAACCCAATTAAGATATTCTGTAAAAGGATTAGAAAACCTAGTTTCTTAACATCCCTAGTCAAAATTCAAGCTTCTGTTGCTGTGCCAATCTTGTTATAGCAGATAGCAACACCTGAAGCAGCCTTAGAGCTTGCAGAAGATAATTAAAACAGGAGAGACAACCCCAGTGTCAGCAGGGTCAGGAGTATCAGTTAGCGCTGCTCAACATTTGCCACTATAAGACCAATTCTTCAGTAGTTTAGAATTTTGCCCAACTTAATTATTTTCACTGAGTTTTCCCGATAGGGCATCTACTTGTTAAGTTTGGGGCAACTATATGTATATAGTTACTCTGACATTTTCTACAGCTAATTAAAAGCTATAGAACAGTTGAAGTTGGCAGGAGCCTGTGGAGACCATGTAGTCCAACCACCTGGCTCAAAGAAGAGTTAGCTCGAGCAGGTTGTCACCACATCTCATCAGATTTGGAGTATCTCCGAGGATGGAGACCCCACAACCTCCCTGGTCAGACAGTTCCAGTGTTCAGTGACCCCTATGGTAAAGTTTTTTGGTTAAAGTGTAACCCAAAAACTCTTTGATAAAAAGGATTGTACTGCTGACTATTATAGAACAAAACATGCATATACACATGAAATTGCCCAAACCAATCTGATTGCAGCAGATTTAATGCTAATTCCAGAGTTGAGCTGTTTTCCAGAGGACCCTTTTTCATCCCACACACAGGACCAGCATTGCACAGTTAGCGAAAAGTCTCCCAAGACTTTTCTTCCGTGTTGTTCCATGCATGAAGCCTGAGGCAGGATTTACTGCACATTATTCAGTCTCTGCTAGGGAGCTAAGATTATTAGTCTCCTAAAAAGCTTTTCAATTGAGTTCACTAAAATAGCTGAATGCTTCGAAACTGTTAATGATTTTCGCTTTGCAATTCCCATGCCAGAGGATGGATCTGTGCTGTGACTGTTTTACAGAGGGCAAAGCTTGAACCCAGAAGGGCTAAAGGGATGGGGTGCTGCATGGACATGCCACATTACAGAGCACTTAAAAAGGTGCAGCAGCTTCCCTTCAGTCAGGAGGCTTTAAAAAGCCAGCACCCCATGGCAGACCAAGATGCTGAATGAAGAGCAGCTCCATGCCCGGGTGGCAGTGGCAGGGTCTGTGCTCACTCCATACCCGGGCGTTGCACTGCCTTAGTGTGCTCACCACCACCAAGTCATTTCCTACAGCCCAGAACCAAAGAGAGGTTGGGCTGTAGGAAAGAGGGGGTCAGTCATTTCAAATTAAAAGAGGCTGAGATTGTCCAAACCTGGGTTTAGGCAAGTCTGGCTCATCCAAGCCTAGGCATTTTGCATTTGGTGGGGCAAGTTGAAAGTAAAGAAAACACCTTTGGAGTCAGGCTCAGGCAGACAGGTAGCACAAAACATCTGCCATGTGTTCTCTTGGCCCTGGGACTGAAGACATGTAGCCTTCGTCACACAGGTGGTGGCTAATCCTTGATGTCCACAGCTGTTTCCATAATCCATGACGGCACTAACCTGCTTGTCTATAGTCCAAGGAACCTTTTGTCTTCAAACCAGAGACCACTGCAGAGACCCCTTTTCCTGATTGCCCCTAGGAGGGGGATTTGGCCTTTGTTTGGGTGAATGCTTTCCTGATTCAGCATGGCAGCAGGGAATAGGACACACGTTTCAGGAATTAAATCCATTGCAGGAACTGAAAAAATCCTAGTCCCCCAAATGCTGATCCGCAGTGTCAAGCTGGTGGGGGGGAAAGGAAAGAAAGTGGACAAAAAAGGTTTTGTAAGGAGCAGACCAAAGACAGGTCTGAGTTTCACCAGCTGTGGAGGAGAGCAGAGCCTCCCCCCTACCTCCCTCCATCTCCCAGCCCTTCCCTCTTACAAGCTGCAAGTCCCTGGGAGGCCCCTAATCTTCTTTGCTGTACAAAAGACCCAGTCTACTGGCTTTCCTTTTCTTTTTCCCTATTTAAAGTTGAAGTGGGGATCAGTTTCCAGGCACAAAGGCAGGGAGGGGGAAGGAGCAGGATGCAAGCGGTCACTCTGCAGAAGAGGTCCTGTGGAGGGCAAGAGCTCAGGTGGTTTCAGGTGGGCTGGAGACTCAGGGACACAGGGTCTCTGCGGTTGTCAAGATCCTTGCTTTCTAATTACTGAGCTTTTCTGGTGTGCTTGGGTATCATTAGCAAACCAATAGAAAAGCCTTTGTTTTACTTGTAAAACAGGATCTCCAGTCTCTTGATCACATTCTGAGAATTTTTCTGCACTGCTTTTGGCGTGAATTCAGCCTACCTGTCCAGGACTCCTACCCGATGCTAGATGAGGTCTTGTCAGTACTTTGCAAATGCTATTAATAATTTCCTGCTTCTACTGGCAATATCCCAAGCCCCTCAGGCCTTGTTCGCCTTTTTGTGCCTTTAGCTCATTGGTGGTTCATAATCACCCATGACTGCTACAACGAAGTTCACCTCCTCCTCAGTCATGTCCAACTGACACACTCCCTGTCTAGCACAAAAGCCCCAACCCTGTGATTAGTCTTGCATTTCGTGCTCTTGAATTTCAACTCGTTCCTGCGTCTCCGTGCTCAAGGTTGTCTGCTGCTTTCTGTTTGATCTCCCGTCTCCTCTGCATTCACAATGCCTCCCCCTTCTGCGTCATCAGCTGGCTTAACCTAAGCGCTTCCACTTCTTATGACAACATCATTCATGGAGAGAATAAACAAGATCAATCCCAGGATCGATTCCAGAGAAACTCCAGTGGTGAACTCTGTCTAGCCTGCTGCTGCCTCTGTCCAGAGGTACAGCTTCTGTACCCGACTTCTATTTCTTCAACTAATCCCATCGTCTCCAGTTTAATTAGTAATTGCCCTGTCACTCCATTGAGCACAGCTTGCTGCATTTGTCTAGAAATTTGTCTAGATGAATTGAGATGAGCAGGCTGTCTCGGCCAAATGCTTTCCGTGGCGTGCCGAGCTGGTTCTGCTCCAACCCTTTAACCATGCTGGCCTGCAAGCTTTCTTCCAGGTCTTTACATGCTACTAACCCATCCTGCAAACTTCCCAAGCCCCACAGTAAAAAACATCAGACAAATGAGGAACGGGTGTTACATTCACAGCATTCAGCGTGGATCTTTCTCTTCTGTGAGAGGCTCTGCCTCTGGAAATGGTGCCATCACACCTGTATTTTGGCATATGAGTTTGTTTGGAAACCACAAATACCTGCTTGTCCTGGCTGCAGCGCATCAACATGTCTGACTTTTGTCTCTTATTTTAATACCATTCAGGCTTCATACTGTCATTCTCTATGTTACATGTTGTTCCTACACCCAGCATTATCATCTCCTTCAGACTGACCAGGGGCCACATCACAAACATATTTGCCACCCAGTAGAGCCACTGTGTTGAGTGGATGCCTGAGTGATATTTTTCCCAGTGTCATAACACCCTTTGTAAGATTTATCTCAGCTTGGCTTGCCATGTTGTCCTTCCTGCTTCCAGGTCCCTAGAGTACCCTCTCTCTTGTCACCAGAACTGGTAGGGAAGGACATTCATCTAGTTGGAACTGAATTTGCCATAGCTGAAATCCTCCTTGTCGATGTGAGGCCAACACATCCCAGATCCTGTCCTTGGTGGTTCAGAGAGCTTTAATGTTTTGCATTAGCATTGCTAAATGCCATGCTGGGGAACCTGGCAGTGCCACTTCTTCTGACCCTTTAGGCATTGGGTTCCAGATGTTCCCACTGCAATCCAGGCCTGTTAGAGGCAACTTTGATGCTCTCTGGGGCTGGACCAGATGCTCTCTAATGTGGACAGCACTAGACCTAGAAGTCAACCTTCATCTGGAA
Organism: Platyrinchus mystaceus; assembly: GCA_035041135.1. Lineage (NCBI taxonomy): Eukaryota > Metazoa > Chordata > Aves > Passeriformes > Tyrannidae > Platyrinchus > Platyrinchus mystaceus. The sequence goes on from JAWWLV010000024.1 coordinate 14,750,525, forward strand.
AGAAAATAACAAAGTGTATCTGGATTAAATTGTAAAACGCTCTCTGTCAAGCTACTGAAAAACAGTTTTCCCCAACTTAATCCAACCTGCCATGGCATTGGGATCTCCAAGCAGGGAGAAAGTGGTAAATCCACCCTCAGTGAAGGCAGATGAATGGATTCTGAACAGAGGGATGAGTGGACTCCATGTGTTGTAGAGGAGGCTGGAACAGAGCCCCCATCCTGTAAGAGACAGGTTGGGCAGACCCACTGCAGGGTCACCACCCTGTGTTAACCTTTGCAGGAGATGCCCTGGGCTTCACTTTGCTCCCTGTGCCACCCGAGGTGCTGCTGATTGTCTGGGTACCCGGCTTCCCTGGAGACCGTTCAGATTGTCCCACCTCACCTGCCCTGCTGTGAACACCAAAAGCGAAGCCGGAGCCTCACCACACTGCCCTCTAAAGCTTCTGTCTTGCGGTGGAAATAAATTGCCTCAGATTCCCGTAACTCAGGCAGAAAACCCAGGCCCCTTGCTGATAAAACCAGGCGGCCTGGACAGCGTTGCCCTGGCAACCTGCACTTTCTTCCCCATCCTTTTGTTCGGCCTCGGACCCAGACTTTTGTACCCAGCCATAATGGGGCCAGACTCTTGGGATGTTTACGGGGTGAGGTGAGAGGAATTTCATTCAGCCGTGTCTTGCCTGGCCCGTCTCCTTCCGCAGGGTGAGGGAGGAATGTTATTGACCAAGGCCCCATGCAGGGACCGAGGCACTAAAGAAAGGCACTTTAGGCTTTCCGACAAAGAAAAGAAATTCCTGCCCTCCCCCATGCAAACATACCCCCCCTGCCCCAACGTGTCTTTTGTTTCCTTATTTCTCTTTTGGTAACTTCCCCGCTCACCCACTCCTGCCCACAGCTGCTCTCACCAGGCACAAACAAAACCCTTCAGCGTGCCCCGTGTGCCTGCCAGCTCCAAGCTGCAAGGCATTCAATAATCCTCCTGGACCCCTGTCCTCCGAGGCGCCTTGACAATAAAACGAAGTTGGACGTGCACTGAGTTTGCAGGAGTGCTGTGCAGCTGAGGCCAGGGCATGGAGCAGCCAAGCACAGCAGGGAGCTGGAGCCCACTCTGAGACCCTGCTTTGCTCAGTCCTTTGCCTTCTGGTTCAGGCTGGAAAGGGTTAAGCACATCAGGTCCAACTGCCTGCTGAGAAGACAAAAGTCTGCCTTGACATCCAATATTGAAGCTCCCAGGGACACCACTGAGGAATTCCCATTAGCTGGTGTTTGTGGAAAGCCCTATATCAAATGCTGAGGACAGCCAGTTTGCTTTCCTCGTGCCAGTCCACTGGGAGAGCAGCAACACCTTCCCAGCATAGCATTTCAGGGAAGAAGTGATGTGGGCACAGACCAAGTGGTACCTTTCTGGAGGAAAGGCAAGCAAGTCTTTCCCCTTGTACCCCTGCACTGCTGGCAGCTCCAGCAGCAGCCAGACCCACCTGGAGAAACTCTAGCCTGACTTGACCAGACCTGTGCCTGGGTTCAGGTAGCTCATTTCAGAGGTGGACCTCACAGCTTCACTCTCTCCCTGGCCTTCAGACTTCACAATGTCTTAGGAGAAGACAAGTCTATAGTTTGGGCAGAAGACCTGAAACCCCTTTTTGGCAAGGCAGTGCTGTTTCCCACGCACCCTGCCCCATGTTGCTCTGCTTTCAGGGCACCTGTGCAAAGCAAAAGGCATCCAGAGATGGAATGCTGGGAAGGATGAGCATTCTTTAGTTTAGGAAGGATGGATTTTCTTTAGTTCTGCTGGGGGCATAAACAGAACATGAAGCCCAAGCTGGTGTTGTTTGACTCGGCAAGGACCCACTGAGGAGTGGCTCCTGCTGTGGGCAGTGTCCCATGGCTGTCCTTCCCCCAGTCCTCAGCCATCCAGGGGGACTCTGTCCAGCAGAGAAGAGCCTGCAACTCTTGGCAGAGACATTGAGTCTCTTATGGATGGTGAGAGGCACTGGTGGAAGCTTTTCTTTAGTCCTGAATGGATTGGTATACTATTGCTCTCTCCTAGATGGATTACCTGATTAAAGGTGTGCTCATACTTCATAGCCTTTCACTTCGGTTGGTGCTGCAAGAATGTGGAAGAAAAAGACCTGGACACGTGTTTTCCTAACACTTTTCTTTGAGACTCCCACTCTTCCATCATGTCTGCTTTAAAAAAAAAAAATCAGCTAATAGATTTAAAACGTGGTTAGTGAGCTGGACAGGGCAGAGGAGAGGAGAAGTGGCACAGGCAATGGAGGACCACAAGACACTTTCTCCTGGGACTATTGCCAATGAGAACTAAAGCCCAGGGTATACCCAGTTGGCTCTTGGCAAAGGACTATCGCTCTGGCACCATTTCCATGCTCCTTGCCTCAAAGGCATGCAAACCCAGTGAAAAGGTAGGCTGGGAACCAAGAGGAAGCAAAATGCACACCAGTCATGAATAATGGGACAAATGTGTCAATGCCAACAGAAACACACGGCAGCCCTTCCTTCCCATTGTCAAACCTTTGCAAGGTTTTTCCAAAAGCTGCTGCTGAGGTGAGCCCTCCATGATCAAACAGAATGTTCCTGCAGGCATGATCCCCAAACTGGGTTTGATTTATGTGTTTAGGGGTTAGTGATTCAATGAGGGATAACATGCTAGAGGCTGCTATACCTGAAAACACAGCAGAGGGGTTGATCCTGGATCTTCCAGCGCCAGGTTCCAGCCCCGGGCTACTCTGGGAAAGAGCGACCACTGCTCTTGGGACCTTCAGCATCAAGGCAAAACCATCCCAGCCCTGTGGAAAAGACCCACTCCAGACCCCATCCCAGTCCTTTCATGCAACTTGTGGACTGCTTCTTCCCTTCACAGTGAGGTGGGATGACCAGCTTTATTTCCGAGAGAAGGTCTGTGGAGCTGGGGTGCCCCAGGGAGGAGGGGGTGCTGCAGAGACCTCTGTGCTTTGTAGGAGCTTGGGCAGCAAGAAGCCAAATGCCCAGAGCAGCAGAACAGGCAGCAAATCTCTGCTTGGATGTCCCTGCTCCCCCAGTCAGCCTTGGTCACTCACTGCATCAACCCTGAAGAAACCAGTTTTGTTTCTACCTAGTTCACAGCAATCTTCAGAGGGATGTGAGGTTTCTTCGAGATCTCAGTGAGGAGATGTGGTGCAACAACTTCAAATGATGCCTTCAACAGCAGCTAATCAGGGACATTGGAACTGTGGGAGTGGGAATTATGGCAGGCTGGCACAGGAGAAATTTTGCCACTAATGTCTCATCAAGCCAACGCGGGCTTAACCTGCCAGGCAAAACAAGAAATGGTAGAGACAGAGTACCAGTTAATAGGCTTTAGGACATACAAAGCAGCAGGAAACCCATTTTTCTCCAACCACCCACATCCCATACGGATGTAGCTTTGAGGGATTTTTTCAGCTTTGTGTTGGTGGAAACAAAAGCAAGTCCCTTCTGCAACTCATTTGAGCAAGAAAAATGAGAGAGGCTCCTGGGGAGGCTCATTTTATCTGAGATGCTGGTGTTGAAGGGGTAGTATAGAGACCAATGAAGTATGAATGGTGCACTAAATTTGGGGCTATCAGGTTGGACAGTGACAGGATCACATTCCCCTTTGCCTCTGTTCAGTTGGGTTTGTCCTGTCAGTGCCATAGAGTGTTGACAAGGGCCTAGCTGTAATGCTGCTTCCCACTTTTTAGAGAGGAAATTAGGGCCAGTTTGTCCCAGCAGCCACATCTCTGCATCCAGCCATGCCCGGGGATCCCCAGGAGAGATGTATCAGAGGTATTTATAAGACAGTTCTTCTCTATGGGGCTTGCAGCAGACATTCAGTGCAACCAAAGCTAACTTCTTTGTAAATCTGATGAAGTCAAATTGGTTTTTTTCTCCTGTTTTAAATATTAGGTACACTGATGTGCATAAAACCTCTTGGATGATCTGTACGTCAGAAACTTCGGCATGGAAATATTTCCTTGGGATCACTTCTAGCAGAGAGACAGAAAGAGAAAGAGAGAGAGATTTTATCTGAGGTTCCCTTTTAAAAAACAATCCATAACTTCAATTCTCAGATCAATGTAAAAAAAAAAAAAAAGCAAGCTAAAAAAATCTATTGAATTATTCTCTTCCTGCATTCTTCTAACACTGCTTTCTCAGCCCTCTCCTCCTCCCAGGCTGTTAGCTGCAGGAGCATTACAGGGTGCTCAAGGAGACAGAAGACTATTCGATTACAGCAGCACCGAGCTCCGAATGCCATCAATTCCTGCCTTAACCTGCTGTTTGGGGGGAGCACAGCAGCTGTGTGTCCTGCCAAAGGTGGGGTTCCATTGCTTTGCTGGGTGGCAGGAGATGGAGGTGCTTCTGCTTTAAAAGGCAAGCCATCAGTGTCATTATTAATGAACTCGAGTTGTGTCAGTGCAGCAAGAGAACAAAAATTGGGAAGGAAAGATGGAGCAGCCGAAGAATTCCTAGATTTGCTTTTTCCCTCTGAAGAACAGAGATAAAAATGTAAAAGGGATCAAACAAATGGAAAATGCATCAAGATGAAGCAGAAATGGTGTCAACTTTCCAGCAAATTACACACTCGGCGTTTAGAGACCACAACTCTGATTTCCAGTCCTCCGGGATATTCCAGTGCATCGTCTTCAAGCTGGCTTTCTCACTCAGCTGTGCTTGGGTCTGATGGCTGGTGTGGGCTCTAAAATCATGAGAGATTAGTGTTAATAAAGGCAACAGCCCCCCCACCCCCTTGCTTTATTTTAAGAATGGCCTTGTGCTGGAGATGGCACATTGTTTCCCTTCCACAACCATCCATCAAGGACAGTTCATCTCAGCCTCCAATAAATCCTATTATTTCAGCTGCGCATTTCCACTGCCTCCAAATCAGCAGCTGATTAAACGCAGAGTTGTTGCAATAAATGTTTATGGCTCTGCTTCTCCTCAGCCTTTAATTTCAGTGGTTTGATGCTGATCAGCCCGTTGAACGGCAGCCCGTTCACATCATTACTGGTGTGTGCAAACAGCCTGCGCTAGGGACCAGCGCCAGCTCAGCCACCGCACTGATCTTGGCTTGTTAGAGGTGTTTCCAGATATGATCTTATAACTCTTGGAAACGAATGGTTTCCTCCAGCCCTGAGCTACCATCCTCCACTGTACAACGAGCATATGCCACAGATGTATTTATGCATGGATGAATGCCCTGGGTGTATACATAGCTGGGGATTTTATTAAAACCTATACCCACCTCGGTGCTTCTGGGCAAATTCATAGCCGAGGTACACCATCAGTTTAGGAGCTACATGCTGGCTGTGAAAGCTGGCAATTAAATGTTCCCCCCGAACCAGCGAGCAGCCGTTTCCCTGCCAGCCTCCTGCCTTTGCCCACGGAGCAGACAGATGCAGGGGAGGATGCTGCTGCTCTCCCCTGCCTGAGGCATGGTGAAGGCCACAGGATGCTGCTGTGGGGGTCAGGACCTGCTGGTGTGAGCTGCTGTGCAAACATCTATTTTGACCCAGCAAGTCCAACTATGAAGTCTTGGTGCAGATTTTGGGCAAGCAGCCTGTGCAGAGAGTCTGAGGCAGAGCTGAGCCTGCATCCCTCAGGTCCTTATCCAAGGCAACCATCCTTCTACAGATCCCACTGTGGGCTGAGAGCCCAGTACTGACCATGTCTTTTGCCTCACTCTGGACAAGGTCAGGCTTTCTCAGCCACACATCCTACCAAGATACACAAGACAAACTCCTTGTTTGTTCAAGGTAGTACTAAAAACATGGTAGCCAGGTTGAAGGACAGCATTTCAGAGTTCTATGGAGACAATGTCTCAGAAGCCCAAAGCAACAACAAAACCTGTGGGACCTGCACTGAAGCTTTCACGCTGCTTAGGGCCAGAGTGGTGCTTATGGGGAGAAGGAAACAAAAGACACATAATCAAGTTTGCAGATGACACCAAAGAGGGATGTGTTTGAGGGAGGAATGCTGGTTCCAGCTCCTAGCAGGTTGGTCCCCATGTGACTAAGGTGTATACTTTCTTGAAAGATGATTCAATTCTGGCAAAGCATGAGGTGTCACTGTGCAGGTGTCATGGCTGGAGGTCTTGCTTGGAAATGGTGTATGCTGCAGGAGGTGAGTGGAGATGGACCTGTCCTCTAGACCAGGTTCAAGGCTGTGGGTGATGAACAAACAAGATGGGAGAGGAAACAGTGGTTCCTCCATGCTGTAGCTCTTTGTAGGTGTCCCTGCAGGAGAAGACTCAGGGCCATGGAACTCAGCTGTGCTGGGATTCATTTGACATGAGCCCAACAGGGGCACGTGGTGTCAGGTGACTTCAGCTGGGGGACCAGATGTGTCCCACATCCCCACTGCGGGATACAGACTTGCACCTGCAGCTGTGGCAAAGCTGATGCTGGGAGGCTCAGGCACAGCAGGAGGACACAAGGGAGGACCAGGAGCCAGGGATGGGTGACACCTGCAGATGGTGCTACCCATCTGTTGACACCACCACTGGTGTGGAATGAAGCCCTTGAGGAGCAAGAGGAAGTCTCAGGACAGGTATATCTGCTGGCCCAAGCCTGGGGAAGGGGGGCAGGGAAGATGAGCTGAGGATCTGCTTGCCAGAAAAAATGAAGTTCACAGCTCGCTTGTCAACATGGAAAGGGGAAGGGGGGGGCTTCCTGGGAGAGGGATGGAGCCGGGTCGTTAGCCTTCTGCTCACATCGGCGGGGGAAAGCAGTTTCATTTGCTGGCCTGATTGGACTGATGAGATTTCCATATTCTTCATTAAGGGGCTGCCAGCAAGCGCGGCTGGGCTGCCATTTCCCATTACTCACAGCCTATCCATTATGCAAAAGGCGAAAGGGAGAGGGACGAGCCCCGTGAGCCCAGATAGCGGCTGTAATGATCCTGTCAGCCTCGCGTCCGGCACCGGGGAGAGGGCAGCCAAGGGTGCTGCGGAGCCGCCCCGGAGATTGGTCTGCCTGCTCCCCTGCCTGCTTCCCTGCCTGGGCACGTGCTCGCTCCCGCAGGTGCCAAGTTGGTGGCATCAGTCTCCATGTCTTATCCTGGCCTCTCCATGCCCAACATGCAGCTCTCCTGCCCTGCCCCACTCCCATCACTGGAGCAGGGTGAGTAAAATCCCGCTGCAGCAAGCTCAGTGCAGAGGGAGAGATGAATTACCAGCCCCAAGGACATGCCCATCAGCTTTCTGGCCACCCCCAGGATACCCTCTCCTCAGCCTCTTCCCCATAGTAGATGAAGTGGGGCTGCCTGGAGCTCTGTGCATCCCTGGTACAGCAGGATGGGGTGGCAGGGAGCAGGGAGAGGAAGATCTGCGCCCCACTGACCCCCAGGTGGGCACTGCTCCTGCTTGGGTGCTCTCATAACACCCCATGGCAGCTCCAGGGCTTCAGGCTTGGTATGCTTCTACTCTCTATCCCTGCCCAGAGATCACAGCCTGTGTGTGGGGCTGTTTGATGGGGCTGTGCGCACTTTGAAGGCAGCAACGATGGAAGGATCATCGCCTGAACCCAGATCCACCCTGGGTGAGAGAGCCTTCACTGGGGGAGATTGGGAAAATTACCTCTCAACACCAGTATTGAACTGGGTTGCTGCAGGGAGGTTTTGGAGCCAGGAGCCCTTTCCAAGATATCTGTCATGCCTGACCTCAGCTGTCACCGGCAGGCAATTATCTCGGCACTGAGAGATCGCGGTGGGGATGCAAGGACCCAGCTCTCCTCCTGCCTCCCCTTCAGCCCCCTTATCCCCATCCCGCTTGCCACGGTGATGCAGGCAGCAGTAACTTTCCACTGGATAGGGCTAGGCAGCCCCCCTGAATGCTGGCTGTGCTCCCCAGCACCCATCCCAGGTTATGGATGGAGCTCTCTGCCCAGCTCCCACCTCAGTGGGGGCTGATTCATGGCATAGGGAGAGGGATGGGGGAAAGCTGCCGGTGCCTGTGCGGCCTCTCCAACCCCTCACTGGCTGTAAGCTGTATGTCATGGAATTGTTTATGAGTCTAGCGTCTCTGGAGGGAGCGTGGGTCAGCTCCGACCGAGGCCCCTACCAGCAGGAATGCACTTGGAGGAGGATGCCAAATACCCAGACGCTGGAAAGAGCAGAAACACGTGTCAAGGGACAGTTTCCATTTATTAGTGACAGTAACCTCAGCAGAAAATAGCCTGGTCTTTGTCACATCTTCATCCCTCCAGTGTCTCTGCAGGGCGCAAGCAGAGTAGCTCTAATTGCTCCTGGGTGCGGAAAGTGGAGATCAGAGCCTGGCATCTGTCTCCTCACCCTCTCATGCTTTCTTCTCGCCTTTCTCTCTTCCTCCCCATCCTTTTCTCCACCATTCCTCTTTCATTTGCTAGCACCAACATGACCAGCACACTCGGCTGTCTTTGTTGCTTCGTCCCTGCCCATATTTGCCTTCACACACCCTCAGGGGTCTCAGCCTTGGTGCTGAGTCCTGGGGAGGTGTTGCCTGTGGGTGTCCCCTGCCTTCATGGCTACTTTTGGGGACGAGGCTCTTGTGTGCAGGCAGGAGGAGCACACCAAGAGGGATGGGCAGGGTCAGTGAATGCTGCCCCACACCCAAACCCTGGCTGGAAGAGCTACCTGTGGAGGGGGCATGGGGAGAGAAGGGTTAACTGCCGCTGGTGCGGTGCCATTGCTGGGTGCCCCTCAGCCGCCCGTGTTGCACCAACAGCGGGCACTGAATCCCTTCCTTGTTGGCTGCGTTCCAGCCTGGCGAAGGAAGCTGCTGAGAAAATGCAATTACAGCAAACAACAGCCACACGCGCAAGCGCTGCAATCCACACCTGGCACTAATTAACTTAATTAGCCCTTAATGAGCTACACTGGTCGGAAGGCCTATTTTTACTTAATTATCCCCTAATGTGCTTGGCAGAAAGTGGGGGCCCTGATGGATGGAGAGGTTTACCTGGTTTCCTCTGCTCTGGCAGGATACTCCATCATCCCGGCATCCCTAACGAGCTGAGCTGCCTGTGAGTGGAGCGGGAATGAGGCTGGGATGGGTGGGAGCCTGGCACCCAGTGGCACCTGCCTGGCAGATGGCAGGGTTTGGCTATACTTGTGGAGGACCTGTGGCTTGTCACTGTGTCCCACCTCCTTCAGGTCTGGGTGACATTTAGGAGAGCCTGTAGTGGTGCACAGGGTGGGAGAAGTTTTGGTGCTGGTGCAAAAGGCTTTCCTGGGACATGGTGGCCTGGAGCTGCCAGTCTGTGCCATGCAGTGCCTAGTGGGATGGCTGGGTCCAACCCCTCAGGTGGTTGGAGCAGAAGGGGTGGCCCAGGTCCAAAGAACTGTGTCCAGTTCCAGGGATCCCTGTGCAAGGAAACACCCCATGCATGACATAGGGAAGGTTGGATGGGGTAACCCCAGCAATCCCTGGGGAAGATGGGACTGGAGCAGGCTGGGGATGGGAACAGCCCAATGCCACCAGAACAGTTCTCCTGCAACCTATGCTCTCCAGCTGCAAACTAGGTGAGATGAGCTAGTCCCAGGTGCAGGGAGGATGTTGTGGTCCCTGAATTCGGCCCTGCTGTTTCCACAGCAACCAGCATCATCCATCCTGGCCCTGATAGCTGCAGCATCTCTAGGGGCTTCCTAAGAAAGCATGTCCTGAGCATCTGAGTTAAAGATGCAGGAGCCAGCACCTCCAAACCCATGCCCTGGGAAAGTTAAAACAGGGTGCAAGGACCTCCTGTGACAAGCTAGGGAGGTGACAGTGACAGGGTAGGAGGGGATGGCACCTGTCACTAGCCCTTATTCATACCATCCCTTGATGTAAAGATTTTTTTTTAAATTAAATGAAGAGCACAAGCCAGGGGGGCAGAGCTGTTCTCCCAGGCTTGCTGAGCCGCTCCCCAGATGGATTTCCCTGTAAATTATGGATCGAATCTGCTGTGCTTTCCAGCAGCAGTGGAGCAGTGAGCTGATGATGTGCTTGTGAAGGGAGTGGCTGTTCTCCCATGGCACAGCTGGACACGGTGGGGTTGATGCTCTTCTCTCACCTGCCCTGCAATGCACTGATGTCACTACTTGCCAGTCAGTGGTATCAGGCTGTGCCAAGGCAGTTGGGCAGTCCTCCCTCCTCTCCCTCCTCCTCCTCCTGCTCACCCTAGCAGATTCAATGGATGGTGCCATGTCTGCTATTTCCTTGAGTTTGGTCCCTCCACCTTCCATCGCTCCTCACTGTATTGCTTCTGTGGGATGATTTCCTAAGGCTATTTTAGTAAAGTTTCTCTTCCTAATTTCTTCCTCATTAAGTTTCACAGCCCAAATCTCAGCAAAACACTGGCCTGTTGCTTTCCCAGGGCAGGCTCCAGTGCAGAGCTGTCGTGTCTGCGGAGCCACTGTCCCTACACCCCATCCCATGGGATGCTCCGCCTGCCTTCCTCAAGCCTCTCTGGGCTGACAGATCTTTTTGCATCTCTGACTCATTTGCTTAATGGATTTGGGACTAAACAATTGGTTTTTATTGCCTTTCCTGGGTCTTAGAGGACTTTACCGGGTGCAGGAAAGGTGTGCAGGCTTTTGGTAGATTTCTCCTGCTCTGGAAGTTGGTTAATTCACTCCATTCCCTCCAATTACTTGAATCTGAAGTGCAAGACCCTTTATTCATACACTGAAGTGTGTTCAGTGTTTAAAGAAGGGTTTAGAAGCAGGTAGTAGGAGTGGGGGGAGGGGCTCTTGAGGGTCCTGGCTGCTGCCTTGGCAGCAAAGGGGCTGGCCTGTCCCCAAGGGGCATTCCTGTCCCTAAGGGCATTCCTGTCCCCCAAGGGCATCCTGAAAAAGAATCTTGTCCTAAAGGGGCATTCTTTTCCTGGAAAGGCAGATCCTGTCCCTGAAGGATGTCCTGTCATGGACAGGTGTCCTATCCCCAAGAACATCCTGTCCTGAATTGGGTCCTGTCCTAAAGAAACATCCTGTCCCCAGGAGCTATCCTCACATGGATGCATTTCCTCTCTCCGAAAGGTCTTCTGTTCCCATGGAACATCTCATCCCCATGGGGTATTCTTTCTCCATGAGGTGTCCCGTCCCAATGGATGTCCCATCTCCACAGATGTCCCATCTGAAGTGGAGCTCCTGGCTCTCCAGCCCCACTCCATGGGATGTTTTCCACCCTGCTCACACCACAGCACGGCTGGGTACCCACGAACCGCCTGTCACCCCAGCCTTCCCTGAGGGACTGCTGCCCACCCAGCCTTGCCCCCACTACAACCCCCTCCTCACGGGCACGTCTCCAAGTGCAGCTCACGGCACAATTACAACAATGCTTTGATACAGGAAAAGGGGTCTTGGGTCACTCAGGGGAGCCCTGCTGGGGGGGGCTGGCAGCCATTCCCAAAACTGAGACTGTTAATTTGTTGTTGTGTAGAGAAAATAGGGCATCAAAGTGCATTTGAAGGTGAGCTGATACAGATTTATTGGTGGTTGGGTCTCTTTGGGAGAGGCATTTAAGCAGCGCTAAGAGGATGCTGTAAAAGCATTTCCAGCAGTGAAATCTGTCATTTGTCCCTAAAGGAGAGCGAGGGGCTCCAGCCATGCAGCCCACCTGAAAAGCACCTGCTACTGCAGCAACGTGGCTGTTTTAACCATGGGCTGAAGCCCCCAGCCATGTTCCCATCCCCTCCTGCTCACCATCAGGTCTGGCATCCCTGCCTTTGACCCCCACCTTCCCCTCCAAGCAGCATTTTGACATCTAAATTTAACAGAAAGAAGCTTTTTTTTTTTCCCCAAAGGCACCTTGCTCCTGGCGACCCAAGAGTGCACCCTGGGGACAGCATCCACCTCACCTGGACACCGCTGCATCCCTGGGGAGGGAAAACCCCACGGCATGGCTCAGGCATTGCCCCTGCTTGGGCTTTATCTTTGTTATTTTATTAATCTCTCATTTGAAATGGATACAAGGCGGGGGAGAGATAAATTAGTCCCATTCTTCTGGGAAGAATGAAGTGACCCTGCGAAGCGAGGGACGGTGGCGGTGCCAGCCCCACCGGCCCAGGCAGAAATGCTAATTTCTCCTTTCCTCCACCAAACGCCGGAGCAAAAAATGCTAATGGGGCTGACGGCGGGCTGCAGATAAAAGTCTGTGTCTGCTCCCGCGCACACAGATGGGTTTGAGCGCCGCGATAAGCTGGCAAACAAGGTAATTAAAATAATTAAAATGCTAAACAAAGGGGAGGATGGAGAAAAGCGGTACAAAGGGCTGGGAGGGACGAGCTGCTCCTGGGAAATGGCAGCTGGGTGCAGGCGAGGAAGAGGAGGGCAGAGGGATGGAGGTGGGTGGGCTGGATCTCCCATGAAGGTTGAGGGGCTGTGGGGTGCATCAGGTAACTATCCCGTTGTGGAGCCCCATCCATGGGTTGCGGCTGGCCCCGGCCATGGGGACATCTGCCTCTTCCCCATCCCCTGCCTGCCCCAGTGTCCCCTGCAAAGGTGATTTGGGGACAACCTGGGAGCCCAGGAAAATTCTCACTGCCTTGATAAGTTTCTCCAGTTTGAAACAAACTGCCCCCAAAACAGGCATGTTCTGCTGCTGGAAATTACTATCTAAAGTCTCCCTTTTATTAACAACATCCATTAAAATATAAAAAAAAAGTGAGCATGAAATTAGAATTATTTTTGTTTCAGGCCAAGAGAAACATTCGATTTGAGCGAAGCCAAGTTTTATTTAAAGCTAAGTCCTCAGGTACCAGCCAGCCTTCCCCTGCAAGGAGAGCTGGGGGCTGGAGCCAACCTAGAGACCTCTGTGCCGCGCAGAGGCCAAATCCCAGTGTCACCAGCTGCAAATCTACACTGGTGCAGCGTTTGGCAGGGATGTCCCTGATGGACTGCCACCTACGTGCAAGGTGCAACATGCGATTGGGATGTCCCTGCCAGGCTGTGCTGCCCCATGCCAGGCTCAGGATGCCCTGAAGGACTGTGCTGCTCCTTCCCCTTGGCCATGCATCCATTCCTGGTGTTTGCCTGGTGGCCGTGCCCCATGGAGCTGGAGCAAGGAGCCCGCCAGACAGTTTTAGCAGGAGCCACTGAGGTGGGGAACAAGCAGATGCCCCGTGAGATGCAGTGCGGGGGTCAGGGCTCAGATCCCCCCTCCAAGCTTCCTGCTGTGGAGGAGCTGTAGTCAAAAAGCAGGCTGGCAGCTGGCAGCCTGCCCACAGTGAGCTGAATCTCTGGCTGCAGTTTGAAGCTCGCAGACAGCTATTTAACACAAACAGCCAAGCTGTTATCTTTTCCCTTAGGGCCACCATCCCTTTCGCTTCTCAAATGCCAAATTACAGCCTACATTTAATTTCAATGCCACGGGGAGATGCATGTCAAGGGAGGGCAGCTTCGTTTAAAATTAGCCACATTAGATTAGTGGTGATGCAGCCGGGGAGGAGGGTTCGGAGAGAGGAGATGAGTCCCCATGAACTTTGGGGGAATTCCTCTAGGAATGTTGAGGATTCAGGGTCCAGTGGAGCCAGGTCTGCCCCATCTGCTGAATTCCTGGCTCTGCAGGGATGCTGGTTCTGGCTGGGGATGTCCCACACTGCGCAGGGCCAGGGAAGGGACTTCTGGTGAGAAGGCACAATGCGGAGATGCCGCCGACAGATGCAGGATACAAAGTGTGTTTCTAACCATCAGTTGCTAATTATTTGACCAAGGGACATTTATAAGGATCTTCAGTGAAAACGGCGTATTTTTCCCCAGCAGCATTTATGGGAGCAGGGTGTGAGGTGGTGTTGCCTTCCCAATCACAGTGTTGGCATCGGTGGGATTCCTGTGAACTTTTTGCCTGGATACGGCTTGAGCAAGCAAGAAGGCAAAGACCAGTGAGCCTCTGCTAGTGCACAGCTGCATCCTGCTGTGGTCTGAGCCCCCAAAATGATGGGGTTGTTTTTTTCTTGGGGTGGGGGGAACAATCACAGAGTTTGAAACCATCCGTGTGCTCATGAAAAGTGTCATCCCAAATCTGAAAAAAAATTTTTCTTTATATTGAAATGCAGAAATGCTTAAATTGTGGGCAATGCTTTCATGGGGAATTGTAGTGACAGTCAGAAAAAAAAAAGAGAGAGCCCGTAATTGCAGGCTTTCACTGACAGCAAAACAACCCTTTAATAATAACTAAATACAAGGAGCACGCAGAGAGCAATCTTCCCTGAAAGAAACAAACACTGATTTCTCTTTTTTTTCCCTCCTCACCAGAAGCATCTCTGCTACAAAAGGGTTGGCTAGCATCACTCACATCTCCTCCTGCCCCGGGGTCCCAATTTGCCCCACTAAGGATTTCCAGGCTCGCTGGTGTGTGGCAGGGGAGGATAAACCCCAGCGACGCTTGCGGGGTGTGCAGTGGGGTCATGGCAGGGTCCAGCATCCCTGTGCTCTGAGAGCCAATCTGGATGGTAAAACTACTGCAACCTCAAAACCACATGGGACAGGGCTACAGGGTGTGGACACGGAGAGGCACAGGACACAGGGAAGCGAAATATGGAGAAGGGCTCCCCAGGGAGGTCCCTGATGGGGTGGGAGCAGCGGTGCCATGCAGCAGTGCCCCACCTGCTCCAGCTCCATGCTTGGGGCAAAGTCCTTCAGGAAGGCTGCAGGGGGAATTGGGCAGCCCCACAGGGGCTCCTGCATATCCTTGTCATGGGGTGCTCCTGCATGTCCCCATTGCAGAGGTCCTTCTGCATGTCCCCATTATGGGGATGCTCCTGCACAGCACTGGTGCTGACTGGCTGCGTTCACCCCAGCTTACCCCAGGTGACAGAGGAACCAGTGTGGTTCCAGCAGGGGCAGAGGAGATGCTGATGGGTCCCATGGGGAATTCAGCATCTGTCACTCACAGCATGCCAGAATCTTCCTGCAGCACTCCCAGTTTCAATGGACCATATTGTCCTGCTCTGCCTCACAGGACCTCCCTGACCCACACAGCAAATCCAACACCCTCATTGTGGGCATCTCTTCCCCACCCCAAGACCAGCCAATACAGTCTGCCTTCCATGCAACCAGCTGGCTATTTTTACAGGGGATGAGGAAGCAGCAGCAGAGGAAGGGGGAGCACGGCCAAGCAGAGCAGTGCTGAGCCGCAGGGATGCTCCATCAACATGCAGAGCCACGTGCCAGCTCGACGGTGGCCGGACAGCATCTAGCTCATCCAGACAAACTGCTGCGGGGAAAGGTGGCAAATTCATCCCCAGAAATAATGGTGGAAAAGGAATCCTCTCACCTCAAGCTGGGAAGAAGGGGCTGAATCCCACCCATGGGATGCACCAGCAGGAGCTCCTTGTGGCCCTGTCTGTAATTAGGCTGTAATTCAGGTGGTAGCTCCAGTTAGGGGAGTGAGACCACATCTTCAGCTTGTACAAATCAATTGTGTAAACCCAGTGCCACCCCCTGCCTGTCCCCTCCCGTTCCCTGGTGGGTGGCATTTGGAGTGGGAAGCTGGTGTGCCAGGTCTGGACTGGCCAAGCTGCTGGTGCCAGCCCTGGTACTCGGGAATCTGCCGCCTCGTGGGGCTTCAACTAATGTGACTTGCATCTGTAATTTACTTTTAAAAGGGGATTCTTGCTTTCTCTCTCTCCACACTGCCTGCTGGCTGCTCCTGGATTTTCCAAGCAAAGGGAAGGGGAAGAGGGGTATGAATAAAATATCACCATGACAGCTTTTATATATATATACATGAACCCGCTCCGTCAGGCTGCGAGCTTCATTTTTAAATAAGAAGCTCGGCTCCGTTCCCAAGAGGCCGGGAGAGCGCAGCGGGCTTTTAAGAGAAGGGACCAAAACAGAAGAGCATTTTCCTCTTCCATCACATCAGACTGGAGCTGGGTTAATTACGCTTCTCTGTCCTGATTTAAGCACGGGAGCTTACTCAGTACAACTGTTCCTTTATTAATGAATTGCAACCCAATTTTAACCGGAGGAAGCTAGCAAGGAGGAAAAAAAAAAAATTGGAAACCCTTTTGCCAGCATGCTGTTTTGCCACTGCCTTTCATTTACATAACTTCAAAGTGATGCATTTTTTAAACCAACCTATTTTCAGGTCTGGCTGGACTGCATGGGTGCATGGATATCCATGCGGGTCTGGCATCTCTTCATGTATGCCCGCTGTTGCTGCAGGGAGCAACAGCTCCTGGGCACGGCTGGGATCCACACTGCTGGGCTGGGATGTGGATCTCCAGCAGCTCTGCTTCTGCCCAAGATACTACTGGCTCGCTCAGGTACACGTCACCATGAACTTATGACCTGGTGCCAGCTGGTCCCTACCAAAGCATCCTGGGGCCCTAATCCTGCCCCGGCCCATGCTCCCTAGGACAGACCAAGCGGCTCATGCAGGATGCCCTAGGGAGCAGAAGGACATGCTGCCCTCATCCTGTGCTGGTCCTGTAGGGCATCACTGGCACCTTGGGGTCCTTCTCTGCCTCCCCACAACATCAGGGGGAGGCACGGGCACTGCCGCCCGCCGCCACGCGCCAGGGAACCGGGGACATATGCTGCTTTTTCACGCCATGGAAACACCACCTGCTCGGCTTCTGCTCAGCCCCAGGCGGGCGGGAGGGGAACCCACTGCCCCAGTGTCCCACAGCATATCCCCACAGCCCCCTGCACCCAGCAGGACTCGGCCTCCGCCTTCCAGCTGTGGGCAGCCATGGGTGGTCTGAGCTCTGGGGTGCCATCCCATGGCACAGCTGATCCCCAACGCCGTGCTAGCAGGGAGACCTGAGAGCAGCTTCCTGGTCCTGCGGTGTGCCAGGACACAGCCCTGTGCTGACACCCACCACTGACACCCTCCATCCTCTCACTCCTCACACGGGAGAGGTGCTGGGATAGAGGAGAGCCTCATGGATATTCATGAGCAGAGAGTTCACTGATCAAAAGGCGCAATCCTGTTTTCCTTTATAATGTATCTGGTTAATACAGACTTAATGAACAAATGAATAATAAATTAGACCAATTTTGTTTTCTTTCTTCTTGGAAAGGCGGGCTCGAAGGGGGACTCTGTGCGGGTTTGATTGATAGCAGGGGCTTGCTGGGAGATCTGCTCCTCAAGCCCTTATTAAATATGAAACAACGGTGCAATTGGTTTAATCTTGTTGCAGCAGCGGATGCCGACTGGGCAGAGGGAGAGGAGGAGGAGGAAGTGGAGGAAGAGGGATCCTCGGTTGCCTTGTCCCACACTGAGGCAGGGCTCAGACCCCTAGGAAGGGTGCTGGGCAGCTCGGTGGGGCTGCACTGTTAACCAGAGCAGGGTGTGGGCGTGCACTGCAGGGAGCAGCCAGCACTGCATGGCACTGTCATGCACATGGCCTGGGGTGGTGCAAAGGCATCATCAGGGGATGGATGGAGCCTGTGCAATGGCATCATTGCACCAGCTGGATCAATGCAGGGTCTCCCAGGCTCAGCAGGTGATGTCTGAGGAGCTGCCACCAGAAGGAGCAGATGACAGGCTCCATCAGGGAGAGGAGTTGTGGCCATCCCGTCACAGCTGCAACCCCAGCATGGCGAGGGACCATGGGTCCCTGCATGGCAGCACAGCTCACTGAGCCGGCACTGCCTGTGCCAGCATGGCTCATTGCAGCCTCTGGGGTCGTGTCACACCCCACATGCTGATGTACAGCACTGGGAGAAGGTGTTCAGTCATGAGCCACTGGTGCATCCTCCACCCAGCTAGACTGCCCAGGGCAAAGCCCATCCTGGCCCACGGTGTGTCCCTAGAGAGGACTGGGCCTGCCATGCAGGTCTCCAGGAACACAGATCCCTTTGGAAACACACTTCTGGCCTCCAACAGGCTCCAGGATCATCATCCTTGGTCCATCCCCAAAATGTCCCACTGAGATGTCTGAGCCCCATGGGCTCCCTGTAGAGCTAGCGATGGGAGTATCCTCCTGCCCCAGGGCCAGAGCACCCACCTCTCCCTACACAAGGGTGCTGGGCTCCTTGGGGAGTGATGGATATGGGTGTCATGGTTGGCTTTCCCACTTCCAGCACCTCTCTGCCCCGCCAGGAGGGGTCAGGCAGCAGGTGACTCCAGGTGGGTGCTGGCACCCCGAACCACCCAGCAATGCCTTACAACACCCAGACTCCATCAGTGCAGCAGGTGCTTGCTGTGGAAGCTGCCCATGGCCAGGTAGCTTCCCGCTGCCATCACTTCAGTCAAAAAAAATAAGGAATTCCCAGCTTAGCGCCGCTCCAGCTGCCTTGGCCCAGCCTCTCTCCTTCGCTTAGAGCCTCAAAGCCCCTCACTGGAGTCCTGGCCGTGGTGGGAAGCCAGGCTGGGGATGAAAGTGCCGCTTACCTGCTTACTTATGCTCCAGCGCCCAACAAGCAGCAACACGCGGATTAACAAAAATAATTCCCCCTAGAAAAAAGGGGAGAAAGAGAGGGGAAAAAAAAAAAAGAAGGAAAAAAGAAAAGAGAGCCTCTGCTGTGGGAACAGCCGGCTAACCTCGAAAGCCTCTTACCTGGCTAGATTTAACTGCCTTTGTTGCTGCATCAGCCTGAAAAATCCCCTCTTGCATCGTGTCAGTGCTGCTGGCAGCTCCAAGCCGCTTCCCGGCCCTTTGTAATGAAAGACGGCTCTGTGCAGCACGGCGGCCGGGGCTCCGCTGCTCCCCGCTCTGGCTTTTCTCCTGGGAAACCCAGTTCATCTATCGCGCTGTTTTTCTTTGTGGGCCTGTCCTCAGTCTGCATGGGGGTCCAGAAGCGACCTGGGGTGGAATTGCCTGTATTCAACACTGGCCCTGGCATTAACTTATTTTCTGCCTCCTTTTGAACCTGCTTATCGCTGTGATCCAAATTGCGGCACTTCCAGCTTGCTTGCAAAGTGGCATTTCTGAGCCATCTCTCCAATCTATTAATTAATTAATGCCTTTATTAATGCTAGAGAAATGGCATGGGTTGTGCCTGGGGCTGTGGGCACTAGAGGCAGGGGAGCCTGGTTGAATCCCGTGTGTGAAGGTGTGCAGTGGGGCTGTCCTGTGGGATTGATGCTGGTAAAACACAACTCCCACACGCTCCAGTCGCTATCCTCTTCCAGGGCAAGCTCCAAGGCCACCTCTGCCATCACGGCTGAAAGCCTGGCACCTGTGCCACGCTCCAGCCAGCAGCAACACGGGGCTGGTAGTGAGCAGGACACCATGAACAGGATCAAGCCGGGGTGCCATCTGTGACTGAATTTTCTGTCACCTTGGGCTCAGTCACCAGAGATGAAGGGGGAGGCAAATCGGTTGTGAGGCATCAAAGGGGGAGGTGTGTATGTGGATGGGGAGCAACACCAGCCCGAATGTCTTCTCTGAGTTGGCATCACCTGGAAGAGTGGCAAACAGCCACGTTGCCCGGGAGCATCTGGCAGAGGTGGCAGTACCCAACTGGAGGACATGGGGGGAAGTTCAGATGAGTGTCATTTGGGGGATGTGAGTGCACCCCAGCGCCCAGGGCTGCCTCACCAGTGTGGGATGCACCTGCAGCACCCCACTGTCATGGGTGTGGGGACAGTCGCAGCCCCCTCCCTGGACCTGCCACCACTCCACTCAGCTGGGAGTGAGCAGGAAAGAGGCTGGTGACGATGCTCCATCCTGGCTGAGATGCTTTGGTCCGTCTCCCAGGGCGGGCATCCCTGACCCAGGCTGTGCTCACCCTGTGTCCCTCCACCGCGGGCTATGGCCACATCTGGGCTGTGATCTCCACAGCGGGCTGTGCCTCCATCCCGGGCTGGGCTCCCCCTGTGCCCAGAGCAGCCTCGGGAGTGGGGAGTTCCGGGGGGGATGTCGGGAGGTGCGGAGGGGGCGAGGGGGCCGGGAGGAGGCTGCGGAGGGGGCGGGAAGCCCCGGCCGGGCTGGGGGCCGGTGCCGGGCAGGGCCGGGGGCGGGGAGGGGGCGCTCGCCCCCCCTTCCCGCTGCCCGCCCCCGCGGCAGCGCGAGTCGGCGGCGGCTGCAGACGGGGACGGCGGCGCCGCGCAGGTAGGACCGACAGCGGCAGCGCGGCCGGTCGATGGGAGCTCGGTGCGGGGCAGGAGCGGGCGGCGGGGAGGGCGCGCCCGGCTCCGCTCGGCGCGGCTGGACCGGCGGGGAGCGGGGCCGGGTCCTGCCCAGTACTGGCCCCGGGGATGGGAGCGGCGGAGCCCGGCGCGGGGGTGGCCCCGCTCCCCACCGCTGGCCGGTGGCGCTGGGCCGGGGCTGGATCCTGCCGGGAACAGCGGGGAGGGAGGCGGCAGCCTGGCCGGCCCGGGTAGAATGGCTCCGAGATGAAGGATCGGTGGTCTTGGGGACCGCTCGGGGTGATGGGGTTTCTCGGGTGCCCCCGGAGAGCGAGGCCGGGGGCTGGCGTGGGCGTGGGTCGGGCGCGGGGTGCTTGGCGGCAGGTGGATCCTGGGGAGCGAAACCTTGGGGGTCCCCTCGGCCTCTCGCTGTGGCCCCCCACTTCCCCAGCGATCACTGCTCTGGCCACCGTGATGGCGACGAGGGGACCTGGGAGAGACCACTCGAGTGGGAGATACCCTGGGAGGCAGGAGTCATGTCCTGGGGGACCGAGCCCTTGTCTTCCCTACACGCCTCTGTCCCCGCAGAGCCCCGGCCCACAGGAGATTGACTCCCTGTGGGGTCACTGCATCGTCCCGGGTGGCTTCGGAGGGCTGTCGGGGTGGCCGGTGGCTCCCCGGGGGTGCGATACATGTGACACGGCTGAGCTCCCCACTCCGCTCCCGGCTGCCGCCTCTTCCCTCTGCAATTTTTCACCCTCCCATCTCCACGTCTACCTCTGCAGCCTCCGGTTTCTTTTTTATCCTTCCCTCCTGTTTCAAGATCCGTGGGTTTGTGTGGGCTTTTTTTTTCCAGCCCACTCTCCCCCTGCCCCCCCTCGCCTGTTTTCTCATCCGTGCTCTTGCTTGCTCGAGCCCTCGTCTTTGTTTCAGCTGGGGAAAAAAAAAAAAAAAAAAAAAAGAAATAATTGCTTTCCTTGTAAAGTTGGCCCTTGCAGAGCGAGCCCCTGGAGAGCGATGCTGCCCGGGTGGTGCGGGAGCCAATGGCAGCCCCAGTTGCCCTCCAGCCGCTGTCCCCAGCGCGGGGGGACAGCCGGGAGCCCCAATAAATACCTGTCACCTCCTAGGCAGGGCGGTGTTGGGATGGCCATGGTTGGGGTGCACCGGCGGTCTGGCACAGGTACCTCCCCGGCGCTGCTTTCCCCAGGGTGGGTTTTTCTCCTAGCACGATTTTCATCATGGGCCCCGTGTCTCGGTTTGGGCAGCTCTGTCACTCAGGTCTGTGCGTGGTGCTGGTCCCCGGGGGTCCCATGGGCTGGAGGGCCCTCAGATGGCCTGGGGTCTCAGGGGCTTGTGTTTCACGTGTGCACTGCTATGCCCAGGTTTGCCTTTGTTTGGAGCAGAGACTGGGACGAGGGACGGAGGGGGGAGTTGGTCTTTTATTTTTCCTTTTGCATGTACCTTTGATAGTGGCCCCAGGAGGGGATCCCATTTCCCCGAGCTGCCTTTGCTCCGCGTCGCTCCTCCTGCGCTGCCGGGGTTCACACCGGCCCCAGGTAAAAGGAGAAGCCGGGGCTGATCTGTGCTCCCTGCTCCCCGAGCCGCGGGCAGGCTGCCGGATCCCAGTGGCGATCAGAGCTGCTTTGTGGCTGGGTTTGGCCTCGCTGGCTCGGGTATTGCCTGTTGGATGCTGGCGGCAGAATCTGGCCCCTTGTTTATGAGCAAGGTAGTAGTTTTGTCCTTATCTCCATCTGCTACGGAGGCCGGAGCTAGAATTTCAGTGGGATGCTGTGGATCACCCCAGGCGGCAGCCAGCGTGGGTGCTGCCCCCAAGGGATGGGGTGCCCAGGGGAAGGTGTGGGCACCCCGGGGGTGGCAGAACAGTGATGAAGTCTGCCAAGCCCAGAGCTGGGCTGTTGAAGACCGTGGGTTTGGCCATGCATTTATTGTCTGGTGTCTCCATCTCCCCTCCGCTCTGTCTGGTTCCTTCTCCATCTCTAGGCTGGCTCTAAAAGGCAGGACAGAGATGATGCTCGGGGTGAGTGGCACACAGAGGGCGTGCGGGGTGTTTTGGGGTGTGTGTACACCCCGGGGTCTACAAAACACCCACAGAAATGCCTTGTCCCCAGGAAGTTTTTTTTAGAGGATGCTGTTGAGGCTTCGAGCACCCGATGGTTTTCATCAACTAAACAAACCCAGGCAGAGTGGGAGCAGAATGTGAGGGCACCGAGCCCCCTGGGCTGCTCTGGCTGGGCCCCCCCCGGCTCACCGGTATTGGCACCAGCGCGCCACATCCATGGGCTGTGTTCGGAGGAATGACGTGTGCGGTGACGGGAGGGAGGGCGGGTGAGCAGGGGACCATCAGGAGCCAGAGCCTGGCTGCATCCTGGGGCTGGCGTGGGCATCCACAGCAGGGACAGAGAGCTGGGGAGGGGGATGCACAAGGGATGGCGTCCTCCTCCACTCTGCCCTCTGCCTGCCTCTGCGCTGCTGAGCGCCAGCACAAGTGCTGCGAGCCCCTGCCTGCCCTCTCGAAGCCGCTTGAACTCGGCCACGGGGAAAGAAGGCTGGGCGTAGGGTTTCTTCCCACCTCCCCTTTTTTGTGTGTATGTGTGTGCTTTTAGACATAAGACATTCCTGAGCGGATATTCTTTGCCGGGGCTGGGACGCCTCCTGTCAGAAAAAACTCATGGGAAATGGGAGAATTGGTTTGGGATTTTTTCTCCCATGTCTTGACCCTTTGAGTTATTGAAAAAGCAAGCTGCAGCTCAGCCCTGTACAGTGATTCCCACGTGTTTCCAGCCAGTCATTTCGGGTTTGTAGGTGGCTTGCAAAGAATTCATTGTGAGTACGGGAGCAGCAGCTCACACTGTTGTGGTTACTGTAGCAGGTTACATAGTTTTGTCTCTCTCTCCTCCCCTCCCTACATCAGATGTGTAATTATCAGAATACTCAAAGTGTAAATTATCAAGCAAAAAGCTGCCATGACAGTCATAATTCTGCCCTCAGTGAGGTCAAACTTTGGAGCTGGGAGGCCCAGCTCAGATGGTAGCACTCTGCTACCATCCTGTCTCCTGGCCACCTTCCCATCCCTGGCCTGTCCGGTGGCAGAGGAAGGACAGATGTAGTTAGGCAGGCAGGGACAGGGTGACCTTGTGAGGTCCCCTTCATCCTGCTCTGCTCCACCACCTCTCATTTTTGTCCAGGCACTCACTGTAGACATCTCTGAAAGCTGTAATCTGCAAAGCCCTGGGGGGCTCCACACTGCACTGGCTGCTATTATCCCAGAGACAAAGACGGACAGGCAGGCAGATTACCTTGGCCTTTATTTTTTCAGCTGGGAGTAAAGAAAAGCCTTAAATGAGCTTGCTATTGGGAGGGATTGACTGGGCAGAGCCCCAAACACCCTGTGCTCCTTCGCTTCCCCAGGAGCCACGGGACCCCATTCCTCACCCCTTGTGCTGTCCTGTCATTCCCTGATCTGCTGCAAAGCCCCAAGGAGAGAGAATGTTGTGCCTCGGGACTGGGTCTTCACCGGAGCTCCCCTGCAGCACCCTCACCTTCTCAGGACATGTAGCACCTGGGGCTGGAGTGGCCCAGGCGACCTGATGCTCGTACCCACCTCGTACCCACCACCTCTGTGCCTAGTAGTTGCATTTCCACGCTGGAGTGGTGATGGGTTTGCATGGACCCATCCCGCATGGCTCAGGGGCTCCTCTACGTGCCAGGGACTGCATCCCTGTCCAGACTGGCCCCATGCCGAGACGGCACCGCCACAGCGAGGGGCAGGTCCCCTCCATATGGTGCCCCTGGCCGGCTCCCAGCGCCAGGGCAGGTGCTCTTGTCTGGGCTACACAAAACCCTATTGTCGGCACCCGCAGGGTTTCCCTCCCTCGGCACGGACGCGCTCCAGCCCCCATCACCCTCCTTGCTCCGGCACCACCAGGAAAATGGCTTAGCCTGGCTGGACATTGGCTGCATCCTCCTCAGGGTGCAGGATGCTTTCCGTGCAGCCGGTGTCCCTTCGCGGTCCCCTCTACCTCGAGCCTTCCCGGTACTGACAGCCACACTGGGTGGGGTTTGTAACCAGGCCGCTAAAGCGCTGATGGTTTTATGCCCGGCACTTAATTATTTCCCCGATTGCCACCGCCATGTGCTGGCGAGTGGCGCTGGCTGTGACCCCGCCGAGGCTGACGCCGCTGCTGCAGCCCGGGGAGCTGATGGCAGAAGCACGCCCCACATGGAGTTTAATTATTGGCTTTCTTCCTTAACAGAGTACATTGGCTGACCTTAATGCAATTAATTAGGGCTTAATCAACTTCTGGTGGCTCAGCACAGCACACAGTGATTCCTGCCTTTCCAGGAGGGTTTATAAGAGGTTAAAGCAGCTAAGGGGAGGGTGTGGTATATAGTTTGTTGGTTTGGTGGGGTTGTGCTGGTGAGTAAAGCTCAGTTAGTCAAGCATTGGGGTAAGATTTGTGTTCTCCTAGGCTGGGCTTGTTGCTGGAGATGCTGGTAAAGGCAGGTAAAGTGAGCTGGACTCAAGAGCTGTGCCCGAGGTGATGCCTCTGCACAAAATTGCTTGTGTTACTTGTTTTTGGTGTCACCCTGAGCTTAGGATTTCCACAGGGCTTTTCCTGTAGCTGTGCTGGGCCAGGGTTTTCCTACTCTTTGGGTGCTCTCTGCTAGTGATGGGTTGTGTCTGGGTTGTGCATCCAGCAGCTGTGAGGCTCTGAGGGTGCTGGAGGTGATGTCTGGGGAGCTCCTTCACCCCCTTGAGCACGCATTAGCCTTGGAGACAAGAAGTTGTGGGTCACTGGCTGTTCCTGGGCAAGAGGGAGGCTCCTTCCCCTCCCTGCCCAGCAGCATTTAATAACTAATAGCGCTCATTAAATACTGCAGAAAGTCCCCAGGCACCCCTGACATGGGGCCCTGGCTCTGCACCTCCAGGGTTCCTCTTGGCTTGACTGCTGAGTGTAAGGACTTATTCACACACCTTGTGTCTGCAGTTGCTGGATTTTAGGTCTTAAAACCAGCAGACACCTGTTGGTGTAGCTGGTGATGCAGTGCCCCATCCCTGCATGAGCTGCTGCCTTCACCTGAGCATGAAGTGACTCAGCCTTGGCCTTGCAGAAAGCCCTGGAGAGGTGGGTGGCCCTGTGCCAGTGGTGGCATCTCCTGGTGTCAGCTGTGGTGATGGTGACCAGAACTGTGGCATGTCCTGCTGTGTACCCTCACATACTGGGTGCTTTGCATCCTCCCTATGCCATTGTCCCTAGGCAGTTTCTGTCACCCCCCATCTGTGTTTCTTTGGGTCCCCATGTCCCTGGCAGTCCCCCACCCCAGGGACTGTGCCACCAAGCCCCCTTGTGTGGGCAGCCCGGTGCCAGGACTGGGAGGTGGCAGCAGGAGCTGTGCCAGCCACTGTTGCTGGCTTGTTTGCTTCAGTACCAATTCATTAATATCAAAAAGCTAATTAAGATTCCACAGCCCTTCCCACTCGGCCCTCTCCTTTGGAGGCTGGAGGATACTTGTCTGCAGGATTTCCATGCAACCCTGCGTTAAAAGGACTCAGCCCTGGTCTGTCCCAGCCCAGTGGTTTGTGTCCCTCTCTCTACTCCCAGCTAATTCACGTGGCTAAAGCCCCTTGAAACCTGGCAAATGGGAAGTGATATTTGCCAATAATCCCTCTGCTCTCCCGGGCAGGCTTCTCATATTACAGGTTATTAAAAAAATCAAAACCCAGGCAGCAATAACCGTGGCCCCAGGGAGAGCCCGAGCACAGGTTGTTCCTGGTCAAACCCCACCCAACAGGAGAGCCCCAGGCAGAGGCAGCACAGCAAGGCCCAGCTGGATCTCATGGAGCATCTCTAGGCAGAGCCCGGCCCCTCTTGCAAGTAGAAAAGGGACAAGCCTCAACCCTCTTTCCCCCTAGGGAACAAGTGGGATTCCCAAGAGTCACAGACTAAATCCAGTTTCTCCCCACAGAGGCTGTGGAATAAACCCTGCTATTGCTCATCAGGGCTCCTTGCCCTGGTGCCGCCACCCCCTGGCCTCAGCATCTTCCTCACCACTGGGCTGGGTAGGAGCAGCTCCTGTGTTGGCATCTTGCAGAGACAGAGCCAGCACCACCTGCTAGGACAAACCCAGCCTCTACAGCCAGTTTTTTGCTTTGCAGGGCTTTTGAGAATACTTACCCAGAATTGGGGATGCTGTTCCATTCTTCCCCTAGTCTTGCTTCCTCAAGGGTGGATCTGTCCCATGGGAAATTCAATCCACTAAGTATGTGTAGTTGTATTTTTCTTTCTGCAAAAAGTACTGATTTCCCTGCAAGAAGTTTCACTGCAGCTCGAAACATTTCATTGCATGGTTTGGGGGTTTCCTTCTGGTTTTAAGTCAACATTTCCCCTTAAAATGTCACTCAGGGAATGATGCTTTTTTTTACAGCAAAAGTCTGTGATGACATTTTAAGTGGAGAAGAAAATTGCTGCTTCGTTTCAAAAATGTCAACTTTGAGTGGGGTGGGTTTAGAGTATTTTTTTTATTCCATTGTTTCCCAGGAGGAAAGTGAAATGGTTTCATTAGGCTCAAGTAATTGTTGTTCCCCATGACCCCCAAAATAAATCTTTTTTTTTTTTTTTTTTTTTTAACCTCTTTGCATTTTTGTAGCAGGGAAACTTTTGCCAAGAGAAGTCATGCTCCGGTGGGATGCTGTCTTGGGAAGGCACAACCCTGTCACAGCCAAACCTGAGCTTTCTGTGGCAAATCCTCTGCCACCAAACTCCAGCAGCGACCTGTGGGAGAGGCTCCATTGCTGCCAGCTGGTTTTGGTTGCCACGGGACGGATTAACAGCAGGTTAAAACCAGGTTTTGAAGCTCTCCTCTTCCTGCTTTCCCTCTGCCTCATGCTCCTGGTTTTCCTTCACACAGCTCTCCTCGAAAATCACTTGTTCTAGATTAGACTAGAGACTGGAGTTATCTTCCTTTTATTTATTAGGGTAATTATACCTAATGATTCACATGCTAGGGGAGAGTAATTGCTCCCAAATACAGCACCAGCAGTGTTCTTACCCTGCCAGGGTGCAGTGATTCACAAATGCATCTTTTCGTACCATTTATCAAGTGATGATCCCGTAATTGCTGACTTGATTTGAAGGTAGTTAAGGAGCGATAGAGGACCAGGCAGGACCAGCACCGTGTCCATTTCCCTCTGGTGTGGTGGCCATTGCATGTGCCTCCTCCCTGCCACACTGACAGTTGTCACCACTCGCCTCCTGTGTGGGCTTTGCTGGGGATTTTGGTTGGGTTGAGCCGTGGTGCCTGGTCTGGTAAATTCTGCAGCACAGCCCAGCTGAGGGACAGCCAGGGCTGTCCCCCTCCAGGGTGGGGAGGACCCCTCCATCCTCCCAAAATGTGGCAGTGATGTGGCTTGACCCTCACCTCTTCAGAGTTCTTGGAGCAGATAGGTGAGAGCTTGTGCTGCCCCAGTGAGGGGACATCCGGGGACCTTTGCCTCAGGACTCCTGCCTATCTACGATGCAGGGTGGGCAGGAACATCCCATGAGGGATGGATGATGTGCAGAGTCCACCCTGCTGAGCTGCTCCAGTCCCTGGAGAAACCTGGACATTGGGGATAGAGGGAGGTTTCTGAGAATGTTTTGAAGAGTGTTGATGTTCCCAGTGCTGCCATGAGGCTTGGAAAGGCAGCCTGAGGCTTGACATTCTTAAGGGGAGCCCAGGGTGATGACTGGAGTGGCTCAGCCCCTCTGGTGCTGCCCAAGACAACACTCTGGTGCTTGGCTGGAGGGTGCTGGTCAGCTGTGCTCTCCTGGGACAGCAAAAAGAGGGTTTTTTGGTGCTGGGTGGAGAGCAGAGTGTATTGCTACTTTGCTTTTTTTTTTTCATTATTTTTTAAGCTTCCCTTCTCAGTATGTCTCTGGGCTGTATTGCATGAGCCTGCACCCACCACCCATCCCCTCCTGCCTCAGGCACTGCTCCAGGTCTCCTAACCCATGGATGCCAGAATCGCTGCTGGGATGAGAGCAGAAAGGCACGAGGAGAGGAGGTGGCACAAACAGCCCTTTCTGCTGGCCACCACTTGGCTTTATCCCCAGCACTGCTTGGGTGGGCTCTTGAGGGAGCCTGCCCTAGTTGTCCCCTGCCCCCAAAATGTGGGGCTGTGCCAGTGCCTCTCAGTAGGCATTCACTGGAGCAATAGCTCGCTGGTTTCATTCCACCCACATCCACCTCCTTAGTGGAGGATCTGTGCTCGTTCTTGCTGGTGCCTGGCCCCCTGTCAAGAGCTCCTGCAGGCAGCCAGGAGCTGCTCCTAATGGGCTGCCAGGGGATTTGGACTCTGACAGCTGGGTGCTGACAGCTCCCTGCAACTGCTCGCTTCACCCGCTGGGTTCTCCTCTCCACAGTCAGATAGAGAAGGATGCTCCAGCCTCTGTAGGGAGGAAGCTGGTTCCTCTTTCTCCCCTCCCCAGGTGTTTGTGATGGTGTTGGAGGGTTGTGGTACCCACTGTCTTGGAGGTGGATGATGGTGATGCAAGCAGAGGGTCCCCGGGCTGGAGGAGCCCCTGCAGGATGGGGATTGGGAGAGGGGAGGAGGTTTGGATGTACCACAGGGTACATGACAAGTCTTGTCACAGCTCCCAGCAGGGAGTTGGGGTGGGAGGCCTTTGCTAGCTGGTAGCAAGTGCCGACACCTCCTGGGGCTGCCTCTCCAGTGGCTCTGGGGACTCCCATGCTTTCCCCTGGCTGACACATCGCCTCTCTTCTGTTTGATGCAGGGCTCCTCTGTCTCCCCACAGACCCCAATCAGTGCCGGTGGGTGCTCCTGGGGGCTCCCCAGGGCCCAGCTCCATTCCAGTGGGGGCCGTGGCAGCTACTGCAGAGGGACTGTCCCATTGCCCTGCCAGCATGGAGCAACTCACAGCCTGCTGTCTTGTATGGCTTTTTATTCCTATGTGATTATACATCCCACTTCATATAGGGATTGAAGCCGTGCAATACGCCGGGGTCCTACGGCAGAGAGCAGCTCCTGTGCCATGGGAGCCAGCCTCGGAGGAGCCTTCAGAGCTGTCCCCTGGGGTGCTGGAGGAAGACTGCTGGCCTCAGCCTGGACTCTGTCCTGAATCCCTGGCTACCCAGCCCTCTGGGGCTGCAGGTGAGGGGTGCCAAGCTGCTTGGGGTGAGGCCAGCACAAGCCCACTCCTTCTTGCATTGCACCCTCTTGCAAAGGTGGGCCTGGTTCAGCACCACATGTGCTGTAGAGAGCCCTGGTAACTGCACTGGTGGGCTCATCCCTAGGAAACCTGCTGCTTTGGTTTTGCCCCTCAGTATCCCAGGAGATGGGTGACAGCCTCTGGGTGCAGGCACTTAAGGAGGCACTGCTGGCAGGACAGGGGAGGAGGAAGAGGAAGAAGAGGAAAAAGGAGCTGAGGAATGGCCACCACAACAAGGGCTGCCCCAAGCACGACTCTCTTCAAAGTTTCTCAAGAGGCTTCAGCTACTCTTTCAAGGTTTGCATTAAATCTGTCACATTAGCAAAAATAGTGAAAATTGTGGCTTGTAGAAGAGATGAAAGGCAGCCCCTTCCAACGCCTCCATAAAGGAAGGGCCCCATTAACACCTAGTGAAATATTAGCCATTAATCAGGCTCTGTGCAAAATAAAACCATCCACATTTATCATTATTGGATCCCTAATGAAGTGATAATGGGAATGCTGGGGAGCTGTGATATTAATGTCTTCTAAGAGGCAAGAGCAGAGCCAAGGGCGGCAGCCAAGATTTTTAATTTACTGCCAAAAGCTCGTGCTGTTAATAACGCAGTTACTTCTTCTGGCCATTAGCACTGTTTGGCTATGAGCTGCCAGCTTAGGAGAGCAAATTGACCCTGAACGTACCCAGGCTTTGCTCACCCACTTCCTAACCAGCATCTGGGTGTGTTTTTCCCAATGACTGTCCCAGTGTCCCCTGCCCATGTACAGGGATGTGGCCAGGGAGCTGTTGGCTGTCTCCACCCAGCTCTCTCCTGGAGGCTGGCTGGTGTAGAAAGTTTTGCTTTTCTGATAGAAAGGGAGAAACTGGGAGCATCAAACCCAAGCGGCTCTTATTGTCCTCACTCTCTCTGTGACTCGTTGCCTTAGGCAGAAGCACCCTGGAGCCAGGATGGCATGGAGCTGCTCCCAGCACACCCTGCACACTGGGATCACTGGGTGTGACCATGACTGCACTCTGGGTTCCTTCACTTGCCCAGGTTCACTCCCATGATGCCAATATCCCATCCAGGACAGCGTGGGCAAGCTGCAAAGACCTTCTCAGCTGTGGTGACTCACTCAAGCTCCAATGGGAGAGTCATTGTTCCTCACAGACCCTGACAGCCCAGAGGCAAATCATTACTAGGCAGGTAAGCGATGCTCTTGTGTCTTAGGATGCAATTGTTAGCTCACAAATCCAGCTAAACCTGACCAGTGTGGCCCAAATGTATGCTGGCTCATGCGTGGGGCCTTTTGCTGTCTGTGAAGGGACTGCAGGTCAGAGGGAGCTGGCTTTGGGCTGGAGCAGGAACAGACAATTTCCTGCTGAGCACTGTCCAGAGGAATAAAACAATGCTTTGTCTGTGAAGGGTGCCCAAACTCTAACGCTCCTTTTGTCCCTAGGTAGAAGGTCCACCCAAGCAACCCCTTGGAAACGCAGCTTCGAGCTGTCCAGGTAGAAGCATCAGAGAAGTATTTCTGTAGCCTGGGTACCCTTAGTGAACCTCTCCCTATTGTATTACCTCCTCACTAGGAAAGAAAGGACAAGAACAAAACCCATATATGATGGCCAAGCAAAGGTAGATGTGTACTTCAAACAGCTCCATCCTTTCAACAAACTTTTTATTAGCCTTCTCTCCTCTCCAACACACAATCTTTAATTGTTAGTGAAAAGCCACCATTCAGAAAGCAAGGACACTGCTCAGGGTATCTGGGGTAGGCATTTCCTGGGAGAAACCAGACAGCACTAGCCCAAGGTCTTCTGAACTTGGCTGCAGCTCCAAGGGCCAGCGTGGTGCTCAGCAGTGTGGCAGACCTGTGGGCAGGGAGTTATGGTGGGCCTGTGGCACACTGGACCTGCTGCTGAAAATGGCAGTGACCCTTCTGCCAGACACTCCAGCCTGAAACCAGAGTCACTCTGCATTCCACTGGAGCAGAACTGGCCAGGAAGCATTCCCAGCACTGTGGAGCCAGCTTTAGCCAGTTATCCTGGCTGTAGTCCATACTTGTGGCTGTATCTCTGTGCATTGGTGCCCCTGTGGAGCTGGCCTGCTGGGCATGGAGCAGGTGACCTGCCAGCGACCTCCGGAGAAAAGCACACGGCACAAAGCAGTTTCTCCTGCACAACCACCCCCTGACATTATGGGGGCACAGAGAGCTTTATAACGCTTGGCAGACTTTCCCCAGCAGATCTTGGAGCTGTTTGCCAGTGTGAGCAAGTTCAGGCATGTTACAGAAGACCTTCAGACTCTGAGGACAAATGAGATGCGTGGATGGGTTTAAACCATCCCAGGCAAGACTAGGGTTTTGAAATCCCCAGGCTTGTGCCTTACACTGTGCCTGGGCTGTAGCCGAGATAGTCCAGCTGCCAGCCTGGCATTGATACTGGGCCCCATGATGGTCCTGCTGATATCCTTACTTGTTAGATATTGGCTTCAAAACCAAAATAGGAGGTGTTGTATCCTCCTCAAAAATCCACTCTCTGATCCCGGCGGGTGCAGAACGACTGCTCAGTGAGATACACCACGACTCACGGTTTGGCACAACAGTGTGTTTATGTCACGAGATGAGATCAGCCACACGGAGTAGGTCGGTCTGTCTGGAAAGAGTCTGAGTCAAGCGTGTCCTATTACATTAGAGCTGGATTTTCAAAGGAGCTCAGCTCTCACTTAGGCTCTGTAACAAACAGCCGGATATTCAAAAGGAGTTGGACGTGCTGGGTCATACTGGCTGCTGAGCTGAAGTCCTTTGAATATCCAGCCAAAACCATCAACGTGCCTACTGCTACAGGCAAAGCCCTTCTGAAATCCAGCCTCACTGTGGGCTGCACATCCTGGGAAACCCAGCTCATCTCTGCTCTCCCACATATCACACTGCAGTAGGTGACAAAACTGTGATAAACCACCATGTCCTTGTACATGTGGGGGAGCAGCTCCCTGTCAGAGCACAGCTCTGGCAGCTTTGCCCTTTGATCAGCTCAGCAGCATGGGTCAGGAGAGCTGAGCGTGAAGGTTTCCTTGCCTTTTGTTCTGTGGAATTAGCAGAGTTAATCAGAGTGACAGCGACTTCTGCCTCAGCGCAGAAGAAAGGTCAGTGGCTCAGGCTGGATGCACGACTGTTTTCTAGGCAGTTGGAAAACAACACCATGAAAGCTCATAGCATACGTGCTGCTGGCACAGAGGCTCTCCCAACAGGGATCAGAAAGGAAGATGTTCCTGTGGAGGGAAGGAGGCTGGAGAAGCCACTGCACTTCGTTCATCCCCTTTCTTACGCTGTGCAGTGAAGGTATGGAACCCTCTGTGTCACTGTGCACTGCCTGTGTCACCCGTTCAGTATCTCTGCCAGTGTGCTCCTTAGACACACTCCTGGGTTTGCATCATGCTGGACTTAGGGTCTCTGTGTCACCTCAGTACCCTGGTGTGGGAGGAGCTGCAGGGCACTGTGGTGGCACGTGGAGTGGGTTCTGGGTGTCCCCACCACATCCCTCCAGCACCTCCATGCTTCAGGTGAGCAGGCCTTGCTGTTACTGCTTTTCTATCCTTCAGTCACTGATATTGCAGTGCATTGATATGCACTGATATTCTGTGAACCTGCAAAAGCTCCCTCCTCAGCTGGTCTTGAGCTGGGGTCACTGGAGGTGCAACAGTGCAGCGAGGGCTCTCCCTGGCAGCCTTGCTATGGCCTTGACTTCCCCACATCTTTTAACTACAGTTGAAGCATTTGAAGTCTTCAACTTCACTTGAAGTCACAAGCATCTTAAATCCAGCTTCCTTGTCTGCAACCTTTTTCTGATCCCCCCAATTATAAGTGCTTGCTTTTGCTGTGGACATCCATTCATGTGTCTAATTAGTGGATTCTTTCTGTCAAAGATACCAGCACTCTCGATGGTGAGCCCTAATTTAAGTAGTTTGCATTTGTCTGCAGTGTTCATACTTTCATTTACTCCTGGTTCTAATTAAGTGAATCTGGATATCTGCAGAGGGAGCTCTCATGATCTCTCCATGGCTCTAATTAAAATGGCCTGGATGTCCATGACATTGGTGCCAGTCAAGCCTGTCACCAGGAGGTGGTGCCCACCTTGAAACTGGCTGAAGAAGGTGTAGGAGTCGTTGTTCCTGAGAAAGGCCTCCACATCCAGGCCCTCTTGAAGTGCCTCAGCCACCAGCCCTGGGCTGCAGAAGGCTCCTGCCGCCTCCGTCGGCCCATCCTGCCCATCTGTTCCCCCGCTGAAGAAGATGATCTCACACCTCCTTTGGGGGCTGCTGCCTTCTGTGGCCTGTGCCCTGTGCAGCCCCAGCCCCACGCGCAGGGCCAGCTCCTGGTTCCTCCCTCCCTTGCCGCTTCCTTGAAGCTGGACTGTGGTTTCTCCACCAGCCAGGATGCAGATTGGTTTTTCGGGCCCTAATCCTCGCACAGCCTGTAGAAACTTGGCAAGGTCCAAACCTGGGATCTCCAGCTCTGCCACCAGCTGCAGGAGATTGCCCCTCATCTCATCACTGAGGGGCCCTTCTGCGAGGCCGGCGAGGCCCAGGCAGACCAGCCGGATCAGCTGGCAGTACAGCGTGGCGACACGGCCGACTTCCCCACGGATTGCTGCACTCAGAACCAGAGCTGTGTAGCCCAGGCCCTCAGCATGGTGTTTGGCCTCGTCTAAAGCCAGTGTATTTGACCCAATGATGATGTTGGAAACATGGGAGTAGTTTTCTGGAGCGGTGGGCTTGGTGGGAGAGCTGGAGAGGACCGTTTCCACTGACTTGGGCAGGTCGTGCAGCAGGTTGTATTTGGCAAGTACCTGAAGGCAGTCTTGGACATTGTGAGAGCTGGCAGCAGTGGGCCCACTCGCTATGATATCCAGGGGGTCACCAATCACATCAGACAGGATGAGACTCACCACCTACAGAAAGAAATGCCCACAGATTATTGCAGGAGGCAGAGACAGGTGACCACAAAAGAGCCCTGGCATAAGTATTGCTCTGAGTTACACTTGCATGACCCCTGCATGAAAGCAGATGGAAACAGGGCAGGGAAGTTTTATTTTATGGTCCTGTGAGTGTCACCTTGCCCTTCTTGAACCCACAGATCTACAGTCCCCTTTGATGCTGGACCATCACTTTGGAAGATGTAACCTGTGACACTGCACTTGTCAGGCCCAACCTAGTGTGGGTTCAGCAATGACACATGCTGAGAAGAACCCCCCAGGGGAGCCAGGGGTCAGAGCCAGCCTTGAAAGCACTGTGGTGAAGCACCAGCACTTGGAAGTGCCTGCTGGGTGTGGGCTGGGGTGTGCTGAGAGTGGTGTGATGATGGCTGACGATTGCCAAGCCTGAATTCCCCCCGTTACACCTCTGTCTCCCTGAAAATTTGGGTCCTCAGTGAAATCTCAGCTACAGAGTCCAAAACAGTGTGCAAAGGTTGTTCACTTAGTAAGAAAAAAGCTCTGCAAGCATGCTTAGGTAAGTTGACTGAACCTCTACTTTGGGGGTAGATGGGTGGTCTGTGGGCAAGCAGGGCATTCCCCATGGTTACCCGTGCGGGATATGCAAGCTGGGCCAGCCCTCCACCCTTCAGCACAGACAGAGTCTTCCGCACAATGTTCAGCTCCTGTATGGCAGCTCCTCGGGAAGCCAGCATCTTTGTGAGTTTCTCCTTCTCTTCAAGGAGGATGGGAGGGATGGGAGCAGGCAGCAGGGCTGATCCACCCCCTAGGATGCAGAAAAGATGGCAAGGACATCAGGATAGCAGGAAAAGGAGGACAAAGGAGAGCAAGGCATGAGCCTTTCCTCTTCCCTCACTAGTGTGTGGAGGGAAGGTAATTGGAGACCTAAGCTAACATCTCTGGAGAATTCAGTCTTCACCAATGGGTTTTAATCACTGCTGTCCTGCACTCTCTGCAGTCTGCTACGCTTCACCTGGCAGTGTAAACCTTGCCAGACCAGGATACCACATGCCTCCAGTATTGTGGGGATGACAGAAAAGGGACAGCAACTACTATCACTGCTACTCTGGGCTACCAGTGTGTCGTGAGACCGATATTCACCTGCATGGGTGAGCAGGGAGCACAGCCTCCATGGCTCACACAGCAGTCAGTGCTATGCACATGGAGACACTGCCTGCTTTTGGGGCTCCATTTATTCAGGACACTGAGTAAAAAAAAACCAACCAAACAAACAAAAAAATGAACAAAAAAACCCCACCAACTATGGATGCAGCAAGACTGGAAACTCCTGAACTGTGCTCATCTAGGTCTGGGAGGAAAGGAATGCAAAGGACAAAGCACACCCTGAGTCCGGGGGTCCAGCCTCATCAGTGGGAATCCTGTCTGATACAAGCAGGCATTGGAAATATGGAAAGGAAGGCAAGGTTCTAATGGAAAAGTAGATGAAAAATACAGAGGAGAAAAGAGCAAGATCTGAGCAGAGTGAACATGCACAGAAGTACAGCTGAAAGCTACTGTCAAAAGGCAAAGCCTGCTCAGAGGTTTGAGACAAATCAGCATCAATAAAACATGATGAGCAAGAAAAACAAATGCAAATGCCTGTGTTTCAGTCAATAGCCAGGGATCTAGCTGAGAGGCAGGAGCAGTTGGGGACCAGCTGCTGTGTGGGAGTGCACATGCATGGGGAGTCACAGCCACGGGGAGATCCTGTACAGGCTCCCTGAAGGGCTGAGGAGTCTCTTGGAGATCCCCGTAGCCAAAAGACAGGAGGAAGCCCAGGGGAATCCCCAGCAAGCACAGCTAGATTCCAGTCACTTGGGTGTTTGCCTAACGGCTCTACTCTCTTTGCACCAGATCAGGCTTCAGCATCCACAGAGGAATAAACACTGAGCAGAGGAGACTGAGGGGTTTCTGCAGAGCCCCTGCATGCTTTTGTCCTGTGACACCCACAACTAGCTGAGCTCAGGCTGGGGCAATGTCAGTGCATCCCTCTGGTGCCCCATATCCACTGTCCTCACACAGCCCTGGGTCTGGGGACAGCCCAGGGGCCCAGCAGCCAGGGCCTGGAGGTGTGCAGGACTGACCTTGCCAGGCAGGCAGCTCACTGTGCTGGTACCTGGAGGCTGCATTTCCACTGGCTGGGAAGCAGCCAAGCCCTGGGAAGGGTCAGTCACAAATTTCAGCTTACAGACTCACACCCCTGCAAAAATTTAGTGTGCAAGTCCACTAAGTGCTTGCATCTCTAAGTCTGCAAATGTAAGGAGGGGGAAGGAAGAAAGCGTCTCCTTGCCAAGAGGTGAGAACAGAGCCCAGGCTGTGCCCAGAGATGCCATCTCACTGTGGTGGCACAACCACAGGACCCAGCTTGTGCAGCTCAGGATCTCCCCAGTGCTGGGAAGCAGTGGGCCCACTGCAGCAGCAGGAAGCCCCGTGTTCTCCCTTGCTGCATCCCTTGAGAAAGGATGGCAGAAGGGAGAGGAAAAATCACAGAGGTACAAGGGTCCATGCTGAAAGGGCTGGCACAGCACAGCGTTCTCTTGCTGCATGGCCATGGATGGCCTCAGGAGATCCCATTCCCCAGGATCCCCACACTACCTGAGATAAGCACAAGGAGCAGGTCATCTGCAGTCAGGCCCTCAGCCAGCTGCTGTATGGCAACAGCTCCCTTCAGAGCCTCTGCATCTGGGAGGTTGTTCTTGGCACCTTCAATGACCTGGATTTTGCTGTGTGGTTTCAGCAGCATCTCCCTGGTGAGATAAGAGAGGCAGTTATGCCACTGACCTGTACACCTACACAGGCAACCATGCTGTCACTCTGCAGGTGCCTGGTGCACCAGAGGTGTACAGCAAGTGACCAGGACAGGGAGATGGCCTTTGCTGAGGGTCTCTTCCCAGGGCTGGAAAGGCAGCACATCCAGCACAAGAGATAAAGCTCTGTTACTTGTGCCACCAGGATGTGATGGTGGTTGAAGATGAGAGCAGTGGGTTGGAAGGGATGGGCAACAGAGTGAGGGCAACTGGAAAGTACTGAAAGGGTTCACAGGACATCCCACAGAGGAAAAATCCGGCAGCCTACCCCCCTATTCCCCCAAAACTGTCCAGAAACAGTCCTCCTTACTGCATTCCTGCTCGCTGCAGGCTCTCCTGGATGCCTAGTGGCACATTGATGATCCCACGGATGAGGTGGTCTCCCAGGATCTCTTCTGCTGCTGCAGCCATGCCCAGCACAGCTTTTCCAAAACCCACCAGGTACAGGTCCCTCTTCACTGGAAAGGCCTGGCCCTTCACCAGCAGCTGAGGGCACCCATCCCCCTGGAGTTTCAGAGCCCTCTTCATCATCGGGGCTGGGCGGACGGTGCCCACCGCGCTGCGGAACAGGGACAGTGTGTGCTCACGGAGGGACATTCTGCACAGGGTGGCCAAGCTGAGCCAGTCTGCGCTGTGGGGTGGGCTTGTACATACCCTGCCAGCACTGGCAAGGCCTCCAGAGCTGGGACAGCTGAAGCCTCCAACCTGCAAGGGAAAGTGAACATTTTTGCAAGCAGAAGAGACAGGGCTGTCACAGAGAGAGCAGGGAGGTCAAAACATGAACCGTGAAGCTCTAGCTCCTGTTTCCTCTAGATTAAGGTGCCTTACGAACAGCATTTTCAAACTTCTCACCAGGCAGGAAGGAGGGAAGGACAGTGTCACATTCAAACTACCTGTCAGCTTGTGATTCCCCTGCAATTCCATCACCTCCCGCAGGGAAGGTGAGCTCTGCCAGCCAGCTTCTCCATCACTGTCGTTTTGCCACTGGCAAGCCATCATTTCTATTTGCTCAGTGTTTGACACCTTTCCAAACTGTGGAAGCTGCTCTCTGTCCTGGAGAGAGCAGGGCATCTGGGTGGAACAGCTTTTCACTACATTAACTCCCTTCCTCACACTGGCCAAATGCTGATCTCATTCTCTGGCAGCGCAATGCCCCATGTGTCCCTGCAGCATCAGACACGGACTCAGGAGAAACAACAGGCTTGCTAGCTGCCTGATCCCTTGCTGCTGGTGGCCACAGAGAGACCAGTAATGAGGTTTCCTCACCAAACAGCAAATTGACACAAGGCTTCATTTGCCTTTATGTTTTAGTCCTCTCATTATCCATTAAAATCACATTTAGAGCCCAAATAAGACTTCATATCCAGGCAAAGTTGCCAGCCGTGTCTGTGAAAGCCCATTTGAGCTGGCCTCCACTGAGCGTTAGCATTATATACAACAGATTTGTGCATGGACTGAAAGATCTCAGCTGCTCAAGGGCAGATACTTGTCTTGACAGAGGAAAGGCAGCCCCTGCCAGCACACAGGCATCTATTCCCTCCCAGCATTTCTCCTTCCTTCTGTTAACTGGCAGCAAGTTCAGTGCCGGTTTCCCAGGATCAAAGATCCCTGTGATCTGCATCCCTCCCGCTCACGGCAATCGAGGCAGGGTGCCAGGAGGCTCAAGCAGCCCGGGCAACACATTCAATCACAGACCCAATCAAATTACCTGAGAGAGTTAATCCTCTCTCTAGTAAGTGGAGTGTTTCAGTGCAAGTGGCTGGATTCTTCTGTGAGAGCTCAGGAGTCCAGAGGTCTCTTTGTGCTGACACTCCCATAGCATTGCAAGGTGTTAATGATTAAGCCAGACAAACTTTCCAACAGTTCCTCTAGGCCTAAATCTGCCTTATTTTGCTGTAGGAACTACACAAAAGGCTCTACACAAAAAAAAACTCTACACAAGCACCTTCTCAGGCAATGAAAGGTGGGAACACTCTGAAATCTATTGGACAAGGGACTTGCAGGTAAAGCTATATGGAGAATCAAAGGTTAGTCAGGGAAAAAAACCTAAGAATCACTGAATTTGGAAAAGACCCTTAAGATCGAGTCTAACTATAAATTATTTAATACTTAGGAGAACAGATTTTAAAGGCAAAA
This sequence comes from Platyrinchus mystaceus, assembly GCA_035041135.1. Lineage (NCBI taxonomy): Eukaryota > Metazoa > Chordata > Aves > Passeriformes > Tyrannidae > Platyrinchus > Platyrinchus mystaceus. The sequence goes on from JAWWLV010000024.1 coordinate 14,789,656, forward strand.
GCCAAGACAGATTACCTACCTATCTGTACTCTCTTCAGATATTGGTCAGAGGGACTGGCTTTTCAACCATGAGGAGATAGGAGAATAAAAGACAGGGTGTCCTGACCACTTTGTTACTAGACTCTTAAACTTCATGGCAGCTGATGCTGCCAGCAGTGTAAACCACTGACCCCTCTTCAGTGAGGGCCACAACAACTGTGCTGCTCACAGTGAAGTCAGCTGTGCACCTCTCAGGAACTGAGATTAGCATCTCTATTCCCAGCAGGTCTCTGATTCACCTGGCAGCACAGTGCAATCAGAGGAAGTTGTTACAAAGCAGAGGTGCATCATGCCCCAGGTCACCTCCCCTAAGCTGCGATACAGGGTTTGCAGAAGCGGCTGGAGAAAAAGGCTCAAATGGAGCCAGAGGAATTGCAGAAAATAAAGCGCCAGAGTTTTTAAGAGGCTCTGTCTCTGCCTTGATGTTTCTGTGTATGGCTGACCCTGAAGACCGGGGGAATTGAGCACAACCCGACCTGCAACAGTGGCTCCTGTCACACGTGCCCTCCTGGCGGCTCCGTTCAGCTCCAGCTCCAGACACAACACAGCAGGCGTGAGTTGTTTAAGAGAAATCCTCTCCTACTGGAGCTGGAAAAAATAAATGCCAGCTTAATTCATCTGGCACTTGTGTACATACTGCTAATGCTTGCTCTGGAAAGCATTTCACTACAATAGCAGGAATGTAATCTGTTTTCTGCACTCTGAACTCAGATTATATTTTAACCATCGAGGCCTGATCTGGAGTCTGGTGAAGTCAGCAAGTGTCTTTCCTTTGCTTCTCAGGAGTTTAGGGCACAGCGCCTGACACTGATCTCAGAGCCCAGGTGTAAATGCAGAGTAAATATGGTCTAAAAATGCCCTTGCAATCAGAGGTTATCCAACTTTATACCAGTGCAACAGAGAGCTGAATTTGGCATAGATCCATTAGCTTTGGATGTGTCAGTGTGTAACTCTGCTCCTTGTCAGCTCTGATTAGACATGCAGGCTCACTGGAGGCTCCCCTCGGAATGGGGGTGCTGCTAATGATGCCACAAATCCATTCTAATGTAATTTATTTATATAGTCTCAGGCACTGTGTACTAAATGTCATCAGGAAACAGCTATAAATCAGTGCTATGAAATCAAATATAGATATTAACCAAAAAAAAAAAAACGAACAACAACTCCTACTCACTTTACTGGGGCTTTAAAAACAAGATCAGGAGGACTGAACATCACCCCATAACACAGGCAGTCATGGAAAGAAAAATAACCCAAATGGCAGCTTTTAGGCTCCCTCCAGAGATGGTGGGTTTAGAAATGATGTAACTGACCGTCAGCTGCTGCACATTGCACGTGGGGAAATTACACCCTCACATCCCTGCATTTCCCTCTTCCCACTGCTGGCTGGGAGGAATCTGGGCTGGGAGGTGGGGCTGATGATGTGACTCATATTGCTGCATGCACTGATCTTTGTTTCCTACTTTCTCAGGGAAATCACACAGGGATGAATGAGCCCTCTTCTATATGGATATAAGGTGACATGCTATAGGATGAGTGGGGCTCAGGTTTCACACCTTCCCTTTGTCCCTGTCTGGGATAATTTGGAGTTGGGATAGTCTTCTGAAAAGTTTTCTAGAAGTTTGCACTAAGCTTAGGAGGAAAATGATGCTAAGAATTACCTGTTCCAAAGACAGCTGGAGGACTGTAAGGGGTTTAGATTAATCCCCTTTAAATGAAAACTTCCTCAGCTTTCACTGATGAATAATCTACACACTTATAATAAATCTACACACAGCATTATAAGCTCTTTCTTCACAGGGCTCCTCCTAAGCCTGCAGAAATTTCCACTGTTAGCTCTCACACCAAAAAGCAGCAAAACCCCAGCTTCTTATTTTCACCTTCTCTGGGAAAGAGGGAGGGAGAGGAGCTGGACTGTGATAAAATACAGGCAAAACACTCGTTTGCATTACCTTTTATTAACTTTTTAATTAAAGCAATTCTGCAGGCAAGGAGCCAAAGTCAGAGGGAGACAGAAACAATGCAGCAGTAGGGGCAGAAATGTAGTAGAGCTGCCAAGTAAATTGGATGGTGGCAGGAGACCAAAAGCATGGACATAGTGGGGCAGAGCCTGAGCCATAAACTTGGAGTCACACTGTGGAGGAAAACAGTGAACAAATGAGCTGACCATGCCCATGCAGCGAGAAAAATGAGCCAGCACCTCACTCCATGGCAGCTGCTTGAAAGCCAGAAAAATATTCCTTTCTAGGGGCCAGTCTGCCATCGCTGGGCAGAGCTGAGCTATTCCAGGTGCCGTGGCTGGGGGTTTGTTCAAGAATTTGCATCATGGGCTTGTGGTTTTCTTGAAGTTGGGGTAATTGAGCTTGTTGCAGGCCAACCCAACCACAGACACATCCTGAGCATTTCAGGTGCTGCGAGATCAGAGGATGCTGTATATTCGTGCACCAGAATGTCTAATTCAGCTGAGATCTTCAGGGGCCTAAATTAGTTTAGTTTTAATGTCATTGAGATGTCTCTGGATTTCCCCTGGTGTGGCAGGGATTGGTGGCTGGCCCACCGTGTACGGGGTCAACTCCAAAACCCCTGAGGGGCTTGGAAAACGTTTGAGATGGCACTGGCTCAAACCCCAGTTGCCTGAGGATAATTTTGAGCTCAAGCTCTAAAAGACAGATTACAGCAGTAAACTCCCAGACACAGCAAGTTTTAGCAGCGTCTCTTGCTCATTTTTCTCGCTGCATGACTTTCTTCTGGCCCCTTGGTACGTAAATTAACATTAGACTCACTGAGCCTCAGTGCTCCCATTTCTCCTGCATCACCAGGGGAGTTTACCTATGAAGTACAACGGAGCTGGGATTTTACTGCCTCAAACTCCCCTGCTCCCACTTACTGACACATCTTTTTTATCGTCTGATATATCAACTTTAATTCGCCTGGTGAAACTCAAACTCACTGCTCCACACGGTCCCAAAAGCATTAAGAGAAAATTTTTCCAGAAGATGCACTGAACCCAGGAGGGAAACAAAGCGGGGAAGGCTTGTTCCAAGTGTCTATTCTGGGAGGATTAGATGGGGGATTTTTCAAGACTAATCTCTTTAAATGAAAATTTCAGAATTTGATTAATTTTTTAATCTGCACATGGATTTGCATAAAATTACTGCACTGCCTCATTCACATTTGGTAAGAGAGGAAATGTCTGCAGGAAGGATGGGCAGCTGTGAAGGGTCCAGTGCACGAGTGGGTGTGCAGGGACAGGGTGAAAGGCCCTGTGCCCCCACTCACTGTAGTGCTCCTGGGAAAAGCACTGGGAAAGAGGATGAAGGTACACAGCAGCAGTATGATAAGAGCAGAGGGTCTGCCAGGCAGACAAGGGAGAAAGCAGGATGGAGCCTGGATACCTTTGTTTCAAGAATATGCTGAGCTCTGGGAAACCCAGGAGTCCCAGTTTCTGATACATGGCTTTCTATATGTTTGTTGGAGAAGAAATATGTTGCTCTCATGACTGATTTACTCACCAGGAAAGTGTCAGCAGGGCCTCTTTGCCTCTGATGGAGAATGTGGCTTAAGGCCAAGCACAGGGAAGATAAGTGTTCAGCATTTTATATATATAGATCAGTATGATTAGTAAAAAAAATTAACTGGATTTGACACATGCATCTTACTACTTTTTCTAGGTCACACTCCCTTCACTCCCTATATACCTTTTGGAAATGATTTTCCCATGCACTGGGGATTGCAAGGAAGAAAATTTTTTCACTAAAAATCCTTCTGTAGCTCAACACAGAACACTACTACCCTGGAGCCAAGTCCATGCCAAGTCTACTTCCTTTCATGCTGTAATTTCTCAAACTCCCTATTCTGAGTCAACTTGCCATCAAAGTTGAGAGTCATTTAAAATACAGGGAAGGATCATAATATTCTAGAGAAGATGAAAAGCTGCCAGCCTTGAGGACTGGAATAGTAGAAAGGGGTTGAAATTCAGTGCTGCGAAATACAAGGTCACGCTCTTTGGGATTAATAGCAGAAAATTATGAGCTCCTCAGTTGGAAATAACATAAGAGGAGAAAGAGCCAGGAATCTTAATCAGTCACAGGATGACAATTACAGCTGCCCTCTGGGCTGAAACAAGAGGCTGTGGGGAATGTGAAAAGCAGCAGATGTGAACTGCCTGGACTTCAGTGAGGTTTTTGACATCATTCCTGTGAGCGCACTGGAGTGTGGGCTGGGCAAACACAGTCAGACCTGCTGGAAACCAGCCTGACCACTGGGCTCAGAGGGCAGAAACCAGTGGCCTGGGGTCCAGCTGACAGCTGGTAATCAACAGGGAATCTGTAGGGGTTCATGTCACCCAATGGCTTCATTAGTGACCTGGAGGGTAGCACAAAGTCCTTAATTTCAGGAAGTCCTGATGGAGGCACCTTACAGAGGAACTGTGATAAACTCAAGGTCAGGACCCACAGAAACCTCGGGACACTCAGCAAGGAGAAGTGTGAATTTTTGCTGCTGAGCAAGCACAAGTCCCTGTACTGTGCAGGTTCCAGTGGTATGGAACACAGAAATGCATAGGTAGAATAACTGCATGTGATCAATATCACTCAAACAGCAATTAAAATTTTTTTCCATTAACTAATTTTGCAGGGGCATTATCCATGATTCCTAGTTAATATGACATTTTGCTAGGAGAACCAATTATCCTGCCAGCTAAATTCCAGCTTGATATAAACTGACAAACTAAGTTCCAACGATTAGAGGAAGAAAGGCAGGAGAATAAAAAGGAAGTGACAAAATATCAAATCAACAACCCACGGTGTTATACAACTCTAAAACTTAGCTAAGTATTGTAGGTGTTTTGAAGTAAATTGTCTTATGATGGTATTGGTGAGTCACCTCCGGGGCCCACAGGAGATAATCCAGGCTTTGATCCTGCAATTTACAATGTGCAGGGCATGGCACCCCGAGCCTCTCTAAAACCTCTCATCACACAGAAATAAGTGGTAGGTTTTGAACTGAGCTGAACAAAGGGGCAGCTGAACCTGAGAGCCTCAGGAGTAATGAAGGCATTTAGTTGAGTCTCCCTGGACTCCAGTGTGAAAACCTTGTCTCTGTTTCAAAGGAAAAACAGGTGAATCATTCAGAGGAGTCAATCCCACCGAGGCGTGAGAGGATGAGCCAGGTGAGATCTCTCAACCTGTAAGGGCGACCTCCAGCAAACAAACAGCGAAGGGAAGGAATCTGGGGAAAGACTTTTGTTTCACTAAATCCACACAAAATAATTCAGCCTGTTTGAAAGGCATGCAGGCAGAGCTTTAACAACAGCTCCCGGACTTGCTGAGGTTTGACCACAGGAGGGCAACAGGATCCAAATGCAAAATCAAACCCTGTTCTGGAGACTGTGAAAGGAAAATGCAATTAACGTTTAGGAAAGTGTCTATGGTTTGGTTATTTTTTTTTCTTTTGATTCTGAGTTTCTGGGGGATTGAAATGCCAAGATCTGGTGGTGTTCTGAATTTAAAATAGCAGGAATCTTTGAGGTGTGTGTGGGAGAATCTCACAGCTACCGTTATACTCCGGGAATAACTTTTTAAGGTAAGAAATATACAAAACCACGAACACAGAGCCTGATATCAGGATTCACAACAGAAAAAGGTAGTTCTGAGGTGTGTGCATTGGAGCAGCAGCCTTAAAAGCCACAGTGTCTTTCTCAAAGGCTTAAGCATATCCTGCACATGATGTCTCACACGGTTCAGGATCATGATGCTGTAGCTGTGGTGTTCCTGTAGTACTGCTTGGAAGTTTTTAGAGGAATAAAAGAATACTGGGAAATGAAAATGTGCATTAACTGGACTGAAAGTAGCACGGGGGAAGGATAAGAAAGTAATCCAGGTATATTTCAGAGGAGGGCCCGGACACAGGGGATGCTCTCTGGCCAGTGAGGAAGGAGTCCGGCCCCAGGCTGTGCAAAGGCTGTTCCTGCCGGGCCCCATGATTTGACAGAATCACAGAATCAGGTTGGAAAAGGCACTAGAGATCATCCAGTCCACCTGTGACCTCATGTCAACTAGACCAGAGCACTGAGCGCCACGTCCAGTCTTTCCTTATAACACCTCCAGGGACGGTGACTCCACTACCTCCCTAGACAGCCATTCCAGTGCCCTATCACCCTTTCCGTGAAGAAGTTCTTCCTAATGTCCAACCCAAACCTCCCCTGTGTCCTCTTGTTCTGTCGTTGGTTGCCTGGAGAAGAGCCCGACCCCCACCTGGCTACCACCTCCTGTCAGGAAGCTGTAGAGCATGACAAGGTCCGCCCCGAGCTCCCTTTTCCCAGGCTGAGCCCCCCCCAGCTCCCTCAGCCGCTTCTGGTCGCACTTGTGCTCCAGACCCTTCCCCATCTCCGCTGCCCTTCTCTGGACCCGCTACAGCCCCTCAATGTGTGTTTTGTCCTGAGGGGCCCCAACTGGACACAGCCCTCGGGGTGCGGCCTCGCCAGTGCCCAGCACAGGGGGACAGTCACTGCTCTGGTCCCGCTGATACAGTCCAGGATGCCACTGGCCTTCCTGGCCACACTGCTGGCTCAGGCTCAGCGCTGCCGAGCGGCAGATTTCTCCCTCGTTCCCATGGGAAGCGCGGGAAAACAAGATAACCCCGAACCGCCAAGTCCCGCCGGGCGGGGCCGCCCCGACCCCTCACGGCCCCGCCCAGCGGCGGAAGTGACGCCACGAAGCCGTTGCCCACTCTACGGGATGACGTCATGCCCTTGCCCTGGCCCGCCCCGACCCCCCCCCCGCCGCTGGGCACGGCCAGGCGGGTGGGTCATGAACACCGCGCTGGTGAAACCCGGCCCCGCCACAGCCGCCCGGCCCCGCCCTGCGCCGCCCGTTCCCACCTGGTGCCCCGGGCGGGCCTGGGGCGCCGACAGACGCTGGCAGTACCCGCGGGCCGAGGGAGAGCGCAGGGCCTGCCTGCCGTTTCCTGCCACACTCAACATGGCGGCCGGGCCGGGACTCCCCCCCGCCCTCCCCCGTCCCGGCGGGCCCTGCGCGCGCTCCCCCCGCCCCTCCCCGCTCCCGGCGTGCCCCGCGCGGCCCCGCCGGAGCCGCAAGATGGCGGACACAATGAGGAGGAGCCGCCTCTCCGCGGCCTGAGCGCGCCGCGCCCGCCGCCCCTCACGACCCCCCGCCTCCCTGCACGGCCCCCCGCCGCCCCTCACTGCTCCCCGCCGCCCCTCACGGCCTCTCGCTGCCCCCCGCCGCCCCCCGCCACCTTTCACGGCCCCGCCGGGCCCGGCCCGGCCCGCGCGCCCCCGCCGCCGCCCCGGAGCCCCGCCCGGCTCTCTCCTGAGCGCCGCCGCCCTCGGCGCGGCCCGCGGGCGGGATGAAGCTGACGGACAACGTGCTGCGGAGCTTCCGCGTGGCCAAGGTCTTTCGCGAGAACTCGGACAAGATCAACTGCTTCGACTTCAGCCCCAACGGCGAGACCGTCATCTCCAGCAGCGACGATGACTCCATCGTGCTCTACGACTGCCAGGAGGGCAAGTGAGTGCCGGGCCCGGCCGGGGGCGGGGGGTGCAGCCGTCGGGCTGGGGCTGGAGCAGTGCACGGGACCGGAGGGGCTGCCCGTGTGGCCTTCGGGGACAAGCTGTGCCCGGCCCCGCACGTCTGGCAGGTTGAACTTTAGTTGTAGCTTCAGCTCAGGCTTCTCTCCTCTTGTTTTTTTAGCGTAGGTTCATGACAGAATACCAACGGCAGAAATAGGAGCAGCGTGGTTTTATCTGCACCACGGGTGTCCGCGCTCGTAATCGCAGCGGTGGTAATTTGCCAAGTGTGAGAGAGGGCTCACTTCTGCGAGGACTAAAGTCAAGCTTAGGGGGTTGAGTCTGGCCGTGTTTTCAGGCCTCGGGATTGTTGCAGATACGAAACGGACTGAAACTGACTTCTCGAGTGTCTCTGCGCTTCAGTGTCGTTAATTAAAAGAGAAACGATGGCTGTGAGCAGTGTACAGCTGTGCCACTCTAAACTACCTCATTCGAGTGCAACTTCTTGGATGTGTGTGTTGTTGTAACTTCTGATAAACCTGGTGGTGTTTTTCCTTAAAGCCCAGTTCCCACGTGGTGCCTGGGAATGTCGAAGGTAAAAGTGGTCCTTCGTGCTTTAAATCCTTTTCTCTAGTCGTACTCTTATCTGCAAAGCACAGTTAAAATATATGCGTGATTTATACGTGTCTTCAAACCTTGTCTTAATTTAGATTTAATCGATCAAGGATTTATTTGCTTCTGTTGCTTAGAAGTAATGAGTTAAGGGGGGTGTGTTTCTCACTTCATTGATCACATGATGCTTGTCCTGTTTTTTTTTGATAAACCCCCAGAAACTTGCAGGGCATTTAGGATCTTGTGCTCCCGTTCAGAGGGTGGAAACCTGCAGGTGGTGGCGCTGATGGCTCGAAAGATACACTGAGGGCATTTGTATTCTGTGAGAGTTGGAACAAATTGAGCCAAATGGTGTCATTACCCCATTAAATTCTTTCTCAGTTGGCACAAGTGCGTCTCTGGCTGCTTTAAATTCTTTCAGATTTGAAGTTTTAATTTATGTTTGCTTCTTGGCATAGAGGTGTAGTTCTGAGGTGATTTTTTGTTGTTGTTTTTTGGGGGTTTTTTTCTGTAAAGTCAAGGTGAAGGGAGCATCACATTGACACAGAAAGTGAAAGGTAAACAAGTATGTATATTGTAGAAGAGGGTATAGAAAGGACAGGGTGGTGCAGGAATGAAAAAGAAATGGCTTGGGAGTATCAGGATGTAGATGTGTTAGTACTGTGTATATTTTCTAGTGAACCAGGTGTTCCTAATCCTCCTACTTTTCCAAGAAGACCAAGACATCATACTTGCAGGGATGAAAGATTGCATTCTGCAGATTCTCTTAATTTTATAGACCACTTATGTTATTTTAGACTTAATATTTGCTTGCTTTACACATTAAAGATGTTGGTGTTGCCCATCTGATAAAATGAAATCTTCTGTGAAATTTTATTTTTATTTATTTAAGAACAGGTAACTCTCTACACATGGAGTCTGCCATGGATTGTATCCTAGATCCTAATGATATATAATAGTGGCAGGGCTGAGTGATGTTAATGCAGATGGTATTGATTGCTCTTCCCCTTTCAAACTTGTAAAGAATAGTTTGATGGGTTGGGAGGCATTTGGTCTTTCATTCTGATCTCCATCTAGTCCTGATGTGCGTTTTATACTCAGAGGGTTTGTTTTAATTAAGTTAAATGTAGATCGATGGTCATCTGCTGCAGGGCACTGAAAGTACTGTCATCAAGGTAACCCCTGTGCAAGGATGCAGTTCTCCAGTGTTATAAAACTATAAAAATTAATTTGAAAGTTTCTCATGTACTATCAATTGAGTTAAAAGTGTAGCTGTGATTTTTAGAGGTACCCAGGGATGGGTATGGACATGCTTCCTCTCTCACCTGGAAAGTTTTAGCTGTGGATTACTTTGTCACTGGAGATTCATGCGAAGGTGAAACCTCAAATTTATGAATGATTGTTGGTGTGGCAGTTTCAGGCCTGTAGTTTATATTTTTTCTTACAAATCACCATTTCAAGGGTCTGGAACTCTCACCTGCTTGTATATGTCATTGCTAATTGATATAATGGCCAGGAGGGCATGAAATGTCCTGCTTGCTGGGTTTCAGTGTAGGATAACTTTCAGGCCATTTGATGAAGTAGGATAACACCTTTTCCCATGTAAAAGTGGGAAATCTCTGGTCCCCCATTAATGAGGAATTGTGCTGGGAGAACTAAAATACAGCTGTTTGGTTATACTTTAGGTACAGCCTTACCTGGTTTGCTTTGTTTTGCAATACCAAAAAGAGCTGTACAGCTCTATGAGAATATGACCAACCCCATCTCAGTGAACTTCACTTTCTGACAGTGTGAGGGCAGTTGAAACGGTGCTGTGTAGCCAAGGGCTGACAGGACAAGATTATCTCCTTATCATGCATGTCCTGGGCTAAAGCAACTGCTTATTCATGAGCATCCAATAATTTTGCTCCCAAGACTCCACTTCTGTTTCAAAATGGGAACACAACTAAATAGTTGTTACTGGTTTTTTTAGCCCATCCTCCAAGAGGCTCACCTGCGTATGTTTGGGCTTAAGGAGGGACTCTGAAAACTTGTGGGGCAGTTGTATGTTGGGATGTACAGCAATTCCTGAGGCTGGGAACAGCCTGGCTGCACATTTGTAACGCTCATTTGATCGATGGTGCTCTAGCAAAGGTTTAGCTTGTATTTTAATTTAAGCTTGTATATCAGTTGTGTAATATTTATACAAATAAAGTGATGGCTCTGACTCCTGCTTGGCTGTGGTGTTTGCTCGGCATATCCATGATGCTGGTTGTGGAGGATGTTTTACCCACGGCAGCAGTGGTTCAAACCAAGGCCCAGATGATATTACAAACCTCGCCTGTGTTATGTTTCATCTTTGTAGGAGATTTGACTGAGATTATTGTAAAGCATTTTTCTTTGGCAATACTGTTTGGTTTGTGGGTGGGCTGGGTATATTAACCTTGACCTTGGAATTATGTTTAGTGATTGTGACTTGATTAAAAAAATAGTTTCCTTGTTTGTGTTTAAAGTAGTGGATTGGCAACAGGTGGTTGGTCTTGTGTGCAATGACACACTTCTGCTTGTCTCAGCTTACTTGAAAACTTCACCTTTCCTAAAGCACAGAAGTCCTTTTTCCCTTCTTTTTGGTAAATATGCTTTTGCCCATCTGTTGAGCTTTGTTGTCTCTGTGTGTATTCATTGATTCTGAATGGAGCAGCTTCTAAGCTTTAAACTTGCAATAGAAAAAGAAGAGCCAAATTATGAGAGTCTTAATGTTTTGAGATTGACATTTTTTTGCCGTTGTTGGATTTGTTTTCCCCAATTTGGTCATAGGTGAGGTAACCAATGGTTACCTAGGTGGTAACCTAGGTGAGGAGACTGCAGAAAGCAGTATGGGGAAGTATGTCAGGTGTAATGTTACAGAGTGTCAAAATTTAAATTTGGGGTGTTGATTTCAGTGTGTGGCGTGTTTGCATCTGAAAATTGATTTAAAAATCTACTGCAGGAACTGGGGAAGAGTCATTTGAGATTTGGTCTGTGGTACAGGTGGTGTGTGGGTTTTCATTACACTCTCTGTATTGCCTTCCACTTAGTGGAAGCTTGTCCCCAGCAAGCTCATTTGAAGGTAAAGCCCTGTGGCTTCTACTGTTTGAGAATTAATCTGTAAGAATGAATGTCTGTTTTCCTCCTGATATGAAAAGTCTCCCACTTGTGCTCTTGTTTGGGTGTGTCAGTCTGAGGCTAATGAAAAGAAGGAAAAAGTCCAGCATATTAGAAATACCTTGTCTGAGGGTGTAGTCTGATAAACCTTTCCCTTGGCAGCAGTATTGGTTTCGACCGCTCCTGCTGTTTGTTTCCATTCCTGTGCTGTCCTCTTTCGTTGTGTTGGTAAAATACTTTGTGGGCCTGTGTAGTAACTAGAGTTACGAATTTCTGGATTAGAAATACCTCCCAGAAGAGGTGATATTTCTGCTGTTGATCAGCTGAGAGTGAAAGGGGAAGGAGGGTGGTGGAGACCTTGTGCTGCAGAGACAGGCGCTGCTGCTCTGAGATCCTCCAGCTGCTTCTAGATTTACTCTGCAGTTTAAATTTGTAGTAGTGCAGTGCATCACCTGCTTACCAGCCCCCTAAAAATCCAGTTCTCTAGGTTGTGTTCACTCTCACTAGAATGTCTTTCATTCTGTTGCAAAATGTTAAATTTGAGTTTCATACTTCAAGGTTGAAGTATAATTCTGCAGTCCTCTGGAAAAGTCCCTGTGTTACCATGTCTTTTATAGACTATTTGTATATATACATGTTTGGGTTGATACCACAGGAACGAGACATCCTGTTCCAGGTTTTGAAGTAACAGAGAACAAAAAGACAAATTACGCTCAATCTAAAATAAGCAGCAGATGAATTGGAGATTTGGATGGGAAAGGGCACAATGAGGCAGTGCTGCTTGCTGTGCTTGTTATGTTAGCTCCTCCTTTTCATTTTGCAGTAAACATCATGGGAAAAGGAATTTTTGGAGGAGACAAGTGCATTTTGCAGGTATTACAGGGAACTTCTCAAGCCTGGGGATGGTCTTGGAGAAACATTGAGGTCCGTTTTTGAAAATCAAGTACAAAAGCTTTTCTTTCTTTGTATAAAAACATCTGACTACTTGAAACCATGATGTAATACCTGAATGGAGACAGGCCTTGTTAGTGTGAGTTTCGTTTTGAGCTTTTTGTTGCAGTGAGTGCAATTATTTCTGCTTCCTCCCGACAGACCAAAGAGAACACTGTACAGTAAGAAGTATGGAGTGGACCTCATCAGGTACACACACGCTGCCAACACTGTCGTGTACAGCTCCAACAAAATAGATGGTAAGTGAGCCAGTGGAGTGGAGCACATTGAATCCCTTTACAGTGCATGGCTGGATAATTAGCTCTAAAGATCTGGGAAGAAGTTACAGCAACGATTCAGTGGCGAGCGCTCTGTCAGAGACAGAGGAATTAATGTCCAGCACTAATGCACAACTTAGTGGTAGTCCCTTGAGCATGAGGTGGAAGGAGCAGGTGGGCTGAATGCTGTAGGTCTGTGTGGTACACAGACAACTCAGCTGCAGAGGAGGGGAAGGCGGGAGGTTCAGGTAACTCAGCAGATCACCAGCCAAGCCTGGAGGAGGTCACAGAGCTCTTCAGAGATGAGCTTTGCTTCTCATTGCCTGGTTTTTTCCATGTATTAGACAGAAAACCCATTTTTATGCTGTTTCTCCACAGTCAGTGTCTGTGATAGCTACACTCTAAATCACTGACATCGAAGGGCTTCTAGATCTTTGTGACAGGATATTAATTGTTTGATTTGAAATTCAAATTTAACTGGCACAGATATGTACCTTAATGCTTCCTAAGGTTGGAAATAGCTCATGTTTATTTCAAATCGTGTTTCAGTTTTGTTTGTTGTACTCAGTGTCTGAGAGTTTTGCAGTGAACAAGTCTCTTAGCACAGCACTTTATAAATGGGTTCTAATATTGTATTTGTAAACTCATAATCATTTCCGGAGTAGAGGCTTTGGTTGGGTTTTTCCTTTGCAGAAATGGAGCTTGCAAGTGGAGATACTGGTGCCTTGTGATGTGTGCTTGATTACTAAAGGAATTTCAAAGGCTGTGAATTTAGAGCAGGTGGAAGTTAAGAGTTAGGAAGTCAGGTTAAGGCCTGAAACTAGAGGAACAAGGAAATCTCCAATGGAATTAGATTTAATGGTGTAAAAGGATTAAAAGTGTGACAGGAAGCACTTGCCTTTTTAGTCTGTTTCAGAGCCTACTGATTTTTTGATTATGTTATTACTTTGTCACATTTTGTATTTGCCTGTTATTTAATTTACAATAATTAATAACTAACAATTTAATGAAGCATTTTTAATGCTATTTTGAATTGTGAGGTTTTGTTTATAAGCACTGGTAAGCCTTAAGTCTAAACAGTCTTCATCCTGCAGGCTAGCATTATGATAAATACTTAATTAGAAGAAAAAAGCCCCATAGAATGTGAGAATGTTTGTTGCTGTTATGATCTCTAAGCCTAATAAAACTGACAGTGTGTTCTGTAGGAGTCCAGATATTCTCTAGTCCCTAATAAATGTGGTCTTGGGCAAGGTGCATTGTATTTAATTTGTTATGCAGGTATTAGGAGGGAAAATTAACTCAGAAACATGCTGTAGGAATGCTGGTGCTTGTTTCCAAGCATTTTCTCTGTTGGAGTTGCTACCAAAGTACTTGTGAAGGTTTCCTGAAGATCCCTGGACCTAATTCCTCTTGCCTGATGCCAGGCTGAGGTAGTAGTTTGTACAGTTTGAGGGTCTATGATACCACCCGGTACAGGAGATAACTGTACAGGCCACTGCCTTGCCTGGGACAGAGCACTGCCAGCAACCAGGAGCACGAGGGAGCACAGTTCCACAGTGCTCCCTTTCTAGCAAAGAAGATGGAATCCTGCATGGATACTTGGGAAATCAGGTAACAACAGTTCTTGCAGGAAATGATGTGTCTTAACAGAATGTTTGAAGCGTGTTCTATCCAGCATAGGATGTGACACCAGCGCTGGGGATTTACGTTTTGGATAATCACCTCAGGTCACTTAGAGCCTTTCAGAGTGGTGTGTCACCAGCAGCACGTTTCCAGCTTGGTCAGTCAGCAATGTGCAGTTCAGTTTTCTTGTCAAATACTGGAGGGTGGTTTAGACCTCCTGTCTCTGCCTGGTGGGAAATCTCAGGCAAAAATGGGAACTTGATAATTTTATCACAGATACAAAATTGTGCTGAATGAGCCTTTCAAAACACCCTGAACACAGTAGCCCTTCTGAGTGTTAAAACGCCCAGTGCTTGTTGCCTCCTCTTGGCTCTTGTTCTTCCGAGTCAAAAGTAAAAATGTCTTTTTCCCTCAGTTTATCTTTGGAGCCTCACCAGGACTTGTTCCAGCACTACAGAGTCTGTACATAAAGATTAAACAGTGGCTTATGTGCTTTAGTAATGGTTTCCTCTTAGAAGGATTTCTTGCAATTTTGGAAGAGCGTCTCAACAGCATCTTCCAAAAGTGTTGGCTACCCTTGTTATATTGATCTGTACTCAGGATAAAATTGGCACTTGAGAAATGTTGGGGTGCTGCTCTTATTTGTTCAATTTATTTTTAAAGTTACTTTACGTGGACTAAGTTTCAGGTTACTCCTCTGTCCTCTTCTTAAAGCTTAGCTGCTCTAAGTGCAGGGAAAGTGTGAGGCTGTTCATTGTCAGATTAAACAAAAATAAGAGAGATTTGCTAGTTTTTAATGGTCTTGTCCTGGATTTGAAATTCATGTTTTTATATTTAGCCGAATGGTAGAATTTGCACATTTCCTGTGTGTACTGCTTAGTTGGAGATTTGTTTTCTGAATTTGTATGCAGGAAAGACAGCAAGATTTGTGCTACAAAGCAGTAAAAAGCAGTAGCATCACCTTTGTAAATCTGATACTCTTCATTTTGTGAGAATGATGGAATAAAACCTGCTGCTACTTAAATTTTAATGCCTTTGAAATTATCTTGCATAAATCACATGACATTTTGTCTTTAAGATGTAAGGTGACTTCAGACTGTGGGAAGTACCTTTTCCTGTTGCCTGATTTTCAGTTCTGCCTTGAGAAGAACTGAGTTGCTTTATGTCTGTTTCTAATATGATTCTGTTTCAAAGGGTGATTTGAAATCCAATGACCAGACTTACTCACTTTGGTGAGATTGCTGTTGCTTTGGGGAGCAAGCTACTGTGTGATCAGTAACTTTTAGATACTGCTGCCTTCATGGTATAATAAAGCTTATGGTTTATGTTTCAGATACAATCCGATACCTCTCCCTGCACGACAACAAATACATTCGGTATTTCCCAGGGCACACAAAAAGGTAAGATGTGGCCTGGAGACAGGACAGCAGAAATTAAAACAATTGTAATGAGCCTGAGTTCTGTTACACTTGGTTCACACTGGTTTTTACTTTGTTCTTGGCAATTATGAGCTTGTACACAGCTGTTGGGGTGGGTGTTGGTCTGTTCACTTCTTTAGTGTATCTCTGATGCATGTGGGCTTCTGTGTTTGCAGGGTGGTTGCTCTTTCAATGTCTCCAGTGGATGATACTTTTATTTCTGGATCCCTCGATAAAACTATTCGACTTTGGGATCTCCGCTCTCCCAATTGCCAGGTAGGTTATAAAATTCATGCAGATAGAGTATTGCATTTTCACTTAGAGGGGTGAAAAATGGACGTGTGCTTGTTACAAAGCAAAAATACTGCCAGAAGCGAGTGCTGCTGTTTTAGTGTTGGCCCCTTCCTGGAATGCTGAAGCAGCCTGGATGAGGAATCTCTGTGCAGTTTGTGTGTCACATTGTGTAACACCACTCGCTCTCACCTGTGTCTCTGCTGGAGAGGCCCTGGGGAGGGCAAGAAAGAACACCCAGAGCTGATGAAACAGGAGAAGGGCTGGATGTCATCAGCTTGTTCATCAGGCTGCTACTCTCTTAGCTGGCATCCTTCCTGGGCTGGGAATGCATCTTCTCTGAGTATTTGTAGCGGGTGTCTGAAATTGGTGCCTTGATGCAATTAAATTTGATGAAGAAACTGATGATCTAAAGTAGCACAGCAGCCATATGGTCCTACCATCGCCTTGCATCACCTCTGTGGTTCGTCAGAACCATTTGTAAGCAGATTTAACTTTCTAGCAAGGCAGAACCTTGTTTGTTTTTATTTATTTTTCTGGAATACTTTACTTTTTTTACTGGAAGCTTGTGTGGGCTGACAAAAGTACCAGAGCTGGCAGCAGTGGCAGGAATGAAAGACTGGGAGTAGAATCTCCACCTTCAGTGATGGAGAGCTGTTTTGTTGCTGTATCTGGACACATAGTATTATGCTCTTGTATTTTCCAATTTCATTTGGACTATTTTGCTTATGAGAAAGGGCTGTTTGCTTATTCCAGATGATGTATCTGTAAATACAAAAGGAAGAAAAAGTTACGTTTCTTACTAAATGGTTCTGTCTGTCTTAAAACTGAGCTTTTTCTGACAAGAAATCTTTGTTTTGCCTTTGTATGGAAGTGTGCCAAGTGTGCCTTTAATGCCAGCCTGCAAGTTTCCCTTGGGATGAATCTGTCTCCGAGCTGCTACAGTTGAGATGGGGTTGTAAATTCAGCAGAGGTTCTGTAATTTATCCTAATGCCTGAAGTTGTAAGAATGGTAAAACTAGGACTTGTAACTGGGAAGCTGCATCCAGCCAAGTTTGGGAAACAGGTTGAGGAAGTGTTGCTTGTAGTTTTCAGTTGGCCCATGAGATGGCAGCCTCACTGCCTGGAATATTCCCAGGAAACCAGAGCTGGCCCACTCACCAGGGCCCTGAGCTCACCGAGTTCTGAACCTTTGTAAAACCTCAGTATTTACAATTGAAATGTTGTTCTACCTCTGGTCTGCTGTCCTGCTCACAGTGGGCTCAAAAGGTGGTGGTAGAAAAGCGAGCATCAGTTTTGCAAAATAATGTTGACTATTTCTATTTTCTAGGGTTTGATGCATCTCCAGGGGAAGCCTGTGTGTTCTTTTGACCCAGAAGGGTTGATTTTTGCTGCTGGAGTCAATTCTGAAATGGTGAAGCTCTATGATCTCCGTTCTTTTGACAAGGTGATCTACCTTAGAGTTTTTAGCTTGCAAGAAATAGTCTAAACTCAGTGCTCAGAGGCTGGATTTCTGTACTCCAGCTTACTGTCTGGGGTGCCTCCTTTACATCCAGAGAGTTCTCAGTAAGCACACACCTCACAGACAGAAAGGGATACATGCTGTCACCAAATCCTGAAGTGCACTCTTGAACCAGTGTTAAAGTGTACTTCTGGTAACTCTTTAACCTGTTCCAAACCCCCGTTTCGTCCCTTTGTTAGGGAGCTTTGGGTTTGTTTTTTTTCCTTTCTGCTGATTCTGGAAGAAGACTGGCAAAGTTGGAGCCAGGACTGTCAGAAAGGATGGAAATTTCAAAGGAAACTATAATTGGGTGGACAGCTGAACTAAACACTGAGCATAGTGATTTCCATGGTTTCCAAAAATCATATGACAGTTACACTGGCTCAAACTCTTTCTTTAACTTCATTTAGCAGCCTTGTTTCGAAACTTCATCCTATCTTAAATTAATTCCTGCAGTTGAATGTGGTAGAGTATGAAACTATTGGATTGAAACAGCTTACTTTGCCTGTTTTTTGTTTTTGAAGCTGTGGATTCATATGTTGAAATGTGCACATGCAGTGACATGTTTGCCATGATGCTCTTGGTATCTTAGTGCTAAGGATTTCCTTTTCAAAAAAAACTTTATTTTTCCTGAGCTAAGGTTAAAACCAGACTCTTGTTAGCAGCAATGCATAAAGAGTCTACATCCTGTTTCCCATTTCTCTCTCTGCAGGGGCCATTTGCCACGTTCAAGATGCAGTATGACCGGACGTGCGAGTGGACAGGCCTGAAGTTCAGCAATGACGGGAAACTCATCCTCATATCGACCAACGGCGGGTTCATCCGGCTCATCGATGCCTTCAAAGGGGCTGTCCTGCACACGTTTGGGGTGAGCCTGCTGCCTCTGCTCCTTGCTTGAAACTTGGTGTTAGTTTTGGGAGCAGGTGCCCTTTGGTTGTGAGATTGCTGTGGACACACTCTCTACTACATGTTCTCCTGTTTTGTGCCACAGGGTTATAACAATAGTAAGGCTGTCACGCTGGAGGCATCATTCACACCAGACTCTCAGTTCATCATGATAGGTAAGATAATTCTTGGAAAGAATTCCAGTGCTCTGAAATTAGGCGTGTTATGTAGGGCTAAAGCTGTGTCTGTTGGGAAGTAGAATGTATTTAAATAATACAATGCAGCTGTAAGCTTTCTTTGCACTGACAGTGTTCTGTTAGTTTACTCAGTGTTCTCTAGACTGAAATGTAAACAAGCCTGCATGAAGACTTTTCTCTTTTCCTTTAAATATGAGTGCTGTTACAATATAGATAAGAAACCAGCAAAGTGTTGTAATGTGGGAAGACCTGTCACATAAATTATGTCAGTGTTCCTCACGCAGTGGCTAGGGTGCTCTCATGGGCTCCCTTAAAGCATGTCCGGGCTGTGTTGTGGCCTGTCCTCCATTGCTTATGACCAAGGCACCTGTCTGTGCTTAGCAGTTTGTCTCATAGCCTGGTGTGTTTGTGCACCTCTGAGGATGTTGCTGCACTGGTGACATGCTGGGGCAGCTGTGTTTTGTTCATGTGGCTCTTGTAAACCCCCATGTCTGTGGAACAAGCTCTGCTTATCCCTTAATAGAGGTTGTAGTCTTCAGCCTGATGGCTCTCAGCATATGATTCCCTTGGCCCAGGCCCTTTTTCTCACCCTCTGTGGGATGGACTCCTGAGGGAAGCAGATGGCAAATGGCAGTTTGCAACTCCTGTGCAGCCTGGTGCTGCAGGTTGGGCATCTCAAGATAAGTACTTCAGTCACTGCTGCCTGTGGATACAGGTCAGATGAGTCTGCGTGGTGCTGCCCCTCCTAGCACTTTCTGTGCCTATTTATGTGGCTGGTACCAAATATGTTTACCTTTGTGGTAATTGGTATCTGGATCCTCATTTTTCCTGGATGAGTGACCATCTTGGCAAAGCTTCCTTTATTGTGTTCTGGCTGAGAACTTCCTGATTGCAGAGAAGAGGGGTGGGGCTCTTGTTTAGTCTGTCTCTGGAGAGCGCTTTATTGCACATATTTACCTTCCTGTTGTGCCCTTCCAAATGACAGCTGTAGTAGAAGTAGTTCTAAACCACTTACTCCTGTTCTGTTTTTACATATGGTTAAGTTGCAACTTTTGCTTCTTAATTTTTCTGTCCTGAAAGACTGTAGACATAAATACAGAAGCAGAAAAAAATTCCTTGTATTTTTGTTAGGAATTGTATTTAAAATGAGGCTAAAGCAGAACAGAGTTATAAGAATTCAAAATTCTCAGCCTCAGAGTTTGAAAAATTGCATTTTAAAATGCAAAACCTCTTCTGTTGTAGCCATGTGAAGAGTTGACATCTCCAGGGAAGCTTCTGATATTTGGCATAGTGCACTGAAATCTGGTGCCTCCCATGGTAAAGCTTTGGTTTGATTCTCTGCCCACCAAGTGAAATATTTATCTGTGTCTGAACTGAGAACTTGTGTGAACAATGACTCTTTCCCCAGTGCTTGGCCTCTCTCACATTGGTGCAAGTTGGCTCCTCGTGGCTGGAGGGTGTCAGCTCTCCTTTTCTCCTGGGTGACAGTAGTTGCTAATATCTTTGCCTGAAAAGTGTTGCACCCTGTTTGTGTAGTTGAGTCTCTGCAGTACAAAAGGTACAAACCTGCTGTTTGGGTGCAGGTGTGTAAACCATAGAGATGTTTTGTAAGTGCCCTTGTGACTCTTGGAGAACTCTCAAAGTTAGGCTGTGAGGTTGAGACCTGCCTGTTTCTACAGTTCTGAAAGGAAAGGTTATGTTCTTTTTCTCTGCTGACCTCTCCAGTGTATCTTGCATATCTTGTTTTCCACTCCTGCCTGCAGGCTCAGAGGACGGGAAGATCCACGTTTGGAATGGGGAAAGTGGGATGAAGGTGGCTGTGCTGGATGGGAAACACACAGGTCCCATAACCTGTCTGCAGTTCAATCCAAAATTCATGACTTTCGCTAGCGCATGTTCCAATATGGTAAGGAAATGCATTTAAGTTCCTCTTAGCTCCATGAGGTGCTGACCCTTCTGGAGCTGATTCTTAAGTCTTAGTGCCTCTGCTGGATATTGCCTCAGGCTTTGGTGAGAGCCAGGCCTGTGTGTTACACCCTGACTGTGCCATAGCTGGCAGGTAGATGTGTGGGGCAGCACACCTGGCCAGCCAGCGTGTGAACATGCACATGAGAGCAGAGCAGTGAGTGAGTGTGCACACAGAAGGAGGAGTTCTTTAGGTGCCTGCACACTGCTGGTATTTTCAGCTCTGGAGAACATGCAGTGCAAGCCAAAGCAAAGATTGTAACCTTAAACTGCTGAGAGGATGTTGCTGCCTCTTTGGTGGTCTCTGCCTAATGGAAGGTAGCAATGATCAGCTCATGCAATGTGTTGTAGGAGAGATTTGTGTTCTTCTCTGAGATGTTTTCCTTCCTCCTCTTTAGGCCTTCTGGTTGCCAACTATTGACGACTAATTCCTCCTCTGCAGCTGCTGTGGGATGACTTCCACACTGTAACAGCAGCACATCACTGCAAGCATAGCATTGGAATTGCCTACATCTCCAAGACTGTGTTTCTGTTCCTGCATATTTTCCATGTCTTACCTTTGTTTGCAGCATTCCTTTGTGAGGACTGCTCCGCTTGGCCTCCTGGCACGTTCAGAAGCGGCATGCTACATGTTCTTACCTTCCAGTCCGTGTCCAGCACGGCTTCAGCCCAAGTTGGAACGGACACAGTATTATTTCTAAGGGGCGGTGAAGTCTGTTTTATTAACAAAATGTTTGTGAGATTTTTTTAAAGCTGTAATTGTATGTTTTCCTGCCGAAAGTGCACAAGGCTGTTGATGTTCCAAGGTGGAACGTGCAGTTCCTTCCCAAAAGTGCATGTTTTTAACATCTGGGATCTCTCTGGTTTCACTGCAGTCCACAAATGCAAATACTTCTGTGCCAAATGTGAACACTGACAGTTTTCAACTTCAGCAGCAGATGCTGGATTCTCTTGCAGTGGAACACGCACCAGAAGCGTGGGTGACTGTGAATGTACCTGATACATCTCATCATCCTTTTTTTGGAGATGTAGAGTGCAACTGTACCGGTTTTGTCTGCTGCCAGAGGTTTCCAGAGCCTCCCTGCTGTTCGCTGTGCCAGCATCCTGGAGGCACAGACAGCACTGGTGAGGTCCAACCAGTGTCCCAAGCAATAAAGGAGTCTGTCAGCAGGAAGATGGAGAAACCAAACTGAGACTGAAAGCACAGTCTGTCTGTGTATCTTCCTTATGTACCATCTTGGTTGATCTTACTTGTAAATATCGTGGGGTGGGTGGGCAGTGGGAATGGGCCATATTTTTTTACTTTTAGATATAAAAGAATATGATGTGGGCCAGTATTGTGGAGTGTCTAGGCTGTTTACCCTCACTGATGCAGTTTTTCACCCCATGGTTTGTAAATATGCTCCATGAAACTCTTCCCACGTCAGGCTTAGACCTGTATCCCTTTGTTGGTAAAACTGACATGCAGTTCATCATGCAGTTTATTACAGGTCTGCAGGTTTCTGGTGGTAGCCCCTCAAGAGCGATGCATCCTTTGTCAGATGGTGTCTTCAAGAAATTAATTTTAAAAATCTTAGGCATGATTGTGCTGACCCTGCTTTGCTCTGGCCCTGCTCCAAGGAGTGCCCCTGCAAAGAGATGGGAGGGACCTGCTCTCCTGCCTCAGAGGGGCTTGTGGGTGAGTGGCACAGAAAGGCTGGCAGGCTGGTCTTAGCCTGGTTCCAGTTTCTTTTTCCTGAAATGCTTCATTGGTGGAATGTATCCACCAGCAGGCTGGGACAGGCTTGGCAAAACTGTGACATTCACTATATTCTTGCCTTTCCAAACACACTTGGTTTTATGTGCTGGATCACAGCTTGGGAAGTCAGTTCTTCTCCTTGCCTGGTCACTTGTGCTGCCCTGCTCATAAATATGAAATGCTGGCAAGGTGGCCAGACAGTAATGGGCATGTTCTCTCTGTTCCCGAGTGCTGGTCTGTGCTGTGAACTGTGCTCGAGCGTTTTCCTTAGGTAAGTTGTCCTCACGTTCCCCCGTTACTGCAAAGTTTGTTGTTTTCAAACATGGGGCCCCATCTGTCATTCACATCATGTCTCCCTGGAAAAGTAAATCTACTTGTGTTTTGCATTTTCTTGCCTTTTGTCCTTGTCAGTGGAACCACGCTGTGCTGAGAGCTGGGGATGGGCACTGAGCATTTCTGCACTGCTGTTTGTGTTCACAGAGCAGCCGCGTGTGCCGAGCCTGTGACAGCAGCAGGAGCAGTGCCCTCAGGAGGCTCAGAACTTGGGGCTTGGATCCCTGCTGTGGCTGAACCTTCTCTGTCAGCACTGTGGCTTGTCCCTGCTAATGCTGCCACACGAGGCATTTCTAACCACAGGTCTGTGATGTGAGTTTGCTGTCCTGTGACAAACTGATGGATGCTTTCCCTCTTGCCACACAGGCCTGCTGCTGGAAGTGCAGATGAGAGGTTCATGGTGTCCCTCTTCCCATACTGTCCCACTGCTGCCTATAAATGCAACTGCCCAGTGCAAAGGGAGATGGTTGTCCCAGGTTTCAGCCACTCCAACTCAGTAGTGATGCATTTCAGGCTGCTTGGTGCTGTTTTACCTTTGTTGGTATTTTGCAGTGGTTTGTAACATGCAAGTATTTGGGGTTTGTAGTGCATTTTAACAGTTAAACTTCAGCGTTCAGTAGTAAATGATCTTTGAGGTTTTTATCAAGTTTGTTGCCTGAGGAAGTGAACAGATAGCCTCTGGCCATATTCCTTGTTGCTTTTCACAGGGAAGCTTTTGAAAGTCTTATATTTTACAAATGCTCTTTGCTAACGTGGTTTGAGCACTTGTCTAAAGCCTGTTGTTCAGCTCTCTTCTGCTTGCAGTGTTGTGAAAGATAGTGAGTGGTGGCATGAAATGTTCAAGGAAAAGGGGATCAGAAGAGCGGTTTAGGAGAACATACAAGCACATCAGTGGCTTTCTGGAGTGAAGAGAGGGATGTACAGGCTTGTGCACAACAGCATTGATGCTCTGTTCAGGATTACAGCTGAGCCTTCCCAGGACCCGTTGCCACCCACACAGGCAGAGACATCTCTGTTGATGTAGAACCGAGTGTTTTCCATCTGCCTTTAAAAGAGGGAAATGTGCCAAGTATTGTCAAGGAACTTTAGGATAATGTGTTTCTAGACTGTCGGGAAAGGTGAATAAAGCTTTTAGCTTCCAGTTTCTATGTGCTTCTCTAGGAGTCTCAGGGCTGCAATTCCTGTGCCCCTCAGGGCTGCCAGCTAATGAGAAAGACCTCAAGAAAAACAGCCCTTCCAGATCTAATGGAGTGGCCAACCAAGACAAGCAGGAAACAGCATTCCCCCTCTAAATTTGTCATTTAAAAGGTGAATGCCTCCGTATTCTTTGGGATGAAATAAAGACCTTTCTTCAGAACAAGGGGGAAGTGAGACTCAACAGCTCATCTCTGAACAAGCAGTGGTGGTGGCTGAGCATGTCTGCCTGGGCTGTAGATTTCACATGTAATTCTCCAAGTCAGTCTTGAGAGATTTTTATGATTTTTATTGAAGCGCTCAGGTCCTTGGTTAACATCCCAACACCTGCTCTGGTGAACACAGAAGTGATTCAGTGACAAATTTGGAAGCAGCAGCATATCTTTTCCAATGCCTCTTGACTGTATTAGCACTTTAAGAGACTTCACCTTGGTTTTGGGTCAGGGGCTGGGAACCTGGTGAGCCTTTTGGAAACTTGGTCTCCGTGGTCGTGAGCTGCTATGGGGAGTTGGACTCCTCAGTGGTATCTCCCAGATGAGTGTAAATACATAAAGTCAAATCAAGCTTTGTCACAAAATACTACATACATGGAGAATTAAGTGTTGTGGCTGTGACCAATAAATATTTTGTAGAGACATCACTTGAGTGCTCTAAATTCTGCATTTGTCCAGTGTGATACAACTTGCTGGTTTCTTAGAGGGGGATTGGGAAAATCATCCATTGTTTGAAAAGGCTCTTTGTTTTGGAAAGTCAAAAACTCTGTAGTGGAAATTGTGATTCTCTGAAGTTATCCTTACATAAATTGCTCATTTAAAGAGGTTTTTCTTGCCTAGGAATGTATCAGGATAGGGAAGCAGCCTTGTGACAGCTACTTCTGAAGGTATGGTGTCATAGGGAGAGGGGTGTTTCCAGCAGCCTGTGGTCTGGATGGAAGAGCTGGGCCTTTCTCAGCATGAAGGTGAGAAAATAACTTGTTGGATTTGACTAACAGGAATCTTGGATTGTTACTGTCAGTGCATGTAAAGGTAGCATTCATTACAGCTGCTGAAGGGAGGACAGCAGCCAAAGTCATTAACATGGGCAAACCCCCATGTACATTGTTGTCAGGTTAAACTTAAAGAGGGTGGGGGAAAAGTGAACCTGGAGATAAATGTTTTTTGTCCTTGCTTAAACCATGAGCAGATAGCTGAGAAGGCTGCCCCATTCCTGGGGGCAGTTTCCTCCCACTGCAGGAAATCATCTTTTGACACCAAGCCCTTGGGGCAGTACTGGTAAGGGAACGCCTCTGGTGACAAACTGCTTCTTGGCAAAGAGAAATACAAAGCAAAAACTCCCCTGCGATTTTCTAAGGCTGTGTTTCTCCAGCCCAGGTCTGTGTAAAACCCCCAGCAGGAATAACACCACAGTTAAGATGCGTGGGAAAAAAAAAAAAAAGTACTTTTATTTGGACTTTAATCACTGTGGAACTTAAACACACGCTGGGGTTTGGCTGGTGCTCTAGGGAATCTTGGAACCTGTGTAATGAATAATGGAAACCAAAGTGGGGACTCAGGGAGATGGGGAAGCTTGTCCAGACCTGAATTTGCCTGGCTAATGAACAGGTTGAGAAGTAGATCCTCTGAGTTTAAGGCACAGCTCTGGCATGTCTGCTGTGCTGCAGCTCCTGTTGGAATGAGTGAAGTGCTTGAGATTGAGCACTGCAGACAAATTGCAACAAACCGGTTTTATTTTACTCGGAGCTCTTCTACTAAATTACCTGATATATGTAGACACTTCAGTTCTCATCAGTGCAACTGCTACAAAACCAGCTTTGCTGTCAGAAATGACCTGAATAGAAAAAGTGTCAGCAAGTGTGGACTAAGATTTGTTAGAAATCTGTACATTGTGTTGCCAATACAATGTTCATAAGTAACAGTAAGGCACGTAGGTCTCTTTGCACAGGAGGCTCCTGTACAGCGGTGTCTAACTTCACCAGCCAACATCATCTGGTTTGAGGTGGTGCTGCCTACAAATGGCAACTGTCTTGAGGTCTGGGCTCCTGCTCCAGCATTCCCATGCCGCAGGCACGGCCATGCCCAGTGCTGGCTTGGCAGCAGCTCCCGGGTTTTCAGCACATCTCACGTTACAGTAAATGCATACGAGAGATGCTTTAGCTTATGCATCCAGTTCAAGTCTGATTAAAAGCCAGCTTTTCACACTGGTTGGATCTCAATTGATCCTTACTGTTCAGTATTAAAAAGGGAGAGGGTTCAGTAGAAGTATGGATTTGAGTGTTGCTGTACTGCAGAGATCTTGGAAATAGTACCCTTCAGCTTGCATGGCCCCTTTGCAATTTATCCTTGGCCCAACAATGAGAAAGGGGAATGATTTGTTGCCCAGTGTTGCTCTCTTGCAAGTTTTTAAGGAGCTAATCTTGTTCATCCTCTGCTAAGTGCTGGCTGTGCATTTTCAGGTTCCACTGCAAATGGTTTTGCTGGAACAGAGCGCACACACACAGCAGAAATCCCTCAGTCTCGGGTTGATGCTGAACGGCACCGCAGTGGGGGAACACAGAGATTGTGTGTGTCATCCTAACGGTCAGTCGTCCTCCCTGTTTTGTAGTGGAATGACAAATACAGAGATGTCGTCGTAGGATGCCTCATGGCTGTCATCCAGCATCCACTGGTGGCCTCTCTTCGTTCCCCTTGCTCTGCACACCAAATACTTGGCCAGTTCTGAAAATCTGTGGGTGGAAAAATGCAGGGTTCGGGTTAACATGGCACTATTCTGCTTAAGAACAACATTGAGAAGTTGACTTTATGTTGTCAAAATAGCAGGGTTTTTTAAGATACCACCTTTTATCATTATATCTTCAGGATGAGAAAAGACTAGGAGGCAGTGTCCAGAGTCACAGAAAAGAGTGCTTGGTCATGCCAGAGCTGACAGGAAAGCAGAGTGACCTCAGCCTGCTTTAGGTCTGACCAGGCTCTTTGAAAGGGAAAACAATGACAGAGCTGTTGTTACCTTTGAGGATCTGTCCTGTTTTCTGCAAGGAAGCTCCTGACCACATGGGCCACCTCGCTGTTGCACAGAACATCCCAAAGGCCATCAGTTGCCATGATGAGGACATCATCTTCCTTAATGTCATGCAGAGCAAAGTCAAACACATTCACCTGGAAAGCACAGGAGTGAGTCTGTGACAATTCCTGCAATGTAACATGGGGCGGGGAGATGACACAGTGGGACCAGGGTACTTTGAACCTTTTATGTCCCCTTGCTGCTATGCTTCTAGATTCCTCTGTCTTGGGGATTCTCTGGCAGCATGGCCAGAGAGAAGCAGGATGGAGAAAGGACACAGCTAAGACCTGCCAAGTCTGTAAGAGGTGCTACAGCGGAGGAGCAGCATTTTTAATTCCATCCTACACTTCCCATGTGCTGCAACTGACCTTGGGAATGCAGGAGAGGAAAGGTTTGACTTCAATGTTGGTGTCGATGACTTTAAGCTGATGATCCCCCAGGCCTCGAGAGACAGCCAGAGTCCCCAGCAAGCGAGCCTGGCCCCAAACAAAGCAAAACAGGATTGAAACATAAGGATGTGGCACCTTTAAAGTCTGATGTGTGGCTTGTCCTGACTGATCTGTGTGCTGCCTTTAGGACCTTTCTCCAACCATCACCCAGAACAGCCTCTGGAGACTGGAGATGGAAAAGTGATCATAAGCAATGGCATGATGTGAGCCTGCATATGTGGATGGCTCCTGCTGGTCCATGGTGCTCTGGGGTTAGTACATGGTGCTCTGGGCAATGCTACAGACCTCACAAAGGCCATGGTGGCATCTGCTCTTGATCTGAGGTGGCAAGGAAGAAAACTGGCTTGGTTTGGAGCAGGGGAGGGGTGTCCCTTTCTCCTGGCAAAGCAGGTTCTGCAGTGATTCTGTAAAGGGGGTGGCATGTGGGTTGTGCTGGGGAGGTGATGGTGGTTTCTGATCGGCCCCAGCAGGCAGACACTGGGATGTGTGCAGTCATTGCTTCTCCTGCCTCCTCCTTCCCTCTCCAGGCTCCTTCTCAGCCTCTCCTTGAGGAAGACAGTTTGTGGGAAAGGCACTAGTTAGAGCTAGAGGAGACAGTCCCAAGTGGGAGCTGATTAAGTTCTCATCTGAAATGTGTTTGAAAATGTGCAAAGGAAGAAGAGGAAAGGGCAGGCTGGCTCAGGGCTGCTGTCTGCTCTGCTGTACTCTGGAGCAAGGTGCAGACTGCTCCAGAGGACTCTGGTTTACACTAACCAGTGGGTCTGTGCCATGCTGGAGAGCCCCAGAGCACTGGGTGCTCTGCAGCCCCGTCTGCCATAGTGCCCTGGAGTGTGACCATGAGTGACAGGGACACTGAGGGCCCCCAGCAGACTTGCCTCTGCCTTCCCAGTGTGTAAAGCATTAAGCTACCTGCTTCCCATGACCATGGACAAGAGGATACTTGAGGTCGGCTTTCTCCACCGTCTTGTATCCCCTGGAACAGAGAATTCACTGTTAATTTGTTTGACTTAATGGTATAACCCAGCCAGAGCATGTCAACTGTGATTCAACCCTTGTGGTGTCCCCATGCACAGGCAGCTCACTGAGGAAGGGGCAATGTGACCTCCTGCAGAAGATACAGTGAGGGTGACCTCTTGCTGAATGCCCAGATGTTTTTCACTCTGCCCTATCTCCCCAACCTGCACTAGCCCCATCTCAGTGGATCCCAGAAGAACCATCTCAACTGTTTTCTCACCACCCTGCCAAGGCCCTGGTCCTTCAGTTGGAGGGAGCTGCTCAGTGTCCTTCACCACCATCAAGCCCAGCTCTTAGAAGGAGATGCCCCTTCTCCCTTTACCTCCCCACTCCTAGGAGCAGGTAAAGCTGCCCTGAGGCATAACCTTATCCTCAGGCAGAAAGGACTCACCAGCCCTCCATGAAGTAATCCCGGTACAGGACTTTCTGGCCCACGTCATCTCCCTTCAGCCTCCGTGGAAACTCGAAGCGTGTGAACTCACCATCCAGGAGCCTGGGAAAAAGAAAAGCCTGGAGGAGGAAAAGAGGGTGTGAGGATGGACAGATACTGCTACAGCAGAGTAGGGCACTAAAGCTGCTTCTGCCTTGGGGCTGGCACTCCCAGCAGCAGAACGGAGAACAGAATTGGGAAAGCACGTTCCAATGAGGGCATAAGCATCTCCCATACTGAAGACTGTTGGCTGAATTTCACCCCTAGCCCTCTCTGGCTAGTGCCAGCTGACATTCTGGCCACACAGTGGCCTTCAAGGAAAGCTGGTGGTTCTCTTGTCACAAGCACCCCCTGTGACCCTGTGGATTGCTCGCTGGACTGTCTGAGGCATGAAAGGGGTTACTCACCAAGTGCTGGATTCGCTGCCTCTCTGTCTCGGGTGTGAACTCGCTGCTCATGGGCACAACATTGTCCTTCAGGACAAGAATGGCCCTGCGAGGGGAGAAAAGGCAAAGCTGAGCTGTGCCAGAGAATAGCTCTGAATCCAAAAGTAATTTTAAAAATGCCACTGTTTTAAATAACTCCATTGCAATTGCACTGTTGCAGCAGAGAACTGTGTTTGCCTGGTTTGACAGCGGTTGAGCTCACTGCTAGAGGAATGGGGGGGCCAAGGCCAGGTGAGGAAGCTCTTGGGGATACCCTGAAATCACCTTACACTTTTAAACACCTGACACACTGAGTGTAGTGCTGCACCACCACCCCAATGCTGCCCTGTGGCTGGGCAGATTCAATCCCTTGAAATCCTGAAACCAGTCCAGAAGGCATGAACGCACTTTTCTTCCAACAGGTCCTGCGCCAGGCAGGAGGGAAATGGCTGGGCTGCCACATTTACTGTCTGCTGGATTAAATAAGTGTCATGGTTTAACCCAGCAGGCAGCTAAACACTACACAGCTGCTCGCTCACTCCCCCCACAGTGGGATGGGGGAAAGAATTGGAGGGGAAAAAAAAAAGTAAAATCTGTGGGTTGAGATAAAGGCAGTTTAATAGAACAGAAATGAAAGGGAAAACAATAATAATAATAAAAGAATTAGAATGTACAAAACAGTTGATACCCAGTGCAGTTGCTCGCCACCACTGACCGATGCCCAGCCACTTCCCAAGCAGTGGCCATGGCCCAGCTTTCCCACAGTTCATACACTGAGCATGGTGCCACATAGTCTGGAATATCCCTTGGGCCAGTTGGGGTCAGCTGTCCTGGCTGTGTCCCCTCCCAGCTTCTTGTGCCCCCAGAACTGAAAAGTCCCTGACTCTGTGCAAGCCCTGCTCAGCAACAACTGAAACATCAGTGGGTTATCAACACTGTTCTCATCCTAAATCCAAAACACAGCAGTGTGTCTGCCACTAGGAAGGAAATTAACTCCATCCCAGCTGAAACCAGGACAGTAAGATGCTGGAAACCTTGCTTATCTCCCAGCTCCCACCCCCAGCAACTTCCCCCTTTTCTTACGACTCACCTGCTGTCCCCAGCATTAGCCACATAGAGCTTTCCCTGGAAATAAAGGGCAGCCAGAGCAGTGCAGCCTCCCGTCTGGTTCGTAGCTTCCATCTCCTGGCCGATGACTTCATCCTGTTGGTTTAAAGTTTGGAGACTGATGTGATCTGAGCTGCTGCTTTGCACACTCTGCCTCACGCCTACCAGCAGAAATCCAGAACCAAAACTGACTGTGGATGGGCCACAGGAAACCAGCAAGGTGACCGATGATGTTGCTTTGGTACAGCCAACACAGCTGTTGCCACTGGACTACAGACTCCTTTAGGAGGGTGATGGGGAGATCTCAAACTTGCACTCACTGTACGAGTGTCACAATACCCTAAAAATTGTAGAGATGCTGTAGCTTTGCTCTGGGTCAGCACTGCTGACGTGCAATAAATCTGAGGCAGATCCTGGGGTCTCACCCAGCCTGATCTCAGCATCCTTAGAAGTTTGGATGAACATTCCTGCCTGCTCCATGAGCTTCAGAACTGCAGACCCTGCCCTTCAGGGCAGTGAGGGGGGACAGGCAGACTGCCTGGGACAGCAGGACTGGTGCCCTGCACAGGGGGGTACTCACACATTCCTGGAAGGCATTCTCCAGTGCTCCCACCACCAGGTCTGCTGCGTGGATGTGCTTCTCCTCCACGAACTGGGGGTCACTGTCGCAAACGCAGCGCCCACTGAGGTGCATGGGGGGCTGGGCCTCTGTGATGCCTCCCACCACCTCCTCCAGCTTCTGCTTGATGCAGTAGTGCAGGTAGTTGGAGGCAATGATGGCAGCGTCAGGGCCACCGTGGCCATCAAACAGCGCCCAGTAGTAACCAATTCGAAACTGCTGTGAGGAAGAGGGACAAGACAGCAAGGGAGGGAGAAGACAAGGGCTGAAGAGGCTGTACAGGTAGCAGGCTCACAGCTAGAAGATCACAGAGTGTGTTTTGCCTGGCTTTTCCACCCTGACTACCCTTCCCTGCCACCAGTTAAATCTCCTGTGCAGCTCAAAGTCATGTGATGCCCACATGCTGCTCTGGCAGACCTGTCATCTCAGCATCTGGATTTGCACCACCCGCCCTCAGGTGCTGTTCCTCTGTGTTTTAGGGGAGATGAGGCCATTTCACAAGAGGTGAGGCACGGTCTGCTCCCAGGTGAAGGCTTCTTGGTGCCTGGTTTGTGCTGCTGTCCACAAGTAATGGCCACACACACTGGCCCTTGGAAGCAGAGTGAGGACAGTAAAGTAAAAGGTGATGGCACCAAGTAAAGGGCTTGGACAACCTCAAGTGCTGCAAGTCCCATGGAAGTAGAAATGGTATGTACAGGCAGAGGCTGGGTGTTTGCTGCCCACAGGGTACACAGGTCCCCTTAACAAGTCCAAGGAAGGGTTTCAGTGAGTGGGTATGTAGGACTGATGGAGTAATCTCATGTTTCCTGGCCCTGCGCCCTTGAGTGGCAGCAAAAGGCTGGCAGCAGGGTGAGCACAGCCTGCCTGGGGGCCATACCTGTGTGGAGCACAGGATCAGCCATTCCTCATCCTCCTCCAGGCCTGGCTCTCTCCTCCGGACAGAGATCTGACAGCAGGCTGCCTGGTCCTCATTGAACTCCGACTTCTCCGCATTGATAACCCTGGGGGTGCAAACTCTCCATGTAAGGTGTGGGGATGCACTGGACCTCTCCTGCTCCCAGCCACCTGTGCTGCCACAGTGAACAGCTGCACCTTGCCCCTTCCTTCCAGCCCCATGCTCCCTGCTCCCTTTTCAAACTTGAGGATCTCTCTGCTGGTGACTGAAATAATAAGCCCTTTATGTACAGCAGGGAAAAGCCTGGCCAGGGACACAGGGACAAGTGAGTGGTTTTGCAGTACTCTGGCCTCAGGGAGCCCTTGTCAGCAGCCCACACTGTGCTATTTCCTTGTCGACACAGTGAATTGCAAAACCACCACCACTGCTTTTCCTTCCAGCCTTGCTAATGGTTTGTCCCTGGATGGGAGTTTGCTCTCCTTGCATTTCACACTGTGCCATCCCACAGCCATGGGGTTGTGATGTGGTCTGGTCAGGATGTGAGGACAGCTCCTGGCTGGAATTGTTCTGTCTGGTCCATCCCCTCTGCCCTTTAGAAGAGCAAAACAAGAGATTTCTAAAAATGTGATCTTCCCCTTCGTTTTAAAGACACTTTGTTAGGAGCAAGGAGACAGACGACCGGTGGTGCTCTCGTGGCTGCCTCGGCCACCTCTCACCGCGCCCGTCCTGCTGCTGGCAGGTGGTGGGCAGGGGTATCCCCAGCAGGGACAGAGAGGGCTTGGGGGACGCGCTGCCACGTCAAACCTCTTCTGGAGCAGGAAGCCGCTTCCTCCTCGGCCGCAAACGGGGCGGGCGGACGAGATCTGCCCGTGGGCGGGCGGCTCCGGGCAGTGGGGGGCTGCACCCAAGGGGCGCGGGGCGGGGTGCGACCACCCCCCGGCACCTCCCCAGGAGTGCCCTTCGCCCTCCACCCACCCTCTACATGCCCCAAGAGCCCCCAGACCTGCGCTGCTCCCCCTCCCCAAACCCTCTCAGCAGCCCAGGAGAATCCCCTAACCCCGCCGCCCCGGGGCTCCCCCGCCGCACTCACTCGGCGTATCCCGCGCCCCAGGGCAGGGGCCGCTCGGTGCCGGCACCCCGCACGGCCCGCCCGCCCCGCGGGCTCTCCTCGACCCCGCCGGGCACGAACTTGGGGCGGCGGTACCGGAGGGCGGGGGGCGGCGGCCCCGGCCCCGCTGCCGGGGCTCCGCCGGGGCGCTCCGCGGGGCCGCCCCGCCGCCAGCGCCGCAGCCACTCCGCCGACATGGCGCGGCAGGTGCGGCTCCGCGGGCGGCTCCTCCCGGGGCCGGCCCCCGTCCCGCCCCGGGGCGGTGCGGAGAGGAGCGGAGCGGCCCCGCGCTCCGGAACGGGCGGTGCTGCCTTGCCCAGCCGTTTCCTGCCCGGGACGCGGCGGAGCGGAGCCGAGCGGAGCCGAGCCGAACGGAGCCATGACTCACCAGACCGGCATCCACGGTGAGCGGCGCCCGCCGAGCGTGGGTTCCCTCCCGGCCCTTCCCGCGGGACCCCCGCAGCCCCCGGGGCCCCTCGGGCCGGGCTGTCCCGCTGCGCCCCCCGCGGGAGGCACCGCCGGGGCCGCGCCCCGCGCACCCCCGGCCCCGCCGCGGGCGGGATGCGGGCGGTGTCGCGACAGTGAGGGTGATGGGGGCGATAAGATAAAGCTTCCCGAAGGAGCCGTCATGATTCCTGCGAGTAGCGGGGGAGGGGGACACTGAGTCAGGCTCGGAGCGTTTGGGTGCCGGCAGGAGCTGCGGGAGGGGTGTCTGGCTCCGGGGTGCTGCGGGTGCGGGGCTCTCCCGCATCCTTTGTCTGGGCTGATGCTCAACAGCCGCTGTAACACGCTCGGGCAGATGTGTCACGCACATCTGCCTGGCCGCAGCCCCGGCCACCGCGCCCCTCCCGGCGCGGATGCATGTCCCCGGCTGCCCCCAGCCCAGGCGAGTTGCGGAGAGCCCGAGTGTCTTCCTGCTGCCCGGCTTCTCCGCCCGCTCCCTTCAGGACCCAGCCAGCGCCCCGAGAAGACGGCTTTTGCATTTCTGGGTGCGCTTGGTGCATGACTGACTGTGTGTCCTCACGGTATTTCCCTCCTGCCCCCCACCTCCCAGCTCAATTAGCAGTATTAATCAGGAGTAGAGTTGCTGCATAATTTATGTAACCGAATCAATATGCCAGCACGGATGTGAGAGCAGCCACCCCTGGAGCTCTGCTCCACGCGATTGGGTGTGAATCCAGCCCCGAAGCATGTCCCGGGAGGAGAGCAGGGACATTGTCCTCACAGCTCCCTTCCTCACGGCTAGCACCTGTACACCAGGGTGTGAATTTGTGCCTGCTCTTCCTTCGTGCCATGACCACCTTGTTCCTTGAGCATGGTCAAGAGCATCCTTCCTCTCCAGATGCTCCAGCAGGGGCTGTAGCTCAGAAGTGGCCAGTGATGGTGCTTGGATGTTTCTTCTGCTTTGCCCAGGAGAGCAGGTGGTTGATGGCGTTTGGGTTCAGATTTTTTTTTTTCTGGTTTAAACTTAGATCCTAAAGTTCAGGCTCTAATTAAATGATCCCTGTGTTGTAAAAATGTAATAATAATTAAAAAAGAAAAATTCACCAGGATGGGCCCCAGTGACCACCTGAACTCTGGGTGTGCAGGTCCCGCTCTGCAGAGCTCCCTGTGGGGTTTGGGCGGGCAGGGCCTGTTGAGCTGTGTGCCCCAAGAGGCTGCTGCCTGTTGCTCACCGGCTGCATCCGGCTGCTCCTATGCCACCGGTGCCATCCTCCCTGGCACCCTGTGGCTGTTGGGGAGGGAGATGTGCTGGGTTGGCTCCCTCTGAGAGCACTGACCTTCCCTGACCTTGATTGCCCACTGTTTGTTTGATAAACCCTCTGTGACCAGTGCTGAGGCACCGTCACCTGTAGGATGTGACGTGCCCAGTCAGCAGCACTCTGAGGGAAAGGGGAAGGGACTCAGACTTCCCCTGAGGAGCTGCAGCAGTGCAGGGTGGGGATTGACCTGACTGCTCTGGCCCAGCAGCAGATCCCCAAGCTGGCAGTGGCATAAAAACCTCCCTATGGTTATGGAAAATGACTTGTGTTGGGTGGTCTTGCTGTCACAGCATCTTGGACATCTCTGGGTCCTCTCTCCATCCCCTCCTGCATGGTCCCTCTTCCGGGAAGCTGCTGTTTCCTCTCTGAGTGCAAATCTGCCCCTCCAACACCTGCGATGCCCAAATGGGGCGCTTCAGGCTCTAAAGGAATCCCCCAAGGGGGATTTGGGATCTTTCAGTCTTCCCTACCCTGGCACAGTGATCAAATTAATCCATTTGCTCAGCAAAGAGCAGATTCCATATCAAATGAGGAACAGCAATCCCACTGCTACTTTCATCGTCTCTGCTGAGGCGCTGAGGTCTGTTGTTTGCTGAGGAGGAGGGATTTTCTGCATCTTCCTGGTTTCTGGGGCCTTGTTATCTTTGTGTGCACCCATTGCTTTGTGTTTTTTCATTACCATTTTTCCCATGTTTGCAGGAAGGCATCTGCTTCCAGGGGAATTATGGTCAGATCCAATGGCTAGCTTAGGGGAGGTTGTGGACAAACTGGCGAGGGATTTTGCTTCACACTGTGCTAAATCCATGTGAGAGCAGGGTGACATGGTCATAGAGAACCCCTGGAGTGGCCCCCTGCTGCGAGGCTACCATGTCATCCTACTTTTGGGGAGAAATAGGTGGTCCCCAGAGAGGGGAAGCAATGGCAGTGAGAGCTGCAGGTTCAGGGTGTGTAATCAGGGCTAAGCCTTTCATGCAGGGGCAAGAGGCTAATTATGATTTTTTTTGTGTATCCCTGGCAGTTCTCTTGAACGTGCCAGCAAGAAAACCAGGCTGCCATGGAGACTGCCAGGCTAGGGAGGCGATTGGAAGCTATCAAGGGGTTCTGCGGGCTTTTTGGGGCTGGAAACCTACTTTTTATCTGCAGCTGGGAGGATTCATTGAGTATTTTTGCAGTCCCTGTTCTGCCCTCAGCAACGTTAGATGGGGACAGCATTCACTGCTTGAGTTTAAGACCTTAGGAAGGCGATGCTGAACCAGGGCTTTGATGCTAGTGGGAGGTCATCTGCTTTCAGTTGCTCCTGGGATCTCTTTCAAGACCTCTGAGTAGAGAGAAAAAGTCTCTTAGAGGGTATTTTTTTTTCATCTAGAAGGTAAAGAAATCAAATGCATGGTGTTTCATCAACCCAAAAATAGAGTTTGGTGCCTGCTCTTTCTGGGGGAGGTGGCAAGACCTGGGGATGGGGGAGGATCTTCACTCCCATCCCCAGCTGAGCTGCCACTTTGCCCCAGGTCTGAATCTTGCATTGGGAAAACATCTGGTAGGAATGGAGAAGCTTAAGCACACTGACAGGAATGCTGTCAGATGGGTAAAAAGGAGCAAAAAGGCAGGACACAGGAGCTGCTGGGTCTGCAAAGGTCTCCTTGGAAAACAGCCAGCTTCTTGGCTCTTCAGTGGGAAGAAAGAAGGACCTTTGCTCCCCATCCACCACATCATCCTCAGCCCCTCTCTTCCTCCTGTCCTGGGAGGCAGCATTAGCTCCTGAGGCACTTGGACATCTGAATCTGGGGCAGCTTCGTGGCTGGAATGCTGGGATAACCCCCTAACTAGGATATGTCACACCACACCATCAGCAGAGGAGGAGAAGGGATGACTGGTTCCTGGCCCCTGTTATCCATGGGGGACAGAGGGCACCAGACTGCTGCAAGGATGGTTTTGAGGAGCCAGTCTCTGCTTGTGAGCTCCTTTCTTGGGCCAGCACCCAACTCAGAGGTTGATGCCCACTTTGGGGAATGGCCCATATGCAAGTGGATGGCACAGCAGGATGACCAGGATGGCAAGCGTGGATGGAAGACCAGACAAAGGCCCTGAGATGTCAAACTCCTTAAATTTAAAAACCTAAAATGGTGGGGGAGAGGAAATCCTTCAGAAAGTGTGCAGTGAGAGACTGTAAATGCAATAAGATGACTGCCATGGTGTGTCCCTGGGTCTGTTCCCCTTGGTACCCAAACCAGTGCTCCCACTGGTGGCTTTACTGGGCAGACAAAAGCAACAGCAATCAGCCACTTCTGCAGGCACCTCTGCTTTGCTCTGGGATCTGACTGATGCTGCCTGCAGGGTGGGTTCTGCCCATCCTGGAGCAAGGGAAGGGCCAAATAACTCTGATCTGAGGTGGTAAAGTGGAGACAGGACAAGTCATGGGCTCCCATGTGGAAAATCGGGTCTTGAGAAGCAAATGGCTGGTGTTGGCTCAAAGTTTCTGGGCAGGATTTGCACTACAGACCAGGAGCCATCCGTGTGAAATCCTGCAGGAATACAGCCTAGCTCCCCAGAAAATCAGGAGAAAAGCATTGCTTGTCTTCTTCCTCTCTTGCCCTCTTTTTCCCACCCTTCCTTCTTTCTATTTTCTTCTGACATCTGTAGCTTTTTCCCCACAGAAAAGGCTCCCTGCAAGGACATATTTATTTTTTTCCATGGTGAGGAATAAAATCCTCTTAGTGCTTAAACTGGCCATGCGTGTCCGTCAGCGGCAAAGCTCCCTGCAGCAAGCGGGTTGAGCAGGCGCTGCGTGACGGAGTTACACCAGGATAGACTGAAAAGAAGGAATTTTAGCACCAGCAGAAGCTGTTTTTGTGCCTGTTGCAGTTGTGTCCTTTCCTGGATGCCCAGACAGGAGCTGGGCAGAGCTGGCTGGGCAGGGAAGGTGTGGGTAGTGCAGGTATAACAAATGTTTTATTCATCAGCATCTCAACTTCTGTCTGGCCAAGCCTCCCTGGAGCTTGGACAAGTTTTGCCCAGGTTTGTGGCTGTTTTTTTGGCAGAGCTTCCCTATTGCATCCCAGGCATGCTTGTGCCCCGGACAGTGAAAGGGAAGCAGCCACTTGGAGTGGCATCGACTTAAAGATTATGTCCAGGGAATAAAAGATTGATGGCTGGAGGCTCGGGTTTCCCGTCGGGGAGGACAAGGTGACTCGATGTTATTGAGAGAGGCATCTGTTTCAGGGAGCATGTATTATTGATCTGGGAGCTGGGTGCTGGTACCGCAATGTGGAGGGGGATTGGGAAGGGTCAAATAAGCAAAAACCTGTTGCTGCCCAGACAAGCGAACAGGATGGAGGAGGGGGAGGCGCGGGGGAGGCGGCGTGGCTGTCACCTCCATCCCCATGCCCGCGGTGCTTCCCCGGGGATTGCACAGGCGTCCCCAGGGACAGAGTGGCCGTTGCTGTGGCTACGGCTGTCATCGCTGCTGGGTGCCTCTCTCCCCCTCCGGCCTCCTCACAGCCCGGCTCTGCTCAGATAAGCTAATTGGGGCTGTAAACATCGGAAAAAGGCTCGATTTGGGAACGGCGTTTGATGGGGGGGGTACCAGCAAGCACCATTGTTCAGTAGTTTAGGCAAGCAGGATGCCTTAAGCCCAGTGCTGAAATCTCCTGGGGACTGATCCAAAGGGGCACATCCCAGGGCAGGGCAGTGCCTGCTCTGGCTGCCAACAGCACGTTCAAGCAGTAGGTGCAAGGATCTGGCTGCCCTGCTGCTTCTCCAGGTCAGGGGGTTCAGGCTTTGGGCTGTGCCTGCTTGGTGCTGCCAGAAGGGAGGCACTGCTCTGCCTTCCCACCACAAGCTCCAATTGGCAGCTTGCCTGCAGGGTCAGGGCCACCTGAAGGCCACCACTGCCCAAACCATCACTCCCTGCCACGCCGTAAGCTGCCCAGCCTGGGTGCTCTAGTGCTGAGGGTTCTGCTCAGCCCTCCATCCCAAATGGGTGGCAGGTGCTGCTGGGCAGGGAGGTTGTGTGGTGCAAGGGGAGCTGGGACATGCTGTCGGCAGGCTGCTAAGTGCAGGTGGCTCATGAATAGGGGACAACTCATCTGCAGCCTACGACCAAGTGGGAGAGGGAGGTGCTGCACGACTTGGTGGCTGGAGGCAATTTTGGGCTGGGTGAGTGGATGAGGAGGCAGGGGTGCTTGTGCCCACTATGTCTGCCAGGAGGGTGGACAGCAGGGCAGCCTTGTAGAAAGGCCAGAAGGTTCCTCAGATGCCACCAAGCTCACCCTGCCTCAAAGAAACAACATCCCAGGAGCATTTCTGGTGTTTTTCAGGGCAGGTATGGACACTTGGTGTCTGTCCTTCGCAGGGTTTGGTCACCCTCATCACGAGATTTCCCAAATGCCAAGGTGGGACCTGATGTTTCTGGCTGGAAAACCAGTACAAACTGTTCATGATTTTTCTTCTCTGCCCTGGGCTGACCAGCCTCTGTTCCTTTGGTTTCTCCCACACGCTGTGCCTTCTGGCACAGGTGCTGTCTGTGCTGTGTCTTGCTCCTTGCACGATGCTGAGCCTGGATGTGCTGTTCCTGCTGTGCCTGCAGCCTTGTCAGCACCAAATAACATGGTCACGCTCTTGTCTGTGCCTTCACAAATGACTTTGCCTGCCACAACGTGAAGCAACTAACCTGAACTTGGCTTGTGACCCACCTCTCTTCTCTGAAGCTGCAGGACCCTGCCCTGTGTCATCATAGCTGGGCTTTCCCCTAGTTATGGTACTTGGCTTCCTATTGAGTTTCATCCTATTTCTTTTTTTCCCAGCCCATTTCTCCAGTCTCCTGAAAGAACGGTGAATTTTTCTCCAGCGTGTGCTTGCATCTCCTCTAGCTTCCCACCTTACAGCTGCAGGAAGCACTATTGCAGCTGCAGAAGTGTTCATGGAAATGTGGATAAAACTGGACCCACCACAGGTCCCCAGGAGACCTTGCTGGATCCAACCTCTGATACCTCCCTGAGTGAGTTATCCATGCGGTTTTGTGTCCATGCCATAGAGGTTCACCACCCCCATGTTTCCCAAGCTGGTTTGAGACATTTAGAAGCTGAACTGAGACCCCTGAAGCCCACAGGTCTGTGGCTCTGCTTGAAGAAATATGAGGGATTTCATGCAATTTGGTCTCAATAGATCACCACAGGCCATAGCCCAGCTTGGGTTTGTTTCTGGATTATTTGTTGCAGGATTTTCCAGGAACCCATGTCTAGAGGGTGAGTTGGATGTGTGGGTCCCCTCCAGTCCTCTGTCCTGTTGCACCTTCCTTTTTTATGGTTTCCCCACATGTGGGTTTTTCAGCCCTTGAGTTGTGTCCTGAAGACTTCCTGGCAGGGAAATGCCATGTGGTAGAGGTACCATCTCCAGGGTAAAGTCTCCTCCCTGCCTTTCTTCCAAAGCCATCTGTGGACTTCTGTATTAATATTTCAGGCACGTGAACCATCTCGCCAAGTCTGCTGTGCCAATTAAGTCGTAATCATGCCATAATGAAGCACTTGCCAAGCTCATGCTTAAACCTTCACTGGTTTATTCCTCTCCCTCCTCACCGTCTCTTGGATCTGCATTGTGAGAGGCAGAAGGGCATGTTGAAGACACCCTGGTGATTTTTTTTATTTAAATGAAAATTGGAGGTTTTTAATTTTGGGGTTTTTTTATTTATTTATTTTTAGCAGAATTCAAGCTTGGAAGCCCCCTCTGAGGGTTGTTTTGGTTTTTTTTGCTGTTGCCTCCTCTGGAAATAGTCTTCCTCCTTGGCAGACCTTGTGTTATTTCCCATGTTGTGCTGGGCTTCTCCAGCATCATCCAAGCTTTTCCTCGTCCTCTTCAACCCTTCTGTACCTACACAGGTCCCAGTTCTTGGTCATCACTTGTCCATCACTCAACTGTCAATCATCCCAGCCCGTTGATCCAACACTTCAGGGCACTCCTAGCGTTTCCAAATGGGCTAGCAGGTTGCATTTGCCCAGGCTCCTGATTTTCCAGACCCCCCACATGCCCTTGGGTTCTGGGAAGGTTGAGGTCAGTCTGGAGGGATTTGCAAGCTGGTTAGTGCTGCAGAGCTTTCCTGTTTCTTCCCCAAATTTGATGGTACAGAAACATCCAAGACGGATGGTTTTCTCTCCCATTTTGGCAGTTTAACAGGAATTGCTGAAACTTAATGCTTGTTAGGAGCTTTTGTCTCCTGCACGAGGTTTCCTGGGTGTATAAATGTATAAATGTCTCTCTTTCTCTTCCTCTTCCGCCTTGTGTGTTTGCAATAACCACAGATGCTGCCAGAAGGAAACAGCCTCTCTCAACAGAGAAAGGGGCTAAAAATATCGGAGTATCCTTGGTTGGGCACAGCAGGAGCAGGCTGAGCTCCCAGCTGGCACTGGGAGAGGGTGAAGGTCTGCTCTGGGAACTGGGAGAGCTACATGCCTTGATGCTGATGGAGAAGGGTGGTTTGCTTGTGGTGGGATTACATCAGCAAACCACCTGAGTGTCCCCTAAAATGCCATTAAGCAGTGATGTGCCTTCCCTGGGGTGTCTGTGTGCCTGTTCCCACAGGGTCCTGTTGGGATGGCTTCTCTGGGTTTATATGGAAGTGCTGCTGCCTGCAGGGAGCCAGCCTGGAAGGTCTTCCTCATGTGTGCCTCTTCTCTCCGTGGGAGGGGAAGCCACCTGGATCTCTGATCATGCTTTGAGCTGGTGGGGCAAATGCATCACAGAATTGTCACTTGTGGGGGACAGGCAGGAGTTTCCTGGGGCCACCCCAGGGATTCCTTCTCCCTCGTGGCTGGGAGAGCTGTGGGCAGTGCCTCAGCCCAGGGTGTGGCTCCAGGGGACAGAGGGCACTGCTGTGTGACAGTCCTTGGCCACCATGTCCCTTGGGTGGGTGCTGGGTAATGTTGAAGCTCCTCCTGTGTTGATGCTGGGGCTGTGCTGAGGATGCACCCACTGCTGGAGGGACTGAACCAGAATGGGTACAGCCCTTGCTGTGGCATGTCCCACCACTGCACCTTTCCAACTGATGTAGGGATGGCTTCCTTTGCAAAGTGCCTTGACCAAGGATGCTCTCAGGCTCCAGGGACCCAAGCAGGGTTCCTTCCTGCTGCTGGTTGCTTTGGCACAGCCATCAGTAATGGGCAGGTAGCACAGCAAAGCGCCAGGAGTGGGGGGCTGCTGATGGTGACTGAGCACGGATCCTGGCATGGACTGAGGGGCATCTGCCCAGGTTTATAATCTTTGCAGTGCCACTTTCTTTAGTATTTCTAACAAGTGCAGCAGCTTTGAACTCACAGGGCCCCCTTGGCTGCATGGCTGCATCAAGGAAAGGGCTTGGGTGTGTAACTGAAGGGGTTTTAGGGGTAGCTAAAACTGGCCTGGGAGATGCTCCTTATCGGGGGTCGGCCGCTCCAAGCCACATCTCCTGGGCATCGCCTTCACGCACAGCATGTCCTGGGTGGGATGGGGAGCTCTGTGCCAGTAATGCTTTCAGGGTGGGCAGGTGAAGCCTTCCATGCTGGCTGGGAGCTGCTCCTTCAATATCCACTGCCTCCAGTTGCCTCCTCAAAGGATGCCGAAGACCGGTTGCCATTGCCCAGTACTCAGGGATGGGGGATGAACAAGGAGGTGGCTCCCCAAAACACTTCCCAAAAGCCTTGTGCAATCAAAGCCCTGCTGGCTCCAGAGAAAAACCCTGGGGCTATTGCCTTTCCTTCCCCAGGGGCTCAGCTTCAAACCAGTGTCTCCAGTTTGGAGCCATGCTGCTTCCCAGCCACTCGGGAGCAGCATCCTGCCGCGTGTCACAAGCCCGGGATGTCACCGCCTGTCGGGACATCTTCCAACCACCCCTTGTATGCAAACCATGCCACTCTGTGAAGCGAATCAACTTGTCACTTGAGCTCTCCCTGCCTGCACTGGCCAAGCCATCGTCTAAATTTGGGTGATTATGTTCACCCAGGCCAAGTATCAGGTTCTCTGGATCACATGTGCTCCCAGCTGCTATTTAACTCTGACACTTCAGGGAGACGCAGCACTTTGCTCCCAGCTTTTTTGGCTTTTTACTATTATTTTTTTATTATAATTTTTTTAAGGGCACCAGAGATTTAATTTTTTTACAAAAAATTTTTAAATTTTTATCCTGCCAAGTTGATCCCCTCCCTGGTCAGTCACCAAGAGCCCAGCACCTGCTTTGATTGCTAAATCTGATCACGATGTTTCTGGTTCTTTCAGCCACCACAGAATTAAGGGAGTTTTTTGCCAAAGCCCGAAACGGTTCAGTTCGGCTCATCAAGGTCATCATCGAGGATGGTAAGTCCTGTTTTTAAGTGCTTTGATTTAGACCATGTCTGTTCTCTGTTTCCTCTACTCCTCTCCTATTCACCACTGCGGTGCCAGCTTGTGTTTTTGAAACCTCAAGGAAAATGCTGCTGGGGCTTCCTGGCACGTGGCAGCCCAGACCTGAAATACAAGCCCAAAATCTGGCTGTGCTGGTGAGCAAGTATTGGAGCCCTGGGGCAGCTCCAGCGGGGAGCAGCGATTTTGCCAGCAGAGCAGCACTGGTGTCCGGGATCCATGCTGGGCTCTAGGGGGCTTTTGCTGCTGCTGTGTCCAATTGTAATGGCAACCCTGTGACAAACTGCTGTAGGATCTGTGGGACCTCTGTTGGGGGTGATGCACAGACATCTTCCTCCTTGGATGTGGCATTCCACACCAGGTAAGGAGGTGTTTGAGGCAGGGGTGGGCAAGGGGGTGCTCTGTGCCACAGGGCCCAGCACAGGGCCCCAGTTTCCTTCCACAAGGGATGCTACACTCAGAAACACATCCCATCTCACAGGACTGCCCCTAGCCCAGGATGCAGGTGGCACCAACCTGCCTGTGTTTGTCCCATGAAAAGGTGCCTTTGGGTGGCCTCTACATCTGTCAAGCAAGTGAGCGGAGCAAAGCAGTGATTGAACATCCCAGCAGGGAG
This sequence comes from Platyrinchus mystaceus, assembly GCA_035041135.1. NCBI lineage: Eukaryota > Metazoa > Chordata > Aves > Passeriformes > Tyrannidae > Platyrinchus > Platyrinchus mystaceus. Next base: position 14,833,158 of record JAWWLV010000024.1, read on the forward strand.
CCACTGTGGTGTAGGTTTTCCATCACCTCGGCCTCATACAATTGCATATGAATGACTTGTTTCTCCAGCAGCAGGGACATTAATGCCCTGCCAAGCTGCTGTCACCACCTCCCTTGGGTGGGCCACCAGGACCATGCCGCAAATACTGAGGTGGATGTGGTTGTAAGGAGCCCACGGTGACCTTTGGAGTGCCCTGTTTGGAAGAGCAGCAGGACTTAAAGTGCCTCTTGAAGGGACACATCACTGGGGCTACAGCAGGTTCAGCTGTGTTGGCTTTGTCCTCGGCCAGGTCTCTGTGTGGTGGGATGAGACATCTGCACTGTTTCTTTGGAGCATCTTTGACAACAATTTTGCGCTCTCAGCTTCTTTTGCTTTTAAAAAGTGGGAGTCAGGTTTGTGTTAGGATAATGCAAGTCATGGATGTCCCTAAGCCTGGTCTTAGGCTTTGGGTTGTGGCTGGTGACACTAGCAAGGGAGACGTGTCCTACCATCTCTGCTGAGGATAAATGGGGTATATTTATATGTCCAATGTGACAGCAGCAGCAGCAGCTTCATGGACCATCCTCACCTGGCAGTGTTCTGTGCTTCACAGTCCAGCTCTCCTACCCTGCCAGCTACTCTTCCCTATCCTGGACTAGCCATGGGCAGTTCTGGAGGAACTTGAGTGTCTGCAGAAGCTTCTGAGGTGCAGCAGAGCCTGAGGCTCCTGTGGGTAGGCAGGAGGAAGGAGAACTGGTGGGAGCACCTCTCTGCCAAAGGACTTGAACTGTTGTGGACAAAGTGGTGGTGGTCCCACCAGCCTGACTCAGGGACAAGGCGCTTGGCCTCTCTGGGCCACCACTCTTCTGTAACACAGGGAACATCAGCCTGCTGGTACCCACTGCAGATGGACCTTTGGGCGGTGATGAGCATCCAGGCAGAGGTCACAGCCAGATAGAGGGACTCCAGCATGCTGATCCTGGAAGGGATATGTCCCAAGCTGGCTGGGGAGCATGTGCCAGCTGCCCTGCCTGAATAGGGGATGTGGAAGAGGAGCCTCCATCTTTGTTTGATGGCTTGCAGACACCTTGTGCCCTGTGGGGACATTTGTCTCTGTGCATTCTGGAGTAGGCAAAAGCTGGTAGAAGGAGAGGAAGATGGTGCAAGGAGCCTTATGGCAGATGCTCTGTCTAGGCATCCCCAAAGCCACATCTATGGCTGAGCAGCCCTTTGGAGCAATTTGAGCTGATGCTGTCTTTGGAGACCTACTGGGAAAAGCTGAGGCTGGATGGAGGAGGACTGGGAGAGCAGGATGTGCACCATGGCTCAGCAGCAGTTTGCTGGCATGAGAGTAGCTTGTGGTTCACCATGTTTTTAGATGATGCTCTGCTTCTCACTGTCAGCAGAATTCTGGACAAGTCCGACTTTGTGGACTTCCCTGTTGGGTGCATATCTTTACACTTAGGTGCTGTTGTGCACTGAGCTTTGCAGACTGGGGTTCCTGTGCTGTCCCCCCACAGCACCCACCAGAGCTGAAGACAGAGCTTCCTTGTCAGGCATTTCAGAGTGAGGCAGCCTGTGTGCAGTGAGTCCTGGGGGCACCATGAGGGCCAGAAACACTCCCAGCTCTGCTTTTCCAGCAGCAGCTCCCAGCAGAAACGGTGCCTGAAAGAGCCAGTGCTGACGATGATGCTTTGCTGAAGGGCGGTTGCTTCGAGTTTCCTGATTCTTCCCAAGGAGAAAAATTTGGCCCTGAGTGGATTGAGCAGAACTGCAGAGCCCAGGGGAAAGTTGGAGGCTGCCATCTCACGGCAGCATAGCCGGGGTCCGGCTTAGTCACAGCCCAGGAATAGCCTGGAGTGACTCAGCACTGATTGCTTCGTGCGTGAGGTGTTGGTATGTGTTGCAGGCAGAGATACCCACGAGCTGCCAGTGGTTTTGGCCAAGTGAAATTCCTGCAGTCTCTTTGGGATCCCAGGCTCTTGTGATGCATAAATCGATTTGCAGAGCTTTGTGCTTATTTTAGGGGTATGTGGAAGTTTTTGTGCTTCTTTCTTCAAACAGGTAGTTTTGTTGAAGGCAAAGAAGTATTTCCAGCACCTTGTTCTCTGCTGTCCTTGTTACTGAACTGGTAACTTTTGCTACCCATGCTCAAATAACTGGATTCAGTGTGTGATGGCAGATGCCAGGGTGGCACTGGGCAGGGAAGGGCTGCACTGCTGTCTTGGGGAATGTCCTGCTTGGATGGGAAGGAGGGATGAGAGTAATTCCTTCCAAACTCTTTATTCCTCAACTATTTTCTTTAAAAACTTTCCTGCCATGGGATTTGGAGCTGCTGGGCTGAAAGGGTTGGGAGAGGGCTGTGCTCCAGCCAAGGGGCTCCCTGTGGGCAGCAGGGCTGTGGGCATGTGCCAGGCCAAGCATCCCCTCAAGAGCCAGTTGTTCAAGGCCATCGTTCATTTGCTTTGGCACCTCCAGATTTTCCTACATCTTGTTCTGAGTCCCATAATCTCCCCCCAGACCTTTTTGCATCTACAAATGGAATAAAATACAGGCTGTTTTCCAGCAACCTGCACTAATCATCTCCAGCGCCAACCCTTTTCCATTCAGCCATCCCAAAGCTTGGTTTGACCCTCACCAGGTGGTGGGTTTTATGTTTGTAGGATGCCTGAACCAGTGTTTAAATCCCAGCTGAGCAGTGCCCAGCTCACAGGGCTCCCAGCCCCACTGCCACTTGTGTAGCAGCTGAAAAAAATACCCTCTAGATACTTGAGATGCTGCCACATGTGTGTAATACTTAGGTCACTTCCAGAGGCTAGGGCTCTCCTGGCAGAGACCCCAGGTTGGGGTCTCTGGGACACCCCTGATTTCCACAGACATGGGCTTTGGGTACCAGCTCTCATTTTGTCCCCTCTGTGGTTAAGGGGACCTGATGAGAGCAGCTTTGGCTTGTGGTAGTGGATTTTGCTATGAGACCTTTATTTGTCTCAGCACCCCAAATGCTAGTATTTCCTTGTGTCCCTGATGAGATATTATAGTGCCCCTAGAGCTTCCCAGGTGGGATGGGAGAATCTCATGTTCCTCTGTGAGCAAGAAGGGATGGTTGAGAACTACATGAGTGGAGGGAGCAGAGGGAAGGAGGCCACAGGTGATCACCAGAGAGGAGACCTCGGCAGCAAGGAGCACTGGAGGGGAGGAGATGGTTGACAGGAGGCTGTGGGATGCTGGCAGAAAACCAGCCCCTCCACAGCAGCCACAGTCCCGATGACATCTCCTGGGGGGTCACACCTCGGGGTGTACACTGCTGCTTGTGGCTGCAGGTCACAGTTTGTTTTTCTGCAGGACGGCATCGTTGGTGCCGGAGTTGCAGCGAACCCTTGGGTGAGCCACCATCTGGCCCTGCAAGGTGAGCCTTGCCTTCACCTAACAGCCCCTTCTCTGTCTTTTCCTTCCAGAACAGCTTGTGCTGGGAGCCCACAAAGAGCTGTCCCGGCGCTGGGACGCTGACTACGATCCCTTCGTGCTGCCCCTGCTGGACGAGCAGCAGCCGTGCTATGTGCTGTACCGCCTGGACAGCCAGAACGCCCAGGGATACGAGTGGCTCTTCATCTCCTGGTCCCCCGACAGCTCCCCGGTGAGCTCCGTGCTGGGCTGTGACAGCCCAGCAGGGGGATGTGCTCTGGGAGGTGCAGGGGGGGAGGAGATGGCGGCCAAGGTGATTTTGCTCTGGGGGGTGAGGAGGAGCATTCACACCCTCCATCTCTGTGCCTGGGTTAAGAAGTGGAGACTGCTGTGGAGACAGGGGAATTTTTTAAGGCACGACATGATGCACTGGGACTGTGTCTCTGTCCCCTTTGCCTGAGGAGGTGGCAGGGCTGGGATGTAGAGGGGGAAACAGTATGGACCACAGGGCCAGGATGGAGACATCCCACCATGGCTCTGGCCAAAGGCATTGTTGGGAAGAGCTGGCACTGGCACTGACTTGCCTCAAGCCTGGCCCTGCTCTGCTCAAGGAGTGGCTGCCAGCCCTTCTCCAGGTCTGGCTCCAAAATCAGGTGTTGGAGAGTGGGCAAAAAAGGGCTGCTGGATGAGAGGCAGGTTTAGAGGATGTCAGCGGTATGGCTTAGAAAATGCCATCCTATTGAGCACGTCTCCAGAACAGGCTTTTGGTGGGCCTGACATTTACTGCTGTGTTAACATGTGTGCTTGCCATCTGTATACATATATATGTGTGCATATACATATATAATATATATATGCATATATATACACATATACGTCAACACATATATACTTATGTATATACTTATTATA
>JAWWLV010000024.1:14837550-14905754 GCA_035041135.1 Platyrinchus mystaceus
CACCTAAAAAATCCATTGCGCAGGCTTGAAAGGTAAAAAGACCTTTCCCAGATCTTCGTTCACGAAGACTGGCCACGATACGATACATATATAATATATATATGCATATATATACACATATACGTCAACACATATATACTTATGTATATACTTATTATATATTTTATATAATCTTTATGCTATATAGATTTACTGCCATGTTAATACATGCACTTGTCATATATATATTTAAAAAAAATATATATACACACACAAATATGTGTAATATATATTATTTTATATATTATGCATATATAAAAAGACCCACTGCAGTTCCTTGGTATATGTCTAACAATTAGGTGTTATTATATATACACATGCATATGTACACACACATGTATATACAATTATAATAAAATTATATATAATTTTATATGTGTGTATCTGTGTACATGTACATATACATATGTCTATATAATAATATATATTTTAAATATATATCTTTCAACAAAACACAGAGGGTCTTATTGCAAAAGCACAATGTGCCCAGGAGCACCTGCTAAAGCTCTTCCCTGCATGTTGGAGAATGAGGCAATAGAAGTGCCAAAGGCAAAAGTTGCTTTTAAGTGGCTTCAGTGGTATTTGCACCTCCTCTAACCCAGGTGCAGGTGAGAAATGGCACGCTGGAGCTCGGGGATTGGAAAGCAAAGCATGGAACAAACTGTGGGATTGTGGGCCGCACTTGGCAAGGCTGCGCCAGGCGCTGTCAGCCCTGGAAATAGTGCTGATGGGTTTTCCTGCCTGCTCCCCACTCAGGGGTGCTGCCATTAGAAATCAGATGGAGCTGTGAACCAGGTGGTTGCTCCCAGGAGGGCTGATGATGTTTGTGGAGCTGGTGGTGGGATGGTGGCTGTGAGCACTGGGCACCTCCCTGGTGCCCTGTGCCCCTCTGTGATGGCACTGCGGCCCCTCTCCTCGGCAGGTCCGGCTGAAGATGCTCTACGCTGCCACCAGAGCCACGGTGAAGAAGGAGTTTGGAGGGGGGCACATAAAGGATGAGATGTTTGGCACAGTGAAGGTATGGTGGTGGTTCCTACCCTGGGCTCAGTGCCTGAGTGGTGGGATGTGGGATGCTGGAACAGCACAGAGGTTGGTTCCTCACACTGCTTTAGTCTCCTGGGCGGCCACTGCCATCTTCTTCTGCCTACGTGGCTGTGGTCTGTGATAGAGACCGTGGAAGAGGTGGGAGGAAGGCTCCAAGATGTGGAGCTTTACACTGAGTGGGAGAAGAAGCACCAGGTGGTGGCAGTGTCACTCCAGCAGCAACAGCTGCCTGTGTGCCAGGGTTATCCCTCTGCCTTGGATCCTGGGCATCAGTCCTTCTGAGGCTTCTGGTGCTGGTGGGAGCCAGGGAGATCCCTGCTCTGCTCCAGGAGATCCCTCTTCTGCTCTGGGGCCCCGCTCTGCTGCTCTCAGTCTGTGGGCTCTGCCTTTCCTTCTCACTTCCGTGCTCATGAGCTTCATTAATCAGCTGGAAGAGCCACACTGTCACAGCCACAGGTGCCTGGGGAGGGGCAGGGTGGTCTGAACAGGCACAAGCAGTCATGGACACTGTTTAAAATCGAGTGTAGGATTTGCCATCCAAGAGCACTTCTAAGATTGATCCTCCTGGTAAGGATGGAGCCCAAGACCCACCAGGTTGCTCAGACTCACCTCAAGGCTGGGGGTGCATCCTGATAACCACCTCTGATGTGTCTCCTGTCCCTGTGTCTGCAGGAGGACGTGTCCCTGAGTGGTTACCAAAAGCACATGTCCTCCAGCTCTGCCCCGGCCCCACTGACTGCAGCTGAGCAGGAGCTCCAGCAGATCCGCATCAACGAGGTAGGTGTCCAGCAGCCCCAGGAGAGGAACCTGAGACCCTCTGAACACGAAGGGATGTGGGATGCAGGGAATGAGCATTCAGCTAGAAGGGATAGCTCATTTTCACTTTGCTCCCTTGTACCTCTGCAGTTTAACCTGTTCCTGCCCTTGCCGAGGTGACCAAACCTCCTCACAGTCAAACTGTGGTGGCATAAAGAAGAATTTACACTTTTATTTTTTATCTTCATTGAACATGAGCTCAGGACTGCATTTTGCTGGCAGTCAGAAAATGGTTTAGGGCTGAAAACAGGCAGCAGTCTCTAACCTCTGGGTGTTGGGGCAAAAGCCAGCACTGAGTTTGAAGTCGTGGGGGAGGCAGTAAGAATTCAGGCTTATCTTTGGGCTGCAGCTGCAGCCCATGCTCTTCCTCTATGGCTATAAATATGAGGGATGCTGTCCCAAGAAACACAGATCTTGGCCTAAATTTGGGGGATTACATGCTGGAGAGGATGTGGAAGTGTCACAGGGTGGGGCTGGGGGCAGACAAGGCTGTAACACCATCATCTCCCTACTGGCATCTCATGGCATTCATGCCAACCTCTGAGTGAAACACTGAGGCAGGGAAGGGGATTGGCTCACAGGGTGGTAAGACCACCTGGAAGCAGTATTTTTTTGGGGATGAGGGGATTTCCCTTAGATGGATGGAAAGCCTTCCTCTCTAGAGGAGCATCCCTCACTTCTGCCTGCACTGAGGCTGTGGGGTTCATGGGTGGATCAGGAAATGTCTGGGAGACGTGAAGCGAATCAGCCTGATGGCACTAATTAATGGTAAAGATGAGATAGGAGGTTTCCACCTGCCAAAGCAGGTCTGGGGATGGTGAAGTTGAGGAAAGTTTGGGAGATGCCACTAAGGGGTGGTCTCCACCATGGGTCTCAGTGGAGTGCTCCCAGCCTGGAGGGGTTGGGCAGGATTTGTGCTGGGGGATCCAAGGTGATTCCCATGCTTGGAGAAGAGAAAGATGCTGGTGGTGTCTCTGCAGCTCATTTGGCACCTCAGGATGTCTGTGCCATCATCTTGTCTGGCCAGTGCTGCAGGATTAAGTAGTTTTGGGGGGGTGTTGGGCTGTGTCTTACAGTCACGTGGCCCAGGTAAGTAGTGCTTGTGGTGCTCATTTTCCAGTTGACCTGCCGTGTTCTCCTTCCCACCCTTGCCTTTGTGAGACGCAGCTCTTGGGTGGAGGTGCTGCTGCTGTTTAGTTTCTTGGGGGTTATTTTAAAGGTATGTGGTCCCCTGTGTCAGCCTGGGCCACAGGGAGCAGCCACCAACATTTAGAAAGAGATGAAGATGGATATGTTTTTGCTTGTGGATTTAAAGGTGGGAAGTGGCCCATGTTGGGTGAAGGGTCTCCGTGTTGGTGTTGCACCCACTTGGCCCTGCACATGGAGCAGGAGGTGATGCAAGCTATGGTTTGAGTGCTTGGTGCCACACTGATGTCACAGGGTGGGGAAACCCAGGACTCTGAGTAAATGCAGCTTGGAGTGAGTTTCTGGAGCCCTGCAAAGCAGAGGACTGTGATTGAGGGGGTTGTATGGGAGCAGCTCACAACTTGTACCACCTCACTTGGTACAGTGATGCCTGCAGCGTGCAGGGTCCCTGCACATGTGTGCACCTTGTGCGCAGGCTGTGGAGTCCTTCCATGTCCTTGCATGTTGCAGTTCCCTTTGGGGAAGCAGATCCAGCATGTGGGAGCAGGTGTTCAGGGCCAGCAGTGACCTGGGACTTGGGCCCAGGGCAATCCCCGACCTCAGCACTTATGTGTGTCTGCCCAACCCCTGCTAGTGGTCCAGGACCCTGCACATCCCTCTGTGTTCAACCAACCTGTCAGGATTTTGCAAGTGACACAAGGGACATGGTTTCTTTAAAAGCCACCAGCTCACAAGTGCTTTGCTATGCCCCTTGCCTGAAGCTGCTGGGGTCTCTGTTCCTCTCTCCTGTTGCATTGTTGAGGCACAACCTTTTCAAACACTGGACATGTTTGCAATCTTCACCCTGAACATGGCTGTGCTTCTCATCAGGCAGGAACTCCCTGGGATCCTCCACAGCCACCGGGAAAGTGCACAGCGGGGGTGGGAGGGGAAAGTCAGCAGCAAAGCAGGGCAGCTGCTTCAGGACAGGCACAGCAGCCTTTGACACTGAGCAAGGAAGGACTCAGGTTTGAATGTCCCCCAGGGAGGTGCCCAGCCTTTGGGAAAGCAGGTTTTAGACTGCATGAGCCAAGCTTTCCCTGTGGTTCAAGGGCTGCACGGACAGAGGTGATGCTGTGAAATACCCTCTTTCTTGATAGCTGGTTGGGAGCTTAGGGAAATTTGTCATTTGCTTTATATCTATATATATATTTAAATAGCTGGAAAATGCCAGCTTTGCTGAGTTGAGAGTTGTCAGCAGACTGTGGGCTAAGAAACAGCTTTGAATTTTGCATTGAGCTTAACACCCACGAGTGGGGAATCTTTGTAGAGGTGTAGCAGGTTCAGAAACACAGCGGGGAGTCGGGCGTATCTCACCCATGGGGCTGGGAGAGGGGGCAGGAGAATTAAAAGGAACTAAAGGTGGAAGGGGGTGTCATTAGTGGCTGCCCCACAATGTTGGAGGGTGGGTAGAGCAGAGGCTTCGCCAGAATCCTCCCATGAGGATTTCACCATAAGACAGAGAAGTGCTTATTAACCAAGGTCAGCACCATGACAGGAGTGAGGAAAGAGGTGGGGAAAACCTAACCTAAAGAAAAGGAGATAAAATAACCCCCCAGGTAAGCCTGCTGCCAGCACGGCTGGGCAGCCGGGATGTGGCATATGCTCGGCAGTCCCATGCATGACTCTCAGGCTCTCAGGCCCTGGGGAGTGTTTCAGGGAGCCAGTTTTTAATGTTTTTAAGAAGGGAAGGAGTAGAAAATACAGAGGGGTATGGGGAAATTGATGTTGCTAGGACAAATTTCCATCTCGCGGTATTTTTGGACTTCAGTGTGCTTCGTATTGGAGCTTGAGGTCTCTCCTGTCCTGCTATAATCCTCGCAGCCTCCTTGCATTTATGGGAGAGAAAGCTGAGGGTCTGGGGGTGTTGGCAGTGGTGATGTCCTTGTGCTGCACCTCTCCACAGGGTGGGACCAGGCAAGCTTGTGTGCATCCTGAATCCTTGTGTGCTTTCCCTTGGGCCCTTGCTGGTGCCACGGCATCCCAGGGATGGTAGGACAGCAGAGCTGGAGGTCAGATGGATTTTGTGCCCACCTAAGCAATTATTTCCCTTTCCTGAGAGCTGCACATTCACACCCTGCTCATCATCCAGGATGGTTGGTATTGAAAGAGGTTTGGGCATTTTTTTCCTCCTAAACATCTAGCATATGTTCTTTGGTGGAGGATAGCCCAAAATCTATTGCTGCAAATGCTGGAACTCCTCCAAACCCTGGGCTGGGGCCACCCCAGCTGGGGAGCCAGCAGGAGATGGGGCAGGGACAGGCTCTGCACAGAGACATTGGCAGAGACACTGCATGCAGGGCTGCCCAGGCTCAGGGCTGGGACTCTCCCTCCCACTCCTCCCCAGTGCTGACATCTCCTTTGCCACTTTTTGCTGATCTTCCTGCCCACATTGCCAGGGCAATGTGGCCTTCCCTGGCTTCCAGCAGGGACATGGTATAGCTTCGTCCTCCCAGCATGTCCATGTGTCCCCCGCCCCTTATTGTTTCACATGAGACACACCCCATCCCTGCACAGGGTGCTGTTGACAATGTGTCTCCTCTCCCCATGCTCGCAGGATTCCTGTTCCCAAGACTCGAGCACCGAGATGGTAGGCTGCTCTGCCTGCTTGATGCCCGGTTTTTCCTTTTCCTGGCATTGTTTTTCTGCATGCTCTGCTCTGGGCACCCGAGTCCGTCGTTCCCCTGGGGTATGGGTACCATGTGAGGCTCCTGTAACAAAGCGCAGCCCTGTAAAGAGACCCGCTTTGGCACTGCGGAGTGGTTTTGAGATGTCAGCTCAAACTCCTGCGTTTCTCTTGGCATGCCTTGACTTTTCTTCCTTTTCTCTATCAGGGGGAGGGCAATGAAGAAAGAAAAAAACATTAAGGTTGGACTCTATCCATAATCTCTGAAACAGATCCCTAAGGAAAGGGACCCACGCTCGCTGCAGAGCACCTGGGTTAGAGTTGCTGGGCTGCTTCCCTGGGAGGGGGTCTTGAGGTGGGAAGGGCTCCTCCGCCGTCGGGGTGACGCCACCTCCCTGTATTCTGTGGCAGATGGTGGGGGGCTGTTGCTGCTGCCCATCGCTGGTAGAGTACCCCGACCCCGAGGAGGTATGGTGTGCCCGCCGCGCCCTGACCCCCCTTCCCCTCCAGTCCCCATGAGGGACCCCTGTTGTGGCTGGATGGAGGCACCCAGGACAATGCCATGCCTCTGCAATCTCTTTCTCTTCCCTCTTTGATCTCCTGGATTAGGGGTTATGGGCAGCAGCCTCAGGGTTGTGGGGAAAACAGCATCTGGGATCTTTCCCAACTGTGGATCTCCAGTTCCCCAGCTCCAGCGCTGGAGGGAATGCCTGTCTGCTGCAGTTAAACTCACTGAGGAGGGTGGGTTGTCCTCCCTGCTGGGGGGAACCTGTGCAACTGAGCTCTGTCATTTCAGGGCTCCCCCTGTCACCCACGGGTAGAAGGTGGAGATGAATGGAGATGGAAATGTGCCAGCATTGGTCGCAGTATCCTTGTCAGGGACTCGCTGGGAAATGTTGGTCTTGAGCTGGTCTTCACTGGGAGTGCAGTGTGGGGTGCAGGGGTGTATGGCTGGGCCCAGGTGATCTCCCAGAGCAGTGGTACAGTGACAAGCATCCCCATCCTGAGCCTGGCTGACTTTTGGCAGTTTAATGCTGTGGCCCCTGCTGAGTGTGAGGAAGCTCCTGGGATGACAAGTTTTTAGCCGCAGCACTGGCTGGTTTTCCTTTCTCTCTTCCCCATCCTTTGTCACTGTGTCCTGACGCTCGAAGTGGTTTCCATCCCCAGGTGAAGACGGAGATCAGTGTGGAGAGCAAGCACCAGACACTGCAGGGCCTCGCCTTCCCCCTGCAGCTGGATGCCCAGCAAGCCATCCAGGCACTCAAGCAGAAGAAAATCAACTACATCCAGCTGGTAGGTCCCTCACATGGCTCCTCTGTGCCCTGCTCCCCTACCTCTTGCTGCCATCTCTCACTCCCATCTGCTCCCCTGTCCCTCTGTCCATTAGAAGCTGGATCTGGAGCGGGAGACCATCGACCTGGTGCACACGAGCCCCACAGAGATTGCTGACCTGCCCAAGAGGATCCCCCAGGACTCAGCTCGCTACCATTTCTTCCTGTACAAGCACTCACATGAGGGAGACTACCTGGAGTCCGTCGGTGAGAGCCTTGGCACTGGGGATAGCTGTTTTGGACCTGTGGAGGGCCCTGTCTTCCCTGGACCATTGCTCACATGGGGAGCAAGCGGTGATGGGGATAGGAATGATGTGGCAGGGGACCTTGAGTTGGTTACCTCCCATGCTGGGTTCTGGCAAACCCTTCGGTGCCAAAATAACCCTGCCACGTGTGGTGCAGGTCTCTCTGGGTGCTGCCACAGAGGATTTGCAGGGGTGGTTTGGTGGCCAGTGCATGACAGGCATACCAGAGGAGATTTGAGAGGGGTGATGGATGGGATGGCTCACCTTCTGTCTCTGAATAAACTAGGACTCTCAGGGCCGGAAAAGATGTGACCAGGCTAGGATGCAGCTGGTGTACCCTGGCCGCAGGCCTGGGCAGCACCCCAAGCCCTGCTCTCTTCTCGCAGTCTTTATCTACTCCATGCCTGGGTACAAGTGCAGCATCAAGGAGCGCATGCTCTACTCCAGCTGCAAGAGCCGGTTGCTGGACACTGTGGAGCAGGAATTTTGCCTGGAGATAGCCAAGAAGGTAAGTGCGAGCCCAAATGGAGATGACAGAGCAGAGACCCGTGCTAAGCATCAGCAAGGGACTGTGCTGCAGCCTTTCTCCAGCCCCTCTGGTGGGCTTGGGGGCGGGTGTCAAAACCCAAGGGGGCTGCTAATTCCCTTTGCCGCTGCGGGTGCAGATCGAGATCGACGACGGAGCGGAGCTGACGGCGGAGTTCCTGTACGAGGAGGTGCACCCCAAGCAGCACGCCTTCAAGCAGGCCTTCGCCAAGCCCAAGGGGCCCGTGGGCAAGCGGGGACAGAAGCGGCTGATCAAGGGGCCAGGCGAGAACGGCGAGGACAGTTAGATCCCGCAGGGCCGGGCGCTGAACGGACAGCATCCCCGCGGCGCTGCCCGCCTTCCTCTGCGCTGAACTGGGGAGCTTTCCCTCCATCTCAGCCTTTTTTTTTTCTCCTCCCTTTTATTTTTTCCTATTTCATTCCTTTTATAAAGATCAGGATGGCTTGTTGCACCTGGGGGCAGAGCGATGGGGAGGGTTCAGGGCTGTCGGTGTTTCCTTTCCCTGTGTCCTTGTGCGAGCCCTGGGGCTGCCAGGGGAAGACGAGAGCAGCAGGGCCACGTCCTCAGCCTTGCTCCTATCCCCTCTGGGGTCACAGCCGCTGCTCTCTGTGTCCCCTGGGGGACTGAAGGGCACGCTCACCTGAAAGCTTCTCTATGCAAAGGGAAGGGGGTGGCATCGGGAATTCCTGTTTGAAGAGAGAAAAGGCTTCTTTCCTTGTTCCCCCAGCCCCCAGACTTAGCTCCACTGTCCTGCTCTTGGTGTGCACAGCCCCCCTGCCCCAGGCCTGGAGTGATCCTGCACCCCCTCGGGGTGTGGGCAGGACCCCTTCCTGTAGGGTGGGCTTTGCTTCCTGTGGGGTGGGAGTTTCTCCCTGCAGAGTCAGGCAGCAGGAGGTGGAAGTTCCCCACTGAGTCCCGAGCTCATCCTGGACCTGGAGAAAGGTCACTCTGCCTTTGGGTGATGTTTGTATCCTCTTTTTGAACCACCCCAGCAAGGCTTTTCCTCTCAGAAGGATCTGTTACAGCCCTGACTCAGCCCCATCTCTGTTTAGGATGGGAGCTGAGGGGCTCCTGAGCCCTGGTCCCTCCATTCCCTGTTCCCCAGCCCCCACCATTACCCCCTGGGTTTTCAGCTGGCTCTCTGGGCTGGGGCAGCCCCGTGTCTTAATAACCACATGGGCTACCCCAAATCCTTGTGTGGGGAAGCATGACAGCCCCTGTGTGCCCCCTGCAGATGTCCCCAGCCACCAAGGGCTTCACAGGCCGAGCTTGGCACTGTGATTTGGGCTGCACTGGGGGTCTGGGGGGAGAGTACCTTGCTGCTGGGTTCCAGTGAGGGCTTGAGAGCCGCCTTCCTCCGTGGGAGGATGGAATGGGGGTCGGTGAAACCTGCCCTCTGTTTTCCAGCTGTGGCGGTGAACGTGCCGATGTTGCCTTGACCTCGGCGGAGTCAGGGGGTTGAAGCTGGGGGGAGCAGAGCACACTGTACTGAACGCTGTATTTTCTAAAGAATAAAGTATTTTTAAAACAGTCTGATGCTCTTTGGAAGTCCCCTGGGTTCCCCAGGTTTGGACATTTAGCAGCTGTGGGCTCTGCAGCTGCAAAGAAAATTCCTCGGACAGTGGGAGCCAGCAACTCTCACAGCCTGCCTGCCATGGCTGCTTCCAGCCCTCACCCCCACCCAGGGACACTGTCACTTTAATCCAGGGGTCTGGGACAACCCTTCAGTGTCTGGCAGGGGTGTTGATGCTGGACCACTCCAGCAATGCCCAGAGCTAGAGCCAGCTGCAGGAGGCAGCATCCCTGCTCAGCCTAGCTTTCCATTCTTCATGGCTGGTGATGAGTTTGCAAGGCTGTGACACTGCTCCTGGGGCTATTCTCTTGCCTGAGATAAATTCCTGCCTGGCCATATGGAGAGAAAGCAGGAGGATGCAGAGCCAAGAGAACAGTTGGGAAGGCGATGGAGTCTGCCCACATCCCAGGCTCCCAGCTCTCCCACTCCTCACCCAGGGCAAAGCAGAGGTTCCCAGGCTCCCGGGAGGGGAGTTGGACCCCACATCTTCCTTGGTGGCAAGTGGCCACCCTGCCAGAGCTCTTCAGCATCTGAAGAAAAAAAAAAAAAGCCCAACTCCAGCTGGTCTGTGGATCCTAAATTTCTGAACAGTGGGTCCTGATGGAGAAGCAGGGAAGCATGCCCTGGCTTGTGACACAGTCTCCCCTCTCCTTGCCCAGAGGATCTTGGCTGCAATTTGGACACATGGGATTTTTTTATTTATTATGGTGTCCTGAGCAGGTTTCCCAGGGGAAAGGTCCCTGTGTGCTGCACTGGCAGCCTTGGCCCTGAATGTGCTCTTCAACCAGCCTGGTGGGGTTTGCACCAGGCCAGGGCTGTGCTGTGTCTCATCTTTACTTTCTGTGCCCAGGATGAGAAAGATGATTTGGGAAGCTGGCTAGAAAACATTTTTAAAAATTAGAAAAAAAACATCCTTACATCATTTTCCCTTTGACATGGAGGAGGAGAAGGAGAAGGAGGAGGAGGAGAGAAGATGCTTCTGTGCAGGGAGCAGCCTTGGTGCAGGAGAGCTCTCTCTGCATACAAACACTAATAATCCTGGGCTGACGCCACCAGCGTCGTTTGACAAGCTGATTCACCCTTCTCCTTCGGATCCTGCTCCCCTTCTGTGGTTGGTAATTTTTAAAATTGCCCAAATACTGACGGGGAGTGAGGACTGTCCCCCATTTCCCGCTTGCCCCTCATGCTGCCCCCGTCCCCCTGCCAGTGCAGGCATCCCAGGTGACAGCCTCCCTGTGCTAAAGGATGATGGTGCATGGCCAGGGAGAGGTGGGCAGGAGCAGTCCAAGGGCTGCAGATATCCGTCTGGGCACCCTTTCCTTCCCATCCTATCTCCTCACATCCCATCCTATTCCATCCTGTCCTCTGTCCTATCCAGCAGCCCGTTCTCCATCTTCTATCCCATCCTGTCCTCTCCTGTCCCCTTCCATCCTATCTCATCATGTCCCCTCCCTTCCTGCTGCCGCCCCCCCCCCCATACCAATCACACCCCGTCCTTCATCCTCACCTGGCAGAGGTGGCATCACGCCAGGCACAGGTGGGCAGGCAGCACTGTGCTGCCCACACACACAGCCTGGTTCTGCAGCCCTCCTGCCCCTCGTGCCAGGAGGGCCCAAACTCCTTCATCCTCCGCCCTGCCTGTCCCACACTTTCCCGTTAGTTTTTGCAAGGCTTGCCAGGATTCAGACCAATTCACAGCTCACCCTCTGATAATTTTGGTTAAAAATGAATAGGATAGAATAGACCAAGTGGGACAGGAGGGCAGT
Source organism: Platyrinchus mystaceus (assembly GCA_035041135.1). NCBI lineage: Eukaryota > Metazoa > Chordata > Aves > Passeriformes > Tyrannidae > Platyrinchus > Platyrinchus mystaceus. Next base: position 14,848,723 of record JAWWLV010000024.1, read on the forward strand.
GTAGGAGGAGAGGAGCTGAACAACTCGCAGGCAGAGCACCAACATCACATGTGCTGGGTTTCCTCTGGAAAGTGGGTTACAAAGCCAATGCCAGCTCCACACCAAGCAATTCCCGAGGGCAATTAAAGCACTCACAAACCTGGCTGCTGCCTCCTGCCCACGTGTCCCTACACCCAGCACACACACGAGGGTTCACATGAGCATCAGCCTCTCTTGTTTTAAAGTTTGAGTTGAAAGCCTCCTGTGCTGCATAGCAAAAGCTCTGGGGTTTGAGGTGAGGGCAATCCTCATTTGGTCAGCAGTGACTCGTGCCACTTGTGCCAGGGGACAATTCCATGGTGGAATTTTTCTGTCTGGGCAGGGAGCAGCAGGGCACAGCCAGCTTCAAAAAGAGGGGTGAGCTGCAGGGGGCTGTGGCTGAACACCCCCACAGTGCTCAGGGTTTTTAGGACTCACAGACCTAAAAAAATGGGTTCCACAGCAAATGAGCTGCAGGGTAAATGATAGGACCACGATGCTTTTCTGTATAGGATGCCCAGATGGAAAAGAACAAAATCTCAGAGGAGATAACTCTGAGAGAGGAAGCAGAGGAGCTGCAAAGGAGTTACACCTGGTTGGAAGCTGAATGTGTGAATTGAAAGAGTCGACTGGCACCTGGGCCATGAAAACACATGTGCCCAAGGGAAAGGGATATGAGCCCTTGCCCTCTCAAGAGCTTCATGTCCTGCCCGAAGTCCTTCTCATTCCTCAGGGAATGGCAGGGAGAAGGGTGTAGGAGCAGCAGGGAGTGAAAGGCTATTTACATGAGGAGGTAAGTATAGCTGGGATCAAACCCCCCAGGGCTGTGCAAGACTGGGGGTGTGGGTGCCTAACCTAATCTGGGGATGCTGAGGGTTTGGGATCATTCTGGAGGGTGGCTGGGGCACAAAGCATCCTAAATAACTGAAAGCCCAGCCATGCTGGTGCTGGGCTAGCAGTTCTGGGGCAGGGGCTACCTTGTATTAGGCTTTTGGTGCCTTGTGCCAGTGTCTGCCCAGACTACAGTGGTAGGCAGTGAGTCCTCACATGCATCCCCCATCCCAGCCACTGACAGCAGGACCCATTTGCAATTCCCTTGTAAAGAGCTCCCTTCTGCTCTTCCCTGGGGATCCACAAGTGTAGGTATTGCCCCTCTTTTCCCTCTGCACACCTCACCCTGTGCCTGCCAAGAAGTGGGATTTTTCTGTGTGCTGAGGTGGCCAAACCAGGCAGCCAAGTGAGGGTCCAGCCACCAGGGTGGGCTCCAGAATACCCATTAGCAGGCAGGAGCTGCAGGGATCTTGGAGCCCATGGGGCTTTTAAAGCCCTGGTGTGGGGGGCAGAGATAGGCTGGGAGAGAAACCCTGGTAAATGTGAGTGCTGCCAGACTGAGCAGGGGTTGAGGGGTGATGTGCTCCAAAATAAATGGGTGCAAGGCACCAGGGATACTGGAGCTGCAGATTTGGTGGTGCTAATAATGCTCTGGGCTGTGGTAGGAAGAGCACCCCCCTGCTGCCTCCTCCCAGCAATGGGGAACACGTGCTCCCACATGCACTTGGGATGTTTTTACTGCCCCTGTGCCACCTGGGGTTTCTCCTTTGTGTAAACAGGCTGAGAAATGGAGGAGAGTTTGAGTTTAGGGCTATGCAATGTTCGACTAGATGGATTATTTATGCCCCAGACAAATATTAGCCATGGCTTTATGGCTGCATTCTTGCTTCCTCACTCTGCCACTGCCATTGTCTGACTTTAAACATATTTTACCCATTACTTCCTCTATTATTTTTCCAGGAACTAAACTAAAGCTTACATAACTTATCCCTATTTATGCAACACACAATTCAAGTTTTATTTGCCGGAAAACAATATGTGTTTATTTTTTCATTCTTTGTCCTTTTCATGGGGGAAAATTTATCTTTTCTGTGTCATTAGGTTTGTCTTTCTTTTGCAGTTAAGTGATGGACTTCTGCTGGCCTCTTGCTGCACCCTGGTTCTGCATTCACACTCCTGCTTGCCAGCACCAGTGCTAAAGGTAATTTGTCACAAGTGATGTTAAGGGGTGTGGAGGTATTGGCTGCCACGTGCTGAGGTTAGTCGTGCTCCTGTCATTTCAAAGGTTGCCAGCCTTGAATTCTTGGGATTCTCTCCTGTGATTTATTTGGAGTAACTTCTGAGATTTCTAGGAATTAGTACCTTTCTGTCTCATTTCTTCTCCTTGGCGGTACCAAGTGTTGAGCAGCGGCTGTAAAAACTAGGAGTTAAAACTGGGCTTATTAAGTCATTTGTAAAATGCACTGGGCCAATCCTGAGAGCTTGCAGTGAAGAATCTAGAAATGCAAGTAACCTGGTACTGTCAGAGGAGGGCTTTATGTGAGTCAACATGTCATGTTATCTCCCACACACGCACTGATTGCTTACAGCTGTTCACTGACTGTTGCCAGAGTTTGGAATGACACTGTAGGCACGTTATGATGCTGGGGACACTGTCCTAGGAGAGCTTGATGTAGATATGTGGCTTTTATTTAACTCATATCTCAAGTTAGTCTAGTAATATGACCAAATAGATAATGAGATCTGTAAGGGAGGTGCACGTTCATTGAGTCTTAGAGAACAAATTGCTCATGGCAAGGCAAGGTCGGGTGGGTCACATCCTCCTTCCTCCAGAACTTGCACATGGCAGAGGCAGCAACCCCTTGGCTGGCTGGCAAAGGGCTTTTTGCATGTAGCTTGTCTGCTTGGGAAGTCAAATGTTTTATAAGAACTCTTCTGAGAACAGCTGTGTGCTTCAGCAAGTGCTTAAACAACTGGTGACTTGCAGTTGATAGAACTGATGATCTGCTGTAATTTGGGCTTCTATCTCTCCCCTACTTGGCTATTTGTGATATTATAATGGATCCCTGAAGGGAGGGAGCTTCACAGCACACCTGTGAGCGTGACAGCAGCAGGAAGTGCCAGGTTGGCTTGTTAAATCCAGAAAACAAGAATACCTGGACGGAGTGACTGGTCAGGGACTTGTGAAAGCCACTGCAGCAGTTACTGGACATGCCTGTACATGAAGGAAGCAGTTTAATGCTCTGCTCTGACTTCATGCCAATATTGACCCCTGAGTACTTGTGTACACCCACAGAAATACTTCCTCCTGTTCAGAGCCTGCCCTTGCTATTCATGGAAGCATGAAATAGGGTGGCAATTAGGCATAACAGGGCTAAGTTTTCGGAGAGGTTGCAAAGGCAGGACTGATGTTCTCTTAAAATTACTTCTGTCAAGAGACCTGAATTATTAATTATTTGCTGACAGTTTTTACACCAGTCTACCTCTGAGTGCCCTGGAGAGCAGCCCACGCAGACTTGCAGAGACTCAGGCAGCCAGAGACAACCTGCATCTGCCACCCCACCACCTTGCTTTTGTAATTGTCAGCGAGTCAGAAAATACCACTTATTAAATCCCACCAGCACCTTTTTCTTAGTAGTGGACATCAGAGGGGGAATACTTGTGCTCAAAGCTACAACGGAAGAATGGGGTAGTAGAGGGAGACAGCATCTAGCAGAACCCATTCTACATGCCTGCCTGCTTCCCAAAAAAATAGGTGCAAGCTGCTTATACAGCACTTCTGAAGTGATACACTCTTAGTTTTAGTGTGCATGTAGTACTATACCTGCATGTTTTCCAAAGCCTGCAGGGAGAAGCTCACGAGGAGCTATTTTCTCCTTTCATAATAAAAAAACCCATCCCAGGAAGCACTAGTGAAGTTCTTTGGGTACAGTCATTGAAAAGGCAGTAAGTTCAGCTGAGGGGCATTAAGCAGTAGAGCACTGTTTTATTCTATCAAATGCCCTCCCACCCACTGGCACTTCAGTTCCATTTATGGAACGTACACTGAGAAGCAAACAAAAACACAACCGGGCATCAGTGCTCTAGAAATTTATTTTCAGAGCTTAGTGCTTCAACTACAATTAAAATACTTGAGCAATTAAAAAATGCTACTGACTTGATACTAGAACTAGACAAGAATACAACTAACACTGTTACTTTCATGCACTGACAGATACTAGTTTGCTCATGCCACTGAAGTAGGCTCTTTCCCGTTCACTCATCACTTCAAAGTGTAGGGGTCTTCTACAGAAGTTGCATTCAGCTGATGAGTGTGGTTTCAGCTCCAGACCAACATCCTTCCATGTAGCCAGCAGTTTTTCTGTTAAGAAAAGTTCACCAAAATCAAAGCTTAAGAGAGTGGATCTCTTTAGAGAAGCAGCAGACAAGAAGTGTCAGCATACTTATTCTCCTAGCAAGTGAGGAGAGATAATAGGATTTCACTCTGACACAGTTTACCTCTTGAGACAACTCGGCTGCCACTAAGTCTCAGCTATCCTCACACCACCTCGCCTGACAGGATCAAGGAGGAGCTACTTTCCCTGGACAGATCCATGTTTAAGACAAGCTAACAGCTCAGCTGAGAAAAGCAGACTTCTCTGGGCTCCACATAACATGTGAAGATTGGTTTGGACAATGCCTGAACAGAGCCCTGGCAGAAGTGGCTGTGACAGAACCAGGTGGGTATAGGTCTGCACTGGCTTTGCACACTCTGTTCTAGGTCACAGTGCACCACCCTGCACATGTCATGCTCAAAGCAGTTCAAGTGCAGAAGTACCTGCTCCTATGCTGCAGTGGAAAGACATCCAGATTTAGATCTGGTGGCATCCAGGTGGGTGACATCTAAAACTTAGGTGCTTTCCAGTCTCACCTACAGTACAAAGACTGCACAGACAGGCCAGTGTCTTCCCTGCACTGATGCAAGAGCCCACTCACCGATAAAGTAACTCATCATCTGAGGGGTGTGGTGAGGCGTAGGGGCGATACGGAGCAGCTCCTCCCCACGGGGCACCGTCGGGTAGTTGATGGCTTGGACGTAGATGCTGTGCTGGCTCATCAGCTTGTCACAGATCTCTGTATTTTTAGCAGCATCTGCAACCTGAAGTTCAAAATTTTAAGTTACAAAATCAGCCAGTTGATGCAAGGTGGCAGAGCCATCAGGCCAACTTAGGTAGCTACAAGAATCCAATAGGACTGGTCTCCCCTTTGCCACTGTAAATAACGTGTATGTCAGAAAGAAGGGCTAAAACTTGTGCTGTAGAGCTCTCTGGGCATAAGCACATCACTGCAGCCCAGGCAGGTAGCTGTTCATACCCCAAATCTTGTTTTTACTAGCTTGTTATCAATTTCCCTGTTTTCTGTACACTGTTACTTTGTGGGTTTCACACACTTTCTCACTCTGCTTTACAACAAGATTTACAGCAGGGTGAGCTCAGCTTAAGCCAGACTGCTGGTGCTTCCCTTTGAATACTAAGCTGAGTTTGAGCTTTGTGAAGGTAGTAACTAGCGCCTGAAAGTGCAGTGTGATCATGGAGAGCAAAATGGGTGCCACAGTCCTGTGTCAACGGTATTCTAAGTACTCACCCTGATGGGAATGATGTGACTGGGGCAGTGCACCACGGGGAGCCCCGCATCCATCAGCATCTGTCTCATGAGCTTCACATTCCGTTGGTGTTGGCGCCTCAGAACTTGCCCCTCTGGGCTCTTCAGGGTCCGGACAGACTCCAGGGCACCAGCCAAGAGCATGGGTGGCAGGGATGTTGTGAAAATGAAGCCAGCGGCGTACGAACGAACAGTGTCTATCAGAGAACTTGTACTGGAGATGTATCCTCCTACACACCCAAATGCTTTGCCTGAAGATAAAAAAAAAATAAAAAAGGGCAACCAAACTTATTCCTTCTACCCATTAGAATGGCTTGAAGTTTACAAGATTACAGCCTTTCACTTGAAAGGAATGAGTTATTGTGACCAAATGCAGTCATGGCAGGCAACAGTTCCAGCCCCCTCTGCTAATCTTGTATTTACTCAGCACATGGTACAGCTTTGTTTTTAAGCCAATCTTGATAACCTGTATCTAGTTACTACACAGTAAGGACAGTTCAAGACTCTCTCAAATACTCAAATTTTGATTTTGGGGAAGACTTTATAAGTCCTATCATCAAGCAGATACTTCAGTAGTGACCCCAAGTGATCAACACTAAGTCTCTCAGCAGATTTAAAATAATCTGTTCCAGGGATGCTACAAATAGCCCATGCTCCTAAGGAGCACAGAAGGCTGTTACTGTGATTGTGTAGTTGATACCAGCCCCCCTTTCCAAATGTTCAGATAGCAGAACACAGGCACAGACAGAACTAGGGTGTCTGCTGAATGCTTCTGTTCCTATTAGGCTATAGCCCAAGTTTAAGTTCCAAAGCCATGAACTTTCCTAGTAAATTTATGTTTTGAAAGCTGTTTATACAACCTTCCAATTTGCAGAAGTAAACTAACTCCTGAGCCTGCATTCTACTCAGATAATAGCAGTTGCTTCGTTTCTTGCCAAATCTCTTTACATAACCCCCCCATCTCAGATTTCTAGATTAGGAGCACTCCATTTCACATAAAAGAACTAAGTACTACTAAATAGAGAGAAACTACTCTACTAGCATTCTCACCTGAATTTATTCTTGAATTGTATAACATGGCACTGGAGGACTTTTTGCTAGCTTGCTTAAGGTACCATTGTTTGGGGTTTTTCTTTGATTTGTAAGACAGTCTAAGTAGCTTAACAGAAGCTTTTCAAACTGTGGGGCAAACTTAAATCCTTTGGGCTTTCTGAAAAAACCCTACCCCCCAGAGCCTTTAACAAGTTCATTTGAGTAGACAGATTTTGAGTTAACCCACTTAATTTGGCTGCTCAGAAGCTTTGGTTCTTTAGCTTCCATGGAAGTGCCAGGCCATGCATACCAAGCGTTCCAGAGATGATGTCCATCTTGTGCATGACTCCATCCCGGTCTCCTATGCCACCACCTCGAGCTCCATACAGCCCCACAGCATGCACTTCATCCACAAAAGTGATGGCCCCGTGCTCGTGGGCCACGTCACACAGCTCTTCCAGAGGACAGACTGCACCTAGGAACCAAAGCAGCAACTGGCAGTTTAGGATTCTCTGTATGTAGCCTGGATAAACAACTGAACTCCCCCTAAACAGCCCTTATAGCACTGAACCCTTTTAGACCTAAAATACAGACGATTGGAGGATGAACTGGAAGGGGAGAGGAGGCTTTCATGTCAGCTTACCATCCATTGAGTGAACAGTTTCAAATGCAACGATTTTAGGGGTGGATGGATCAGATTTCTTCAATAGTTCTCGAAGATGGTTGACATCATTATGGCGAAATATATGTTTTGGCACCCTGCTGTTACGGATCCCCTGGATCATGGAGGCATGGTTTCCAGAGTCAGAGTAGATCTCACAACCTGAGGAAACAGCCCAGTTACACTTTTCAGTATATAGAAAACATTAACTGATTCCCAGCACTGTTTTATTTATGTGAGGCATTCAGGAAACAAGGGCATGTTCTTGGAAGTAATGCTCTTGATCAAAACAGCAAGTTACAGGTCATGAAGCAAGAATAATATTTAAGGTTTATTTCAGGTGTTCAAACTAAGACAAATTAGAGCTTAAGGAAATACAGAAGATTTTCAGGTCCTCGGTACTTTTATGTAACTCTCATAACTTCTAAATTCCCGCTGTCTCATTTTCAGGTAGAGTTTAACTGCAGGAGCAGAACACTCTCTGCCTGTCTAATTCCACCAGCAGTTCCCAGCTCCTAGAAGATCTAGTAGGCTGATACTATGATTTGTGTTGAACATAACTTGAACATGGCATTAGAAGTGGCACCCAACCATACTCTGCTGATGGATTAGGATGAATCTTCACTTTGGACAGCTATTTGTAAAACATACTCCTGACAGCTTAGGGCAAGGCTGTGTATTTTGGGGTAACAGAGGTGCAGTTTGAGATCTCACCTGGCAGCATTTTAGCTAGAGTGAAGAGAGTGGAGTCATTGGCTACAAAGCAAGATGAGAACAACAGTGCTGCATCTTTTCCGTGAAGGTCAGCTAGTTCTTTTTCCAAGTCGACATGAAATTTACTTGTTCCTGAAATGTTTCTTGTGCCTCCTGCTCCAGCACCATGTTGTTTCAGTGTATCCCTAAAGAGGGCCCAAAGAGAGGCATTAGCATTGCTCTGTGACACAGAAAGGAATAAAGGATCATTGCTGAAAACATTCTAGTACGTAATCAGGATTATACTAAAAAGGAACTGGTTACAAAAAGCACTGTTAGGTCTTTGAGCAACTTGCACAACTCAGGAATCCAGTAAGGTAAGAAATGAGTGTCCAAGTACAGCTGCAATATACAGTCCAGTTTATCTGGTAACATTTGGGGGCTTCTAAGGAAAATCCAAGGAGCAGAATCTGTGACCAACGGGTACAGCGCAGCCCTGGAGCTAAACACTGAGTTACCTATCCCAGCTCAAGAGAAGAGTGCACGCTTAACTGTATACCAAGAATCATATCAGAAGCATCTGATGTAGCAAAGTACAGAAACCAACTCTTCCCACAAAAGCTTCTGCAGGGCCATATAGCTTGAAACTGCCTCTTAAGAACACGGCACTACTCACATAACAGCTCCACAGACACGAGGGTGACGGCTCATGCCCAGGTAATCATTGCTGCACCAGACAGACACCTCTTTCTTGGTGATCAGGGAGTCAGTGTAGTCATCTGCCATGGGGAAGATCTGCGCCTTCCGGTTCACGGTTTTGAACACTCGGTAGGTGTGATCCTTCTTCTTCTCATCTATCTTCTTCTCAAAGAACTGATCGTACTGGAAGGTGGATACAGCTGAAATGAGACAGAAACTTCTTAAGCACACAGGAAATAATCACAACAGACCTGGCCCCATAGGGGTTTAGCCCGACATTCTTACATTTTGGCAAGTTATCCTGAAGCAGGTGAGAGACACTTTCTGGTCTTTGCTTCAGCATAATGTCCTTAAACTTCTTGAGCAAGCCACTCTGCTCTTCTCCCTCAGTCTTGATGCTCCTCACTGGGGAAGTAGCTGGTATTTTGGCAAATTCTGTACCTACAGACATTGTAATAAATCCCAGTGAGCTTAACTGTTTTGAAACAAAATGAAGTGAGTTGAGTTCAGCAAAGCAAACATTTTAAGTAGGCCTAACTCTTCAGTCTTTAGGAAGCATATGCCCAAAACCAGAGGTCCCTGTTAGGATTAACTACTTTATTTGCTTACAAATTTGCACTGGACAAGAAAAAAGGATTAGCATTGCTACTCAATCAAAATACAACATGTAATTTCCTTACAACACATTTGGTTCATCATGACTCAGTAAACCACTGTATACAGCCATAGCATTTATCTGAAAGGGTTGGTACACACCTAACTGAAGGAAAAGTTCTACTCAGCTCCTTTCTTTCTGTTAGCACAGATTTATTTTTTTTTTAGTGCCACAGAAAGCAAACAGAAAAGTAAAAAAAGCTTCCTGAGACAGACAGCAAGGCTTTACTGATACTGCTAAAAAGTTCCTTCCTCTGAAGGACAGCCCTTCCGCATCAAGACTGCAAGCCAGCCAACACCCTTTAGTTCCATAAACACAAAAAACCCACCCCAAAACCATCTGCTTGGATTTGTGCTGGTACTTGCCTGATGTCTCAACACAGTTTCTTCCATCTTTGGATATAAAACCTTCGTCTATACCAGCTCTCTTCAAATCTAAGCATCTGCTTTGGATGCGAGCGTATCAGCTTGATTCACGCATCCGGAGCCAGCCAGCACACCAAAACACTTCTCACAGTATTCCCACACCAAAATCACCCAGGGAAACCCTGCACACAAGCTCTTTTTCCTTCAGTCTCCCATAATCCCACCTGCATCATGCCAGTGGTGACTGTCAGACCTGGCACACTCCAGAGCCAAGTCAGGCACCAGAAGCTCTCGGAAGGAATCACTGCTTCAGCACACGGAGTACGTACCTTTCCTGTCCGCCTGCATTTCCTGCACATCCTCCTGGAGTTCCAGGCTGGCTTTGCAGAAAACATTGCTGTTCTTGTGATTCATCTGAGCTGCCAGGAATGGGCATTTGGTAGCAGAGCTCTGGCTAGCACCGGCAGGAGGGTGGCCAGTAGGAGGCTGGGCTCCATCTCTATTCTGCTGGGCCACCTCTTTGGCATTTTTGGCCTCTGAGGTGGGGGTAGAGAAGGGAAAACACTTCAGCTTCATCACTTTAATACACCCCAACTTAAGCTTTTCTATCCATCCCCTTTGCAACTAATGTGGCACGACCCATTCACAGCTATTTAACCAAGCAGTCGCATTTTATTTATACAAGCATAAAATCCCTGTAACACGCAAGGGACATCTGATTTAAGACAGCAGATCTATCACTGTATCCTCTGAGAGAAGAAAAATAAATCTCTTTCACTCCCAGGGGGAAGATTTAAGGAAAGACTGGACATGGCACTTAGTGCCCTGGTAACATTCAGTCATAGGTTGGATTCGATCTCAGAGAGCTTTTCCAGCCTAATTGATTGTTGCTTTTCTTTCGAGGAGTTGAGATCCACGCAGCTTCCTCTGCCGCAAGCCCCAGTTCCTCCTGAGTGCCAGGGAAAGAATCCCCCAAGGAATGTTCCCGAGTGGGGTGAAGCACCGCTGAAGCGTGAAATACACGGCTCCGAGATCGAGGATCCCGGATCCCCAGCCGGGACGCCCGAACCGGCCAGGGTCTGATTTATGCCATAAATTCAATTCACCGCGGGCATTTAAAGGATTAAGCAACCCCTGCCTCAGCGCTGCCTATTCCAGAAGTTTCCCCCCGTGACACACCACGTCTGGGTTATTCTTTTGTCCCCTCGAGGGGGTGTCCCTCGGGCCAGTACTCACCGCGGCGGCCCGCGGGGGTCTCCTCCTCCGCCTGCTGCCCGCGGGCGGCGGACGTGGCGAGGGCGCGGGCGGCCGGCGGGGCCGCCTCCATCATGCGCGGGCAGTGCTGGGCGTACAGCAGCAGCGACGGCCCGGCCTTCTGCAGGAACGCCTGCGAGACGCGGGCCAGGAACGGGCAGCGCCGCACTACCGCCTCCATTCTCGCTGCTGCCGGCCGGGACACGCCGGAGGTGACGGCGAAGGGGACGCGGCGGGACGGGGAGGTGACACCGGCCGGTGCTCCCGCAACGCCGCCTTTTATAGCCCGGCGGCGCGGCGCAGGCGCGGTAGGGCTTCGCCGGCGCAGGCGCGGGGAGGGAGCGGGGGGCGGCTCCGCGGGTGTTGCGGGTGTTCGGGGGCGGCTCCGGCGCGTTCCGGAGTGGCTTTGGGGGCTCTGCGGGCTTCGTGAGGGACTGGGGGCGTCCTGAGGACGCGGAGGGAACGCCGGGGGTCTTGAGGGGCTGGAGGCTTCCTGAGGAGACGGAAGGTCCCCCGGGAGGGGGTAGAAGCGCTGTGAGGGTACAGGGCAGGCTGAGCCACTCCCTCGGAGTCGTGAGGGCACGGAGGGGGCTTGAGTAGCTGCCGGGGTTTTGCGAGGGCTGTGTGTGCGCGGTCCGAGGGGGAAGCGCTGCTGTGGGTTTTCCTGTCAGCCCCAGGCTATGCAAATGCCGCTTTCCCAGAAGTTTCGGAGTCCCTCGCCCCACGGTCGGTGGGTTGAGGGGTGCGCCTGTTCATTGGAAAACGCGAGCTCTGAGTCAGCTACGTGGGGAAACCCAGCGCTGCTCAGACCATCTCGGTGTTTCCTTCCTAAGTGTGCCTCTGAGTCCCTGCGGAGGGGGCTCGGGAGGCAGCAGCTGATCTTGCTGGTGGTGGTGGGATCCCGAGCCCCTTTCACTTTGCCTACAGCCGATGTGAATAACAGCTGCTCTGACAGGGATGCTTAGACTTCCATCACTGCGTTTTTGCCGCGTTTCGAAGGAAAAACAGCAAGAAGTAAAACTGAACCCTTCATCCTCTGGTTTGAAATAGGCATTAAAGTTTAGTTGCTTAAAATAATTATTTACATGTGGGTAATGGTAAAAGGAGCTCTCCTTATGTGTCTGGTCATTCAAACCACAGCACATACTGACTGCTGAAGTGTGGAAAGAACGGAGGAGGAAAAAGGATGATGCATTTTTTTCCCTCATCTTGTGAAACAATTTCACGGAAGACAGGATTTGGGTAAAGAGCTGAGGGCTGTCTCGAGCACTTCGAGGCAAGAGTGGATTTTGTAACAGGTATGGAGTTTGGAGGAGAGCTTTTTTAAAGCCTGCTCTTTCTCAACTCTTGCCTTGCATGTAGTCATGTTGTGTAGTTGCTAGAAGATGCTCATATAAAGTGATTAGAGAAATACAAAGTCTGCGTGGGACTGTGGCTGCTGAACACAACTTTGGATATAAAAGGCACTCGGAAAATTTTGGTCAGTATTTACATGTTGCAAACTAGTCTTTAGACAGCTCCTCTGTCAGAGGGCAGGGGAATGACCAGCAGGGTATTTTCCTGACCCTCCTCTCTTCATCACTGACTCACTTAGAGGATGCTGGCTGTAGGACATTAACTTTGGGATCTGAGCAAGCTGGTCAGGAGAAAGGCACCCTCAAACATAGTCAAATGCCAGACTCGCTGTGAGCTCCAGCGTGTTACCAAGCTCTGAGGTAGAAAGTGGGACAGAGTTCTGCCTGCACATACTCCTCACAGAGCCCTGAAAAAAGTAGCTGGGACTTTACAAGGCAGGGCATGGGATTTGGGTTTTAGTAAGGCTTTAGCAGGTGTGTTTCAAGCGTAGTTCTCTCTTGCTTATTAGAAATTTAGGACAGTGTTATTTAACAAGTGTCAATGCTTGGATCTTAAGCAGCTTGTTATTTGTCAGTGTAATGCAGAAACAGCCTCCCATCAGTGGGCATTGTTAAACTAGATATATGCTAGATTTTATTTGTTATGTAAATAAATTATTAAAATAAGGCTGTGGCCTTTGACCTGAGCCTGTACAGCAGTTATGATAGCAGGAGTCTGGGTCATTTAGTAATACCGGGATAGTGTTTCAAATTATTAGTTCAGTTGGTCATGAGGAGGTTTGTTTTCTTCCCCATAACTGGCTCTTGGCTAGTATTACATGCCTCAAGTATTTTGCAAAATAATAGTTAATTAGCGCTTGAAGGTTAAAGACACCTCATCTGTGTTTCAGATTACTGCTGTCCCCGCTCCCTTGAATAGTAATATTTGACTCTCTACCCTGAAGATTTGTATCACATCAGTTACTTTAAAAATTGAGGAAACATGACATTTTACCATTTTACCTGTCAAGCTTCCTTAGAGCACAGAGTTAATTATGTGTCTGGACCTAAGGGATCACTCTTGCGCTCCCTGGATTCGTTGCAGTATTAACAACAGAAATCAACACCTGTATGCTTGATTTATAAGTATGTTGAGACTACTTTTCCTTCTCCCATTTTTCCTTTATTGTTTGTCCACAGCACTTAACTCAGACAGAGGGAACATGTGTTTTGTCCTAAGAGGCAGGTGTTGAGCAAATGTGCTGGCAGAGTGCTGCAACAGTGCCTGGACACCTGCAACAGTGGGTTTGATCCCACAAAAATCTGATAATCCTTCTTTATCCAGGTAATCTTAACAGCAGCATCTTGCCGTTTTGCAGGGCTGAGGGGTGAAGAACATTAGTCTGCTGTGTTGCTGGAATTCAGGAAGTTGTGGGTTTGTGTACAGGAGTGCACGTGAAGCCTGAAACCCGAAGAGCATCTGCTTTTTACACAAACATCACTCAAGGTTGGCAGCTGAGACACAGCAACCTTGGCTGTGACACGGAGATCTCCAAATGGAGCAGATCTCTTGGCTTTCCTGTCAGGCTTCCCCACAATCTCTGCTGTTAGTCAAACACTGCAACTGCACCTCTTTAAAGCTTGATTTTGGTGAATTTATTTAACCTTGTGCATGACAGGAATTGCGCAGAGCCGAGGAATGACATTTACTTGACCCCTCATCTTGGAGGTTTGCTGGAGGAACGTGTCCTTGTCAGTGCACAGAGCTGGCTGGGAGCTCTGGGAGCAGCAGAGCAGGGAAAAGGGGTGTCTTGTCAACTGCTCTGCCAGTGCCCTCCCTTTGGAAATACTTCTGAAGCTTACATGTTGAAGGTGAAGTAAATACTAATAAAGCTGGCGTTAATTAAAATTTCTTAGGGCTTCAGTGGATTAATTAAATGGTGTTTAAGGATGTTAATTGTGGTGATGTGTTACTGCCATCCTACAGGGCTCAGGAGGAACTGGCATGAAGTGCCACACAAATACAGAGTGAAGTTCTCCTGGCAAACAGCAACAGGGCCAGTGGCAGCCAAGGGGGAACAGGGACCCCATCCTGAGGGAGAGAGCAGGCTTAGGCAGCCTGTCTGGAGAGATGGCAGGTGCAGTGTGTGGGGGAGAGGCAGCGGCTGCCTGGGAATACAGGAAGGGCAGAGTAGCATGGAATAAAGGAGGGAAATGGTTTAAGCTGAGGGGGAGCATTGATGTGAGGACACACTTATTCCGTTGTCCATGACAAAGTTTTGGTCAGAAGGTGGGTACTTCCTTGCTGTACCTGTGTTTTGGAGCTGGTCCCTGAGGTGTATAGCAGATGGATTCAGCAGAGGAAGCTCGACTGCCTGAAAGGCCCACGTGCTACAGGGGAAGGGAAAGGAAGGTTGTCAGCTACCCTGAGAACCTCTGTGATTTTGGTTTTCTAAAGCCATGATTTGTCCATTTCTTTGCTAAATAAGTTGCAAGGAGGGGGAAGAAAAAGGTTAATTTCCAGTAGTTTGGGAGGGGGGTGAGAAGTCATAGAAAGTGCTTCCCATACAGAAACTGAAATGGGGAAAAAAAAGTCTCCTGCCACAGGGTCAAGTTGATTTCTGCAGATGTCTGTGAAGAGTTGCTGCTGAAGACAGTCTCTTTCTGTGTTACTGGTTTACCATGTAGGCTCAGGTGTAAGTTACCTTCAATACTTCCCTCCCCATCCCTCTTTTCTCAAGCATGTTGTGCCTGGCATTCCTAGAAACAGAACTTCATTCACAGGTTTGTGGTGTTCATCTGGCTTTGCATCTGTCCACAGGTAGGTCCTTTCATAGGATTTTAATGAATTTTATGCTTTGAAGAGTTCATTTAGATAATTGAGCAGAAAACCAAGAGTCAGAGCCCCTCTGCACTCAGCCTGTCTGAATGAAAGCCTATAACTGTACTGTAATTAGCAACATCTAATCCCTTTTGCCCACTTCTGAAGTCAGAGCTGTGCATACTCCTAATTTTTTCCCATCCAGTCAGTGTCAAAAAGGGCGAGCCAGAAAAACAATTCCCCCTCCCCACGCACAAGTCACTGTCTATATTGAGATTGAATTTTCTAAGGGAGTGGGTGTGATCCTGACATCTGGATTTAATCCAGACTCAAATTCCAGGCTTAGATCTGAGAACTTCCACCTCCGGTCCTGAGACCAGCAGTTCTTAGAGAGGACTTTGCTTATTTACCTTTTAAGGCAAAATTCAAGGGTTGCAGTAGTAGCTGCATAGTGACAATTCTTCCCACACTGAATTTCTGTGACACGTTTTCCCGACTTGGAGCCAGTGTCTTCTTCACATGACAGAGCAGGAAATCTCATTTCTTTCTAGGACCCTCTACTCAGTAGAGAGTTTGACCAAGCTGGAGAAGCTGCTGAGTGCTGAGGCTTGTGTTGCAGAGAGGCTGAGCAGCACCCCTGTGTCACCGCCATGGGCCAGGCAAGATTCGTACCAACCTCGTACAAACAACTGTAAGTGGTTTTGTTCCCCAGTGTAATGGATATCTTTTAAAATCTGTGAACTGCAGGTGGGTCCTCACAAGGCTGTTGGGTCAGGACACTTCTCCTGTCTGCCAGGCCCCAGGAGCTGCCCATTGATGTGGAGGAGTTTGGTCTCTTGGCAAAGGCCCATTGCAGGGGCATGACTCAGGCTCAGTCTGGACAGTGGAAGCTGTAGCCCCCCTCACACAAGGTACCCTGCCCTCCTCCTGAAAGGCACCACCCCACACCAGGGCTGCTGCAGTCTACAGCCCAGTTGATTAACACATCCAGCAGTGGCTTATCTTAATGCCGGAGTATCTCCCTGACATCTCTCCAGTTGCTTCAGATGTGGAAAATCACACAATAGCCTTTGTTTTAATCTTGCATCCTTGGGTTTGTCTTGCTTTGTGCAGCACACAGCAGGAAATGATACACTAATCCTTCCAGCTACTGTGAGCTTTGCTGCACTTGCTGTGTCTTGCATTCACACCCTCATTTCCTTCTCTCTTACAGAGTTTTCCTCCTCTTAGAAAGAACCAGTAGACCCCAACCAGTATATTTTTAGTTATGGTTATTTCAGGTATTCAGCCTGTCATTTTTTTTGCTTATCTCAGCCCTTGTTTCTCCCCATTAGGTACTCAGGCAGAAATACTATGTCCAGTTTAGGAGCTTAAACTCCCATCCAAGTGCTTCCTGTGTAACAGCATGAGAAGATGAGGAAAGGGCTTGGTTCTTTAGTCAGAGCTCTATAGGTATCTGTAATTGAGGTTTCAAGGAGGTATTTAAGTAGGTAGCCTGCTCCTTTCTATATAGCAAGAACAGATAACAGAGGAGAGAAGCTGATGTCTCCTCTTTGTCTGAATTTAAACACTTCAGGCCCAGAGAGACACTTTAAGTCTTGCTTATGTAGTAAAGCATCTTTACTACACCAAGTATCTGTAGTGAGCCCCTACTGCGGCACATATCTATGTTACTGTGGGCATTGGCAGGAAGGTGGAAGTTAAAGCAGAGGTGGGATTGTCAAAAAGTCCTTGAAAACAAGAAATCAACTCATAGCAGTGAAAGAATGCTGTGCTGGAGCCTGTGTGCATCTCTCTTAAAGCAATGGCAGTGTTAGGAGTTGAGCAGCAGATTGCTGGAAATCAAGGGCATACCTTGTTCTCTGCTGGTTTTGGATGTGATAGACTTAGTTCCCTTCATAGCAGCTTGTATGGGGCTGTGCTTTGGATCTGTGATGAGAACAGTGATGATAGCACAGGGGTGTTTTCATCATTGCTGAACAGTGCTTGTGCAGTGTCAAGGGCTTTTCTGTGTCTCACACTGCCCTGCCAGCAAGTAAGCTGGGGGTGCACAAAAGGTTGGAAGGGGATGACCCCAGCTGAGCAAAGGGATATTCAACAGCATGCGACATCAAGCTCAGCAATAAAACTGTGAGGATGGAGGTTGGCTGGGGCTTCTATAGTTCAGGGACTACCCAGTGAGGCAACAGAACTCTCTGTGTGGCCACTGTGTGGCTTCCCTTCTCATCCAGCTATTCCATAGCATTAGATATTGCTGGCCTTGAGGTAGTTTTAAGAATTGTCTTGGAGAAAGCAAGCAATAAACAGAGGAAAGTGTAAAGCAGTTTTGATCTTTCATTGTTTCCCTCAATGGTCAGGGGAATTTCATACTTTTAGAATTAGTTGTTATAGTTAGTATTAGTTGCTATAGCTGTAAAATCAGAATTAGCTCCTTGAAAGAAGCAATCCAAAGAAATGGAAGTGGCCAAGCAGTAGAGCAGAAGGATGCCTCACACTTAAGTGGAGATGTTCCAGACATGAAAATAGCATGAAATTGTGTGGTAACAGGGTATGAAACGTCACGGGGCCAAACCCACTCCTGTGAGTGGGAGAGTCTGTGTTAACATCACAGCCTGTGTGCACAGCAGAAAGCTGCAGGGATGAGCATACAGCCTTTTTGGGATCCAGCTCCAAATGTTTCCATCTCCCAGTGCAAGTGTTGGTGCATTCTGCCCATAGGGTTTGCTGTGCTGTTTTGCAATAGCTCTCATTGCTTAACCTTTGAGGTGCAAGACATACTATCTCTCCTAGTCCTCCTAAGATTATAGATAAAGTTAGAGGGTGGTGATGAGAAGTGTGTCAGCAATAGGGAAGAAAGGGCCTGTGCTGAAATATTAAGGGAGGAAAATCACATCTCCAAATCAGAACTTGGGAGTTGCAGATCAGAGGAACTTTGTGACATATTGAGATTATTGGAATAGATGAGGTTTCCGTTCCTTGTTTGCCTTTTGTACTGAGCTCTTCAAAAAGCTGCCAAGTGCTCTGTGTGCACTGTCTTACAAACAGCCTCAGCCATGGAAAGCTCTGAGCTCTACTTCCAAGGCTCCTGGGCTGCTCTGCCTGCCAAGCAGCACAGGCGGTACCAGGAGGAGTGAGAGCGAGGATGCCAGGACAGCTGGGATGGGCGGTTACTTGGGGCACTGTGACCCTGCTGGCAGCCTTGTCTGCATGTGTTTTATTTGACCTGATGGTTCTGCAGCTGCTTTGAACACCATTCCAGCTGAAGCTGTGCAATCAAACCTAGTCATGTTGTGTTGGCTTGGGGTAGCGCTAATGGTTGGAAAATGTGTTGCTCTTGTATCTTTAGGACATGTGGTAAAGAACCTGGAGCCTCTAAGGTCTTCTTTTCAGGAATCCCTCTGCTTAATCAGGGAAAATACACATGCTTTCTCTTGGAAATGCATATTGTCCCAGCCCTGGGCAAAGAAAATAAAAACTGATTCCAGGGAATGTCCTAGAAAGAGATAGAAGTGCAAACATTGCATAACTAAAAATTTGAAAGCGATCTGCTGAGAAATTAAGACTGAAATGGCAAAAATACAAACCTGGAGTTAAGTAATTTGCTTCTGTGCCCAGTTTCTCATGTCACATGGACCGTAAGAGCAAACCAAGGGAGAGTGGAGGGTTGTTGCTGGCTTAGCACTAGTGATGGATCATGTGATTGACCTGTGTGCTGTGGTTTTATAGCGAGCTCTGCTAATCCTATGGAGCTTTTTTATATATTAGAAAATCTTGTCTCTTCACACTTGCAAGTTGCAGCCCAAAAATTCCTGCAGCCATCCCACACGCTTTTAGGAAACCTGGAGTGTAGTTGTGATGGTTTAGTTTTGTACTTCCTTATCCTTATTTTTAAAGACCTCTGGTCTTGACAAGTTTCTGCTTAAAGTTTAACTTGAAAAAGCAATTCAGAGTTCATGTTCTCAAAAAGATGCATCTTGTTTCCACTGTGAAACTTGATAATGCATTAATTAATAAAAAATAATTCATTGTTAGGCCATTGAATTGAGACACTCCCTCCAGGTATTGATAAGGATGATTGACCACATAGGGAGGAAGTACCAAGCCCTGTGAGAGTGAGGTGTGGTGGCTCTGTGTGGAGAGGTGATTTGGGGTGAGGGGTAGATGAATCTCTCCAGCCATCAGTATCACCAGCAAACTTTCAGATTAGCTCCATTGCACAAGGCTATTGCTGGCAGTGGCTGAACTGTTTCCTCAAAAGCCCTGATGACAGTTTTGTGTTTCTGTTGTTTGGCATTTTGAAGCCTGCAAATACAGCAGAGATGATGTATTATTTCAGTGTTTAAGTAGGGGGGTGATTGGGTTGCCTTGCAATGTTTTCCCCCAACCCATTCACTACTTAAAGGTTAATCCTTCTGCCTCCGATGGAGTGTGCTGAGCAACCTCTGTGTCCAGGTGTGTGTGAGGTAGGGGGTTTTTTTGCCAAGCTGAATTTTGTGAGGCAACAATTAGAAGAAGTAGTTTTGGGGAGAGATGCCATGCTGGGCAACACACACTAACTAGGCCAGGCTTTGTGCTATGGAAAAGATGTTCACCCTGTCCAACCTGCAGCAGGAATGAGACCTTGCAGTGGAGGGTGGGGTACCTGGGAATGGAGCAGCCACCATTTCAGCTACAAACAGGAGCCAACAACTGTAATGTGTGAAGGTTTGAAAATTTTCTGGATCCTTGTGCTGAAATCCAGGATTGTCTTCAGGGCTTGCACAGCACCTGGTCTTGCACTTAAATTGGAGGAGGGAGAGAGGAGGCTGGTGCTTGGCACAACAAACAACTGTGCTGTTCTTTGGTGGATGAGTAATGGGGGCAAGCTCTGGGTTCCCTTGTGAGAGCCTTTGGGGCCACAGATTGTCTGTCCTACCTAAGTTTTCTGTACTTCTGTCTTGAAAAGGTAGTAACCTTTCCTGTGTTTACTTCAGCTTAATTTACCCTGAAGGACAATGAGATTTTGAGCAAGTAATTGAGATTTAAAGCTCTAATTACAAGAGCCAGTAAACTAGAGATGCTTCCTAAGCTTGTGTTTTAATTGGAAGAAGTGATTCGAGTACGTCCTTCCCAACGTCCTTGCACTGTCTCTTGTGTTTGATAGCCAGTGACCTAGTTTTCATGGAGTGATCTCACAGTAGTCCCTCACCCAGCTGCACTTGGATAAGGGAGAACAGTGTGTGTGTGTATGGTGATTGTGCATATACTGTGAATTTGATTGTTCCACTACTCATAGTTTCCTTGGGTAAAAATACTCTTTTATGTTTACTTGGCAGCTTTTCTCCTTTCTACTTGTCCTGGTTTAATTGTGTGGAGTCGTGTCTGTTCCCTGGTGTGCTCTCAGTTGTGCATGTTGTGGAATACACTGCCTTTGAGGGTGTTGGTGAGCACAAGAGACACCTTAGTAAGGGTCCCCAGAGACATGGTTTTAGTACTAAGCTGCCCCCATCTCCCAACAGTTGTCAGTTTAGGGTTTATTAGTCACCCATCCCTCCTTTGAAACAACTATTTTTAATGCTCTGTGCTGAGTCCTCAGAAGCCCTGTTAGGTTTTGCCATCTTTGGTGATGGTAGCTGCTTTTTAATTGCTCATGTAGCAGAAGCAGGGCTTGAAAACTCAATCAACATTATCTCAGCTTATCTCCCTGTCACCAGTGGATTTAAGCAGATCAAGACATTCATAGGCATCATGTGTAGGTGCAAAACACAGCCAGCTGCAGAGCCCAGGGCAGATAATGCCCCTACACTGCCCTCCCAGGTGTCAGCCCTTGGCCCTGCCCTCAGTCAGTCTCTGCTGGCAGATGGGCTCTCCGCTGTCATGGTCAGGGCCAAGTGAACAACCTGGGTCTGCCAGCCCATGACCCAACTTCAGCTGCAGTGCCAGGCCCTTTTCCCCACTGGCCTTTGCAGCACTTTGTCTCAGGATTGTGACTGCCTCTGTGCAAGCTGAGGCAGCACAAGTGTAGAAGTTGATACTTCTTAGCTTCTCTCAGAGGAGTCAGAAAAGAAGTGACTTGGGATAGCACACCCCAGCACAGGGAGGCATGGGGGAGAAGGGCAGGGCTGCAGGTGAAGCACAGTGTGGGGAGCCAGGGTTCAGCTGTCTGTCAGGATTTGGTACAGCTCCTGGGCTGGAGCCTCATATCTGCCTGCCCTGGTCTGTTTTCAATCTCATCTCTCTCCTGTGTTGTGGATTATGTCACTGTGGTTTGGGCAGTGGTTTGTGAACACGCTGTATGTAGTTGCTTCCTTGGGGGAGATGGGGAGAGCCTAGTGTGTCTGCTGGCTAAAACCTTGGCAGAGAGCAGGCTGGGCAAAGCAGCTGCTGCTGGGCTGGGGTCTGGCATTACCCATGGCCTGCTTCTGTGCTTAATGAGTTACCTTATCTGTCATCTTCCCCATGGCAGATGGGGTCTCTTCAGGATTAATTAAGGATCATAACTGTGACCTAGTTACCAGACTTGCACTATTGTTACTGGAGCTCTCTGCTGTTTGAGAGCGTTTCTTACCCTTGCCTGCTCTGGTTACTCACTCCATGTATCCTCCTGGGACTGACTTTGAGCCCCAGGCAGGATCACATTACATTAATTTCTCTAATAGATCCCTGCTTTACCTGTGGCTGGGTAACTGGCTGCTTCCTGCTTGCAGTACACCACTTGGTGTGGGGATGAGAAATGCTGGCACACGTCTTTCACAGGGTTGTCTCCCATTTGGGAGCAAGGGGAAAGATCAGCTGCAAGATTAGGGAGGATGGTGCTGGAGACAACATCTTGATAGCTCAGTTCCATGCTGCCATGCCTTAAACCATAGGGATGCTGGAAGGTTATCCCAAGTCTCCCTTTGGGTGCTCAAATCTTTCTCATTTACAGTTTGTGCTTTATTGTAGTAAGCCTATAGGATCCTTCCCATAAAGAAGCAGAAGTGACTAGAGCTTGAGAAGTAAATTGAGTTCAAGCTCTTCTAACCCTGCTTCTTGCCTGCCAAATTTTCAGACAGAGCACTATTCTAGCTGGGAACAGTGTCAGTCTCAGTCCTGTATTCCTGAGGTCTGCAGACCTGCTACAACCCAATCCTTCCTTCAGCTGGGGAGGGGATGCACCACAGGGATCATGGTGGGGACTTGTCCCCCTGCATCTTCCTGCTCTCTCCTTCCCTCCCTTTGCTGCTGGGTTTAATGGGAGCTTGCCTTGCCCACTGGATGGAGTCCTGTGCAGCTGGGCTATTGCAGGAGCTCACAGCCTCATGCACAGGGGCTGCACATGGCATATTTACTGTTCACATGAGAAAGGTTTATGTTCCTGAAGCTCCTCTCAGTGCCCCATGGATTTGTTCCTGAACTGGCCTGCTGCTCTGCTCAGGGTCTGATCACGTCCCCAGTGGGATTGCAGCAGTTCCTGCTGATTTCGGATGCAGGAGCACAAAGGAGGCTGTTCAGTGGGACCCCTGGGAAACAGCACTTCACTTTGTCCTCAGAAGCCCATGTGGTGGGGGAGCTGCTTGGCTTTTCTCCTCTGCCTCGAAAAACATCTCTTGTGTTCCAGTGACCTGCTTATTATGTAGGTCAGCATCAATTGGAAAAGAAAAACAATTTCAAAAGTAGGAGAAATATAGCAGGGTTCCTCCACTGAGCAGATCTTTCTGGAAAAGCAGGGAGAGTTGTCCTGGGGGAGGTGGCAGGCAGCATGGCCTGTTCCTCTTCCACCCACCCTGGGCAGGGCAGTTGTAAGCTTGGTTTTGTAAAAGGGGAAGTGGTTTCTGCTGGTCTTTACCCTGGTCCTGTGTCTGCACAGCAGAGACCAGCACCATGTTGCTGGAGGAGCAGACCCTGCTGGGAGTCAGCTGTCCTGCCAGGGTGAAAAGGGGACACAGAACAAGCAAATGCCTCTGAATGCCAGAAGTAAAACTGGGACTTGAACCAAAATTCATCTCAGTATTGTGCCAGTGCCATTACACTGGGGCTGCTTCACTATGCTTGTAGCAGAGCTGACACCTTGTGATACCCACTGAGCAAAAGGAAAGCACTTAGCATAAACTCTTGACTGCTGTAACCTAAGCAAAGGACAAATTGCTCTGTGCATAAGAGGTTTGGTGAAGTCCAACTTCACACATACTTGCCTCTGATGCAGTGACTCTTAATATCCCTTACTATCCTCACTTCTCTCCCAAATCCTCTAATAAATAGCAGCTGGGCAGGAGACACACTGTGCCCTGGCTACTTCCCAGATTGGAAAGTATGTGTGTGTGTCCCTGCTGCCCAGCCAGCAGGCAGGTAGAGAGCTGCAGCCCTTCCTTGGCAGGAGCAGGAATGTAGCTCCCCTCTCTGCCTGCTCACTGAGGGATTTCTGTTTTCCTTCAAAATGTGTAGAAGTGCTTGTTTTGAGGCAGCCAGTCGTGACAGGAGAAGCAAAAGTCACTCACAGGCTTCATTAGTATCAAAGTGAGGCAACACAGTCTCATAACTGTTACCTTAGAAAATGAGATTTCAGTCTGCTGATTTTTGGCAATGGAAAGGTGTTTGGGTAGGTGGGCTGTGCAGTGAGCAGAGGGCTCTGCCTGCCTCTGCTGTTTGCTGAGTCCCCTGCCCATTCACGCAGGTTGAAGCTGAGGGCTTGAAGGCCTCTCCAGTTGCAGGAGGCTCCTGGCACAGACTCTTGTGCTTGAAGGTGCATTGACCTTTTCCCAGAACACAGGTTCTTGCAGAGCTGCTTGCTCTATTTCACATGCAGCCTCCTGCAGCCTTTGCTCCTCACATTATACCAGCATGTGCTGTGCTGACTAGATGAAGTATATTTGTCTGTGACTGGACTGTCCTTCCTCTTTAGCATCTTGATCTTGGTGGTTTCTATTTAATATCTGTAGAGCTCTCTGTGGATCTCAGTTCTGCTGTCTAACCTAAGGGTAGGCTCTCCTTGTCTCATCACAGCACAGTTGTCTGGAGAGAAGTCAGTGCAGGAAACAACACAGCAATGAAATTTTGAACAGAATGACACTTTTTCACCTACAGTAAAAGGATTTCTCCCATACTTTGTGCACTCACACAGAGCAGACCATTAAGGAAGCAGGCAAGCAGGCATGTGTCTTAGCTGGAGGCACTGCCATGTGATCTGCCACAGCTTGGAAGTCTTAGTCAAGATGTAGGATTAGGGTACATTGCTAGCACAAGATTTTCTGAGTTAGCAGGGGATGGGTTCCCTGAGGCTGGGATTGTCACATTGGCTTGGTGGGTCCTTGCACAATGAGGCTGCTGTGTGCTGGAGACAGCAGAGTGCTGGAGCTGTCATGTACTTGTGGTGAGAGCGTTGAGGATGGCCTGTTATCTGTGCTTGGAGCAAGGGTTTGATTAGAAACTGTCTCATAAATGTGTGGTTGTTGAATGAGCTGCTCCTTCGGTGTGCATGAGCCATCTCCACATACATGGCAAGTGCATCTGTCCTGGGCAGGCAGGCAACTGCTCTAAAGGAAAGCAGATGAGCTTTCCTCATCACAAGCTTTTCCTCATCAAGCTTTTTCTAAATTGCTCCCTGCATGGAGCAATTCTCCAACAATATTAAATACAGCAACAAGGATGAGTCAAGCAGATCTTGTCAAGGCTGACCTATTTTTTTCTTTTTTTCGTTTTGTTATAAATTCAATCCAGTGTGTCACAGGGCACAGTGCTGTTCTCAGCACGATTGGTGGCAACAAGTAACTACCCAGGAATTATATGTATTGTGTGGTAGCTGGGGAGAACCTCTTGTTCCCACCATCTCTGGCCTATCTGGGACTTGTCATGAATTTGTGGAACTTAAATAATGGATGATTGGGCTGTGAGAAAATAATTTTAGCCACTGGTTAACTGAGTTTACTTGTGTGTGTCTCATTGTCTTCCGAAGCTGTTGAGGTAATAAATTTACTAAGATGAAGTGTAGAGCTCAGGTTCTCAAACGGGAAGCAAGGCAACCTGGTGTTGTAATGAATGGTGATGCTTTCCTGAGGGAATAAGGGGTGTTACTGTCCAGACATAAACCAGTCCTGAGGTATTAGAAGGCAGGTTGACTCTTGTGCAGGCTGTCTGGGATTCTCACACCTCTTTGGGAAGTGTTGTTTTGGATAAGACATGAGGTCAGGTGGCCTTGGACTTGACCTCCTGACATGGAGGCATCAGCAGCACTCTGCCCAGCCTGGGGCTCTGCACAGCTTTCTGTTGTGACAGCACATGTCCCATTTGCTCAACTTTGCTTAGGTCATATCAAGATAAGTCTTGATATTGTTTAACACAGGTTTGCACCCAAACCTCGGACAGTAGTTTAACAGTTACTGTAGCTTTAGATGTTGCCAAACTTGTGGGCAGTGGGAGAGCTGTATTGGAACATGGACGGTCTTTTAAAACAGCAGCCTGGGTCTTAAATAATGGTTTGGGCTGCTGATGAGTAGTTGTCCCATCAGTTACTTGTCTTGCAAACTTCAATTGTCAGATGAATGAAACAACTTTTATTTGATTAATCTTGAAGTAAAGGGTGCCTGAAAAAGCAAAGCAATTTGGCTGTTTGTTGCTGCAGTGAGCTCACTGCAACCTGGAGTTGCTCTTTCCTAAACATCCCCCAGCCTGCAGTGCTCAGGTCTTGGCTTCCACCTCTGGGTTGGTGCAGTGGTCCCAGCCCCAACCTGGGCTGTCCAGGGTGGGTGTGAGGAGCATGGATGGGTAAGAGAGGAAGGACCTGGAGATGACTGTGCACCTCTGGATGCATGTTGAGGGAGGTGAGGAGGCAGCCTCTGTCCCTGTCCGTGCACAGTTGTCTTGTCCAGACACTGCTGAGTAAAGCGGGCTGAGTAATTAATTTGGCTTAATTACAGCCAGACAAAGCCTTGGTGATCACAGCCTCCAGTAAAGCCTCTGACGTCTGTGGTTGCTCATCCCAGTGGAGTGGGACCATACAGGGAACTGTCTTCACAGCTCTCTTGTGCTGGGTGAGGTCGTGTTGGGAGGGACAAGAAAATAGCCCAGTGTCCCAGCATGAATCAGCCATCCATTTATATACAGCTCCTGCTTCTCCAGTGGTGCCAGGCAGTCCTGCATGGTGATGGGCTGCTCAGATAAAGGAGTGACTCTCCTCTTGTGACAGGAGGGTTTATGCCAGGCAGTTGTGGCTGGCTACTGTTGGTGACAGGAGAACAAGGTTGGAACTGAAGAGCTTCCCTACTCTCTGGGCATTCAGGGCTGAAGATCTCATTGCTAGGTCATGACTGTTCAAGTGCTTTGGGTTGGAGGTTCAGGCTGTATCCCTGGGAGTTGAGGAGATGAGCCTAGAAACAAGAATTTTCTGATTTGGTGCCTTTTCAGATTTGGTTTTGCAATTCTCTCATGTTTTAAAGAATTTTTGCTAGGCCATTATACAATTTGCTACTGACTTCCTTTTCCATCTGTTCAAAGCTCAACTTCATGGTGGCACACGGTTGTGCTGTGGTTGTGCTGGCCACCTGCCAGCGGCTTTGAATGTGGGGGCCATGCCTCAGTTCAGTGAAAAGCTCCAAGAACAGCAAAGCTTTTAAAGGTTCCTAAGGGATCTCTGAAACAGCGAAGCCAGTGGATGGAGAGCTTGCAATAAACTGCCCAAGAAACAGGATGTAGCAGTCTCAAACCATATAGAAGCCATGAGGAAAAGTAGAAACTAAATGAGTGGAAAAAATTCCTAGATTGCCTGCAACTATTTGCCAGTAGTGTAAGGCAGAAAAATGTTAAACATTAATTTCTATATATCTCTTCTGGACTTTTTTTCACTTGCCCAGTGCTAATTCAGTGCAGCAATCTGGAGAGTGGAGTGGCACACACAGTGCTGAGGGCAGGAGGTGCTTTTGGATGAGGATACAGAGTGGAACATCCATCTTTGTGGGATGCCCTGCCAGGCCAGGGCTGCTGGTGCCAGGTAGGCCAAGTGCCACTGAGCTGCTGGAGTGGGTGTGTGCTCTGCCTCAGGCAAGGTGCTGCTCACAGCAGGAGGGTTTGCAGCCAGGAGCCTTGGCAGCCAGGGCTGCTGCCTCTGTGAGATCCCCTGGTGCAGCCAGGCCCCTTCTGTACAGTTGTGTCTGGACAGATGAGAAGGTGATGACGGACCCTGTGCTATAACCCCTGCCCTGGGTTTCTCCAAGCCCGTCACTTATGAGTCACTGTTTGTTTATTTACTGAGCACACGCAAACCATATCAATACAGAGTGAGGCTGTTACAGACACTGCTGTTTGGACACCAGGCTGTGTTTGCAGAGCAGAGGCAGAGTAGTTGCACAACCTCTGTAAGTAGTCGCCCATTCCTAAGGAAACCAGTCAGATAGCTCAGTTTGTCCACCTGACCAATTGCTTTTGCCCAACGACTTGACTCTCTGCTCGCTTTTACTGTTTAAGGGGTTTGATTTTCCTGCTGCAAATGTGTGAGCTTTGTGTCCTCTTTCCACCTCCCCTACTGCATAAAAGCGTTAAGTCAAAAGCTGTAAGAGCATCACATCCTTATGGCTGCCTTTCACTTGGGAAGGGGCTGTATAAAAAGTATGATTAACTTACAAAAATTTAATGTGTTTACTTATGATTTTAATTTTTAATGCTAGAGCTTCCTCTCCACAGTCTAAGGCCCGAGCCCCATTAGGAGTGCTGGTATCACCAGTACAGCAGTGACCAAGGCTCAGCTCAGGTGCAGTGTTTAGTGCTGAACTACACTGCGCATGGATATTCACCTATCTAAGAGCTTATGGTGGGGTTGGCACCAGGAACCTTTACCTTATAAATACAACATCTGGAGGTAAGATGCAGGTGTGTCTTTATAGCTGCAAGGAATTGTTCCTGTAACCATGCAAAAAACATATGTACAGCAGTTAGACTAAAATGAGGTTTTGCTGAGGTTTTGGTTGAAGTTGTAAGATCACGGCAGCCCTCTTCAGATGTTGAAGAAAATCTGCTTTAGCACAGTCCTCAGCTTAGATAGCAGGCCACAGGTAGGTGCTAGTTGTTGAGCTAGCTTAAGAGAGCTGAGAATCTGTTTATAATTAATATAAATAACTCATGATGGAAAATTGTCATCCTCCTCTTCTTTGAGTCGTTTTTATCCATGACACCAATGATTGCAACATCAGTGTGAGTAATCCCATGCATGGGATTTACCTAAGACTCTGTTTCATCCAAGGTTTGACTGTTTGTTTGCAGTGTTGTAATACTTTACAAACAAGGAGCAGAGCAGCCCTGTGCGGAGGTGTCTGCCCTCTTTGGGGATGGTGGCCTGTCTTCTCATGCTCACAAGAGACAGAAGGAGGAACTAAACACATGAGACACTTTAAGAAATGAGCCTGCAAAATGCCATACCACCAGGCAAGGCTTGGTTTTGCACAAACAACATTGAGCCCTGAATACTTCAGTCTTGGCTGACTATATGTGACAGGTGAGTCAGACCAAATGTCCATCCAGCTAGCAGCAGACACTAAGGGAAGATGCTGGTTTGCACTGTGTTCCTGGCAATCCCCTCAGCCAGAGGATACAGCCCAGGAGTAAAAAAAAATAATAGTGTTAAGTGTTAAAAGAATAAAAGTTCTGGTGAACCCATTCTGCCTTGATCTAACCCTTTTATGAACTTGACTAGTTTAGATCCGGAACCTGGCAATGAGCTACACAGCTCTGTGTCATTTGGAAATTAACTTCCTTCTAAGAAAACAGATTTTGTGTTCAATGTCAGCTGCTCTCTCCTGCCCTCTAGAATAGCATATCACCCTGTCATAAAACTTGCTGGGCTTTACTCTCACGGTTTGAAAGGCGTACGGTTTCGTTTTGGCTAAGTATCCTGTAATGTCAACAGCTTGCATTTCTGACATTTTTTGTCATGGTGTGAGTGTTTATGGCAACTATGTTGTGCTAGAGGGTTTTTTCCCTGAAGGTCAGGGCAGCTGCAGATGAAATAGCCTTTCCCTCCCTGTGCCAGCCCTGTACTGCACCTCTGCAGTTTCTAATAAATTTTGCTGATTAGAATAATTACCCTTGGAGTAACTTGACAGAACTAAATGCTGCCAATCCTAATTGTTCAACAAGTTAACTTAGCAACTGAGGTCCTACCCCTGTGCCTTTTAGTTAGGAGCCCTTTTGGTGCACCTAGGTTTGCAATGAGGACCATTTTGCATAACTAGGAAAACAAAACTGTACACTCTAGACATGAAGTTTTCCTACCCCCTGGAATCAGACACTGTCTCTCTTCAGGTGAATACAAAATACTGGAAGATGCATAATAAAAAAGTAACAGGAGTTAAAAGCAACTGGTCTGACACCTCAGCTCTAATTATAACAGTGTTCAGCCACTGCCTGCACTTGGCAGAGGTACTGGCTTCTGTGAACAAGTCACCCAGCTTGAACCAGAGCTTGGCCATTCTCCAGGTTTAGTGTGGCACTTTTCTGGGCAGGCAGCACCTTTATCATGCTGGTTCTCCAGGGAAGTCCCTACACAGAACAAATTTCAGTGGATCACTTCCTCATTCTGCTCTTCTGCTTCTGCTTGCTCAGGCTAAAAGTTACCAGGAGCTTGACAGCTGGGCAGTAGCCATATGGCCCCTGAACTGGCATAAGCACAAGTGCAGCTGTGGCAGAGGCTGTGGAGCCTGCTCACATCAGTGGAGGATCTGGTCCTTCTGTGCAGTGGTGGTTATTCAAGGAACCAAGCAACCCCTGAGGAGTAGCTGACT
This sequence comes from Platyrinchus mystaceus, assembly GCA_035041135.1. Classification (NCBI taxonomy): domain Eukaryota; kingdom Metazoa; phylum Chordata; class Aves; order Passeriformes; family Tyrannidae; genus Platyrinchus; species Platyrinchus mystaceus. Next base: position 14,878,450 of record JAWWLV010000024.1, read on the forward strand.
GTGATATTCCCCCTGTTCTCCTCCTGGCTGCTTGGAGCATCCCAAAGCCTAGCAGGCATTTTCCACTCAGCTGTGGTAGCAGGCTGTGTAGATAAATATCTGTATATTCAGCAGGCTGAGCAAAAGGGTCTGTGTGTGTCTCCATTTAGACTGGTCTGGACTTTGTCATGTTTTGCCTCAAGTTCCCAGATGTTTCCTTCTGTACTTCAATAAGGTGGGGTATGGCATCACTTTTGGTTTTGTCTTTGGAAGAGTAAACAAAACAGAAGGCCAAAAGCCAGCTACTTAAAACACATTCCTCTGCTGTGACTGGGGAAAAATCTCTACTTCAAATACGGGCTTCCACTGTTTGCATTGCTCATTCTCCTGGCAGGGGTTATGGCTTTGTCTGCCTCACTTGGTTGAAGCCTAACCTTTCTGATGTTTCCATTTTTTAAATGCCTGATATGCTGTTCTTTCTTCCCATGGATCCTGTGTTCCAGCTACTTCCCACATCTCTGGGAGATGATATAAAGAGATCTCATGCAATGGGTCAAGGTACAATTCTAGACAGGAATGTGCGTGGTCTTGATGGGGCTTGGTTTATCTGTCAGGCTCATTGCAAGCCTGGCATTGAGCTGAAAGGCAGAGCCAGAGGAATGTATCTGCCCTCCAAGAGGGAGTAAACCTGACCAAGAAATGCAGGGCTGAGTGACTTGCAGTTGGACATAAATTCTTCTGAGAAGGCCTGAGGTGCTGCAGGAGACAGTGGCTTCTCCTATACCTCAAGGTGACTCCAAGCAGCACATCTGAAACTCATTGAAGCTGTAGCACCTCCTTTTTTTTTTTACTTGTCCATCTTCCTGTGATAACCAGCTGCTTTCTTCCCCTTTCTGTTTTCATGGGAGAAAACAGAACAAGTTGCTTCCTGAAGGTGGAGCTGGGAGAGATGGCTGTAATCACTGGGTCTTGCCCCTTCACCCCAAAAGGTGCTGCTAACAACTGCATGTTGCTGTTCCTTGGTTTGTGAGTGCTGGGTGAGCTTAAACCTTGGAGCAAGCCTGAATTCCTGAGGAAATTCAGGAGATAAAGTGGAATCCAGAAGCTGAATATAGACACTTTTTAAGGGTCAGAACATGTTAGGAACTAGCCTGTTGAATCTGTGTTTGGAGTGGAGGATTCGCATCCCTTTGCAAAAGACTGAAGCTAGTCAGTGAGATATCCTCTCCTCCTCCCATTCCCCAGCACTTAATACAGTATTAAAGTCTGTTGCAGCAGTTTGAAGGATTCACACATAGATATAAACCATTCTATAGAGGAATACAGTAATGTTTATGCTCTTCCCTTGTGCTGCTGGTGAATCTCCCTGTGTGACAAGCTTTTCATTCATTGGCATGACCGTGGCATGCCTGCTTTTAGCACTGTTTCCAAACTTAGCCAGTGCTTAGAACAGATTGTTAGAGAACAGCAACCTGGCACTGCTAACAAGGTGAGCTCAGGGGTTGTTCTGGGCTCTCAGCTGTCTGCCGGGTCTCTGTCACCTCAGAAATAGCCTCCCCTGTTACAGAGATCCCAAAATGCTTCAGCCAACCTGCCTCACACTGGGCTATAAGAGAGAGACAAGCAGGAATTCAGACACTGGGTACCAAGTCGGGTTATTTGCATTGATTCTGCGGGCATGAAGAGGGTTTACTTCACACAAAGACTTGTTGCAATGTGTTTCAACAAGGGAAACACTTTTTCCTTGCTTGGTTGCTTGGCAGAAGTATTTGTAGCCACACTGAAAGGCTAGTTTGTTACCAGGGAGCTTGTAAGATGCTTGTCCAATTAATCACAAAATCTGCACAGAGTGTAAGGTTGTTTCTGCAGGGTGTCAGAGAGGCCCAGCTGGAAGAGAAAAGCAACAAGAATTCCTCCCATGCTGCTCCCATCGGTCAAGTCATGAATGCCACCCTGCAATGTCACCACTGTGGGACATGGGCACCATGGTGGTGTTTGAGAATGTCCCATGGGAACCCACAGTCAGCACCAGTTGGCACTGGTCGGCCTTTGGTTGGTGTCTGGTAGGACAAAGCCTGGCTGGACAGAGCAATGGCTGCAGAAGAAAGGTTGAGCTCCAGTGAGAGAGGATGGTTTTAAAGGGAGGTATCAACAGCTAAAATCTCCTTCTCTTCCTCAGACAAGCTATGGGAGTCCTGAGGTCAGCTTCTCTGGCCTCTACTGAGTGGGATAATCAAGCAGCTGTGGATGTTGCTGTACGAGCAATGATAGCACTGACTTAAAGGAACATTCCTCCTTCTTCCAAGGGGAGCAGTGGTGAAAATGAAGATCTCTCTCAAGCAGCTCTGGGAAATTTCTCACAGTCATGAGTTTCATTCCATTTGATGCGTTGGTGATGGAATCTTTGTTGCCCTCAATAAAGAAATGGTCAAGGATGAAGTGCTGGCAAGAAGAGGACTTAGCAGAGCTTCTGAATTGGAGAACATGAGACGTTTTTCTCACCAACTTGACCTCTATGGGCTGAGCAGACTGCCACGTCCAGTTTATCTAACTCCAGGGATGAATTTCCAGCAGAAGAAGCAGCTGCTCCAGCTCCTACAAAGGTACATCAGTTCCTTCGCACATGAACTGCAGGGAGAGACTGATATTCATACCAAGCAAGCCTCAGTCATAAATGTCCTCACTTTCATTGCTTTCTCAGGGCATTTTCAGGTGAAAATCCAGGGCTGGTTATCACTTAACAGAATCTTACTGTAACATTTAGGACAGCCTAAACTTGAGGTTTCATATGCCCCTAAAAGTCCTTTTAAATATCCAAGTTTGGCTTTTGTCTAAAATTAACAGTCTTAGTTCTCAAGTATTTGTGTTTTTCAGGCTTGAACTAACTCTCCTCCTTTGCACTTCTTAGTTTCTATGAATCTGTTACAGCCCCAACTTTAAGATGGAGCATCACCAGTTGCTGGAAAGGTACAAGGCAAGAGTGGGCCACAAAAGGAGAGCCCCAGCTGCATCATGTCTGGCTGAGGAGCTGGAGGAAAGCTGCCTGTCAGGAAGCTGCCAAGATCTTAGTCCTGCACAGGGAACTGCTGCTGGCATGGAGAAGGAAGTGTTCGCACCAGCTCCACCACAGGACATGGAGGTGTCTGCTCACAGAGAGTCCGTACTTGCCAAGGTAAAGCAACTAATGGCTAATGCATATGCAGACCCTGCACACCCTGAGATGCTGCTCCCCCACTTCCCAACCTTGCTGGAGAACTTCTGGGCTGCCCCATATCTGCCACCACCACTCAGCAGCCAGGCCCCAGCTGGCCTCCAGTGTGCTGCTCCAGCTGCGCCAGGCTGCACCTTCCGCACCACAGCTGCCACTTTTGGCACCAGAGCTGGGCTGTCCCACCTTCTCCATGTGCAGTCCAGCACAGTCCCCTGGGCTGGTTCCTCTCCCTGATATCCACAAGGACATTTCTGCAGGTGTGAGAGGGGCCCAGCTGGAAGGCTTCCCAAAGGGGCACTGGGATGCCCAAGGCTGCAGCCATCCCTGCTCCTCCCTGGCGACCCACTGCTGGGTGCAGCCTCTCCTTGCCCACAGCCCTTCAGCTCTGTGGACTGCTGGGCTCTGCAGTCCCACCACCGCTGCCTCTGGGAGGGAGAAGCAACAAGTGCCCTTCAGCAGCTCCTCCTCAGGCTGCTCCCCTCTGCCAGGGCACCACTGCCAACCCTCACCGAGATGTCCCCTGCGATGTCCCCACTCCGCAGCACGAGCACCACAGTGACATGTCAGAACACTCCATAGGAATCCGCAGTCAGTTGGCATCAGCTGGCCTTTGCCTGCTGACTGGCAGAACGAGGTATGGCTGTGCAGGTCCACGGCCAATGAGGGAAGCTTCAGTCCACCTGTAACAAAAGAAAAGGGAGCCGATTCCCACAGAAAACACCCCTTTCTAATCCAGATGTGCTGGGGCAGTGGGCTGACACAGCTTCCCCTGGCCTGCCAGGACAAGGAGAAATCGTGCCCTGTGACACTGCCATACAAGCGATGGAGAAGGAGCAGGACATCCAGCCTGGCAGGGACAGACGCAAGACCAAACGAGGCCCTTCTGTTTCCAATGAGAGCACAGGCAAAGACAGCCGACTCTCACCCCTCTGCTTTCCACAGAAACTTTGGAAAATGCTGGAAAGTGACCAGTTTCAGTCCATTTGGTGGAGTGACAGTGGAAAATGTGTTGCAATCAATGAAGAACTCTTCAAAGAGGAGGTGCTGGGCAGGGGAAGACTTCAACAGGTTTTTAACACGCAGAGAATCAAGAGTGTTATTCGCCAGCTGCACATCTATGGATTCACCAAAATGCAGCGGGATGACCAGAGATCTGCCTCCCTGCCTGAATTCTTGGCAGAGGAAGCAGCAGTTTCTGCTCACAGTCAGGTACAGCACCTGCTCTGAACATCAACTAATGCTTGTGATAGTCTTGGGGGAGAGAGGGACCTTTACTGCAAATAAGGCCTCACCATAGAGGAGATGGAGGTGGGAATGAGAGGTCTGGTTTTCATTTCCTTCTCAGGCTGTGCTCAGGCAGGTTTGAGTTAGTCTTTCTGACTACTAGAAATGCAGGTATGACACAGCTTGGTGAGATCTGCTGAGTCTGAGCCCATTAAAGGGAAAGACAGGCTCAGCATAACCTGATTTCTCTCAATGTCTTTGCTCTGTGTTTTGCTGTACCAAATCTGAAACCTTCCAGCAGCACCTGCTGAATGCCAAGCAGATGCATCTAAGGAGCACAGGGTTACCTGACTGCTCGTATCTGCACTGAAGCTACTCAAAAATAGTGGCAATTCAGAGTCCCAGTTCTTGTAGCTTGGGGTTGTCCATCTTGGGATGGTGGCAACTAACTCTTCTCCTTTGCCTGTTTTAGATCCTCTACTACTATAACCCCTGTTTCAACCGAGCACATCCCCGGCTGGTGGAAAGGTGCATGAGGAGAGCTGCCCTCAAACGGAGAGCCCCACGAGCAGCAGAGATGGATGGAAGACCCCTCAGACACCCAGACAGTCAGCCAGGGCACTGAGGGCAAGCAGGGCTTGATTTCACGCAGGAGTCTTCCACCCTTGAGGACTGCACTGACCAAGGGATGGGCTGAAGCACCTCCCACCATCTGCAGCCCCAACCCTGCACGTGGACCCTGCAAAACACGGCACATCGAGGAGATTCGCAGAGAGTCGCCAGCCAGCTGATAATTTCTAATTAAAAGCGTTGTTACTAGAGAGAGCTGAATAGAGTTGGAATAAATAGATTTTAGTTAAACTGGTATTAAACCGTTGGAAGAACCACCTTTCCCAGTTGTCCTCTGCTCTTTGCACAACCCCGGGGTGAGACTCTATTTGAACACCCACAGTCCCCAGCAGAGGCAGCTCATCTGCCATCAGCTGAGCCATTTATTGTAAGAGCCCAGCCCGGGTTCTTAGCCCTAAGAGAGCACGAGTGGGTGTTGCTCCACTGGCCGAGACCCAGGGATCCCCTCTACCAGTCTCTGGACCCACCCAACCCCGAAAGCAGGAGTCGGGCGAAGGAATCCGGCGGTTGGGCGCTGCAACAGGCACCAAGCCTGCCCAGAGCAACCGACGTAACAGCGCGGGAAGAAGCCTTCCCTAGCGCCGCGGGCTCCCTGACGGGACGGGCTGTGCCCAGAGACAGCGGCTTCCCCGGCAGCGCCTCGCTGAGGGCCGTGAGGGACTCCGCCCGCCCCGCCCCGCCCCGCCCGCCATGGCGGCCCCTCCCGGCCGGGCCCGCCCCCCGCGGGGCGGGGCCGTTGGTACGAGGCGCGCGCGGCGCGGGAAGCGAACGGCGGCCGCGGGGTGTCATGGCCGGCCTGGGCTCGGTGAGCGCCGGCCGGGCCGCCGGAGCCGGGCCTGCGGGGCACGGCGGGCTGTTCGGGGGGCTGCCGCTGAGCGGGGGTGGTGCGAGGGGTCCCCGGGTCTGTTGGTGGGAGGCGGCCCTTGGGCCGTTGTGTCGGAACCGGGGGGGTTGGAAGGCAGGGCTGGTGCCGCCGAGGGGTGTCTGGTGCTCTGCGGGGCTGTGGGGCCGCGGTGGCGGTGGGAGGCAGTGCTGGGGTTAGGGGGGGGTTAGTGCTGATGGGTGTGGACTGTGGGGTGGCAGCTTGCAGATGGGGCTGGGGGCAGAGGGGTGTGTGGGAGCTCAGTGCTGCCCAGGGTGCCGGGGGCCTGTGGCAGCCGGGGCTGAGCTGTGCCTGTGGGTAGGGGCACTTCTAGGCTGTTGGAGGGGCTCTGCGTCTGGGGAGGGCTGGTGTTGGGTGTTGTGGGGGGAAGTCAGCCCTGCTCTGGGGCTGGGCGCTGGTTTGAGCAGGCTGGGGCTGTGGTCAGGTCCTGAAGGGCAGAAGGCTGTGGTGGGCACTGCCAGGGGGTCCGAGGCTGTGTGTGTGAGAGCAGGGGTTGAAGCCTGATCAGCCTGTCCTGGTGTCTGGGCGATTTTCAAGTGTTAAAACCTCTTGTAATGGTTTTTGTTTGTTTTTCTGTCTGGCCTCAGGCTTTGTTTGGCCTTTGCAGCAAGGTGCTGTGTAGGGACATGCTGTGTTCCCCAGGTGTAGGGGATGGGTGGTAGGTCAGTCTGTTTTGCTGCAGTTCTGATCCCACCTGCCTGTTTCAACAGGTGTGCTAAATCTTGCACATTTGCCTCTTCTGTGCAAATAGTGGCCTCTTTGCTGCACCTGAGCTGGGATGAGCAGCTGTCAGAGCAAAGCTAAGCTTGACTGCCAGCTCAGGTGGTATGGACATGGCTTGTCTGTCTATAGTCAGCTTTGGGGTCTCTATACCAGCAGCATAAAAATGCATGAGGGATGCGTGCAAAGTTACCTGAGATCCAAGCTAATAACAGCTTGGATAATTTGCCCCTTTTAAAGTTTGTGATACATGTGAAATTTGTGGTTTGTGTTGTGTAGTGTTCTTGTCTCTGCCTGGCTTTTGTGGGGTGAATATGTGGCTTGGTTCACCTGTTGTAGAAATAAAATGGTTTTATTGTGCCAAGATGGTTCTTAATCTATGATGTCTGAACATTGTTATCTTTTAGGAAGATCCATCTCTGGAGAGAAACTTCAAAGGCCACAGAGATGCCATCACTAGCGTGGACTTCAGTCTCCATAAGAAACAATTGGGTAAATAGTCTGTGGTTTGGTGGCCAGATGGTAAAGAAAGAGCTTCTCTGCTTTATTTAGATGGAGGGAGGAGTAGAAGTACTGAGCTCTGCAACAGCAAAAGGTCCTACTGGCCCTTCCTGCTAACAGCAACCTGAGCACTGCTCTAGTCACCTTGCAACCTTGTGTTTCTCATACATTGTCAAGAACTGCTGAGCTGACTTTGATCAGCGTTTTCAGAAGGGAGAGATGCTGGAGGGAGAGGTAGCCAGCTTGCCTTTATGTCACCAACTCACTGCTCTCTGTAATCTGTGGTGTGTCAGTTGATATTTAACCTGCTGCAGCTGACACCTGCCTCTGCTTCCCCATAAGAAAGTGATGAGATAACCTTCATTCACAGGCCTCTGTGTTCCATGAGTGTGTATTTAACTGCAAAAAGCTTTACAAACCTGTGTGGCTTTTGCCTCTGCAGCTGTTGCATGTCTAGACTTTTGGAAGTGAATTGTCAGTCCAAGGCAATGCGTGGCTGGCCTTGTTTTGTTTGAATTGCTGATGAAATACACAGTGTGCAATACACTGGTGAAGCTTCAAGGACAATGTACTTGAGACTGCTGGAAGCAGGGTAGTGAACTGAGTGTGAAATGTAGGTTTAGTGTAATTGGAGGAGAAATAAGGCAAGTTTGGTTTTGTTTTTCCTTTTTTTATTTCAGCAAGTGGCTCTATGGATTCGTGCATGATGATCTGGACCATGAAACCTCAGATGAGAGGCTATCGCTTCGTGGGCCACAAGGATGCAGTGATGTGTGTCCAGTTTTCACCTTCTGGTCACCTGGTGGCTTCAGGCTCCAGAGACAAAACAGTCCGTTTGTGGATCCCTAGTGTGTGAGTACCTCTTCCCTTCTGTCTCTTTGTGTTTTAACCATGGCTTGGGATTTCTCCTTGCTTCTTGGTAGCAGTTCTCCAGCTATGGGATTGGGATCTGTTTGAGGGAAAGAAGAACCACTTATAATGTGAGGCCTCTGACAGAGGAGAGATAATTTGGTCTTGAAATTGCACGGAAAACAAAACCAAAATCCTTTGCAAATTTAAAATCCATTGTAACTTCCTAGGCTAATGTGACAAACCACTGATGTAACTCCTCAGTGGTGAGCTGTTGGATTTTTCTTACTGAACACTTCATGAAATAAACAGGAGAGTGCTGAAGGACTTGTGCTTGAAGACTTAACCTTGCTGCAAGTAATGAGAAGCATTTTGTGGCCAAGATGCAGAAAAGCACCTGCCATTGTTTCCTCTGGTCTCTTGTAGCAGTGGGGTTGTTCTTTCTGAATGGACAGGGATATGAATAGGGATTGGAGATTCTTTTGCTTGTGAGCTTGTAAATGGCAACTATCAGAAGACTAAAGGAATGTGCACAAAAGCAGACCTGATGATTGTGGTGGCAAATAAAAGGGATTTAAAAACAAACAAACAAAAAAAACCCAACAAAACCCAAACCTAACAAAGCCACACAAAATATATACCCAAACTTTAAAATAAACAGGTAGCTTCAGGAACTTGGGAAAGATCTGTTTATTTTTGATGGGTTCTTATGTTATGATTACACATTGGAAACTTTACTTGATCTATTAAACCATAAGTAATCTCTGTCATGGAACTGATGTGTTCTGAAAGTGACTTCTTAAAATTCATTATAAAAGTGCTTTTAAATATCTTAATTATAATGGAAATTACAATCTGCAAATTTAAGTTCTACTTCACTATAAATTATTTTTTAAATTTATTTATTTTAGTTCAGCTTTCCTATAAGGAATGATCACAAGGACATGTTGGCATGTGTGTTATTAAAAGGCACAAGGTGGATTAGGATTAAAATTTAACCTTGCTGCTCATCAGTCTCCTATAAAGAAGGAGACTGACACTGTTGTTTTGCTGTCTCCAGAGCTGATAACACAGAATACTTAAAATAAATTACAGCACAAACTTGTTAGAGTTTTCAGAAGCCAATGTATACATTTTAAGAAAGGACTGAGATGTGATGGGAAAACTGAATGTGTGCTTGGGTGATTCTGTCCTGGTTGCTTAGCCATGTGAACTCTGAGGCTGAAACTGTACCTTTGGCTGTCAGGTCATATCAGAAAAGGGCCACTGTGGAAAGGGAGTTATTGTTATGCCAGTTGTTGATACCTTGGTGCATCCTTGTTTATTTGATATTCTTTGTCAGTTTACCTTCTCCAAATCTAACAATAAAGTGTTGATGTTGAATCAGGTTTGAGACCTTCAGATTGGCACTTCTGCACTGTCATTAAAAGAGGAGAGAGAGCCTGTCCCATAGTCTGTGGGGTAGGACTTTATTTCCAAATAATCTCAAAATTTACAGTCCCTTAGTACAAGGGCAATATGTTACTGAAGGAGCTAATTCTGCTGTGGATTTCTATCTTTGGGATTTGTTTTTTTATGGGCCACGATGACAGAATTTTGTCATTTCATGTTTCTTCATGAGTTTTTATCAGAGTTGTGGATGTTCTGTGGTTTTGGACAGAAAGAAAACTTGCCTGAAAAGTAACCTTTACACTTGCTTGCCTTGTGGCAGACAAAGGATTAAATAAAACTAGGCAGCTCTGACCTTTTCTGAGGAGGGAGGGAATATTGCTGGAAGGTAGGTAGTATTTTGATTTTTTGGCCTTTATGGTTTTGGCAGTCCTCAGCCTCAGTATAAAGTTAAATCCTAATGGAGAAGGGAGTGAACCATCATCTTTTTCTATTCTCTTCAGTCTGTGAATATGGAGCTCCTGGTAGACCAAGAGTTCCATAAACCTGTTGGACCTCTAAATATGTTGCACTTCATGTCTCTCAATATGCCTTGCATTTATTTGCCAGAAGAATGCCTCTTGCATTTATTTGCATTTATGTGTAAAGAAGAATAACAGTAGTACCTTGACTCTTCTCTTGCCTGGCTGAGTTAATAGTGGTTTGCTCACAGTTGTACAGCATCAGGTGTGCTGAATTTAGTTGTGTTATTTCTTGTGTGATGCTGCATTGGAATTGTCCAGCTGGAGCTTGGGTCTTTTCAGGAACAGTTGTGAGGTCATTGCCTGCTTGGCTCTTTCCAGATGAACTGTGAAAAGCTTCCTTCCTCACCTGCCTTGCAATGAAGGACCAGGCAACAGAACCTCAGCATCTTCTTTTTGTCGATATTTCCTTAAATGTTGTTTGAAATGGTTGCAATAAATTGGCAGTAGCATTTCTGCCCCCTTATAGGAAACATGGATTGTTTCCTGTTGGATTGGGCTCCAGTATTGAACTGGAACAACTAGTTTTAGCTATCTGTTCTGTATAGCTTGTGAAGCAGGAGTGAGTTTGGGGTTGATCAATTTTTTTTTTCCTAGTGTAATGATGCGCAGCTCCCATAGAAATTGTGGTTAATAGCACTGCTCAGTGTACAGCAGCTGTGTTTTCAGGAAAATAATGCCTTTGCTGCCCTGTTGTGCAATTTTAAAGTGCTCTTTCCTTCTGTGCAGCAAAGGAGAATCGACTGTGTTCAAGGCTCACACAGCAACCGTAAGAAGTGTTAATTTCTCCAATGATGGCCAGTCCATAGTTACAGCTTCTGATGACAAAACAGTCAAAGTGTGGACGGTTCACAGGCAGAAGTTTCTGTTCTCACTGAGTCAGCACATCAACTGGGTTCGCTGTGCCAGGTGAGTACAGCTCTGTGACAAATGGAGTTAGGGATTTATCCCTCAAAACAGGGACTGAGTGTAACACAGTTCTATTGAAAGTGATTCAGGTGTGTGTAGTGATTGAAATATATTGCTGACCCTTTAGATAACAGTCTGCACCCACTGTGTGTTTCTCTGGTGATCTTTGTGAAGCAGAGACTTTCCTGCTTTGTGATTTCTTCTGTGTTTGGCTGTTACCTGGTAAAACTTTTGTTCCTATTGCTAATAGGAACAAAAGGAGAGGTTTCTACTTTTATTTCATCTTAGTTACTTTGGACTTATGCCTCTAGTTAAAATGATCACCTGTGCTCCTTCCAGAAGGCTGTAAGTGCTGCCCTAATAATAACATTATTTCCTGGTAACTGTCTCAGGTTTGGTGTTGAGGAGTTTTTTATGTATATATGTATGTAGGATAAAGCCAGTTTCTCTTAGGTGAAAAGTTCATTACATATCTGGAATGTGGTGGTGGCAGTGGCAGATAGGTCTGTAGATGCCCACAGAAGAGCAGAAAGGATGTTTTTCCAGTGTGTCTGATGATGTTGTCTAGTTAGGAACTCAAGTCTTGATCCTGCAACCTTTGAAGAGAGATCTTGATTTGTCATATGTGTAAGATTTTGAGTTGGGAGCTTAATATGTTCCCCTAAGGCACTGGAATGGGGAAGGTTCTGCTGCAACTGTTGCCTTGGGAGTAACTGTGTTGCTCTGAACTCTTGTGGCAAAGGCAGGAATTGTTTTGAATCGGGGTAGAGAAACAACTTGAGACACACTTGAATTGAAACAAGTAGGACATCTTAAGTCAGACTCAGGACTATCCTGAGAGTTATTTTATGAGCTTGAGGAATTAGGGATAGTTTGGGCACTTACAGCTTGCTTTCTTTTCCCTTTACTTAGTAATTGGATTTTTAGTCTCGCTGATGCCAGTGTGACTTCTTGAAGAACGTGTGTTTACCAGCATACCTTGACAGTTGGCCCAATCCAGTTGACCCTGTACACCTTAATTGCTATAACTTTTGTTTTAGATTCTCTCCTGATGGACGATTGATAGTGTCATCTAGTGATGATAAAACTGTCAAGCTGTGGGATAAGACCAGCAGAGAATGTATCCACTCCTTCTGCGAGCACGCGGGGTACGTACCTGGGGGTGAAGTCTGAAACAGGGTGCTCGGTGAACATACACCTGCTCTGTGGGGTTCAGAGGTCCTCCTCCTGGCAACCCTAAAACTGGTTAAAAAGCACCTGTTACAAAAGCAGCCAGTGTGGGGCAAGATGCAAAAGAAGCTTCCAGAATTTATTGACCACTTTGTAGCTGCTCCAAGTTGGAACCAGGGGGGTTACATTTCAGTAACTGTCCAACACATCAAGCCTCAGTTTCTTTGTGCTTATTTATTTTTGGGGGGGCTTAACTTCTTTATTTCTTCTTCTAGCTATGTTCTTTTATTTTGCTCTGAGTTGACATAAATTAAAAGCGCAGAAGTCTGCTGGCTTGAATACTTTGTTTCATCCTCAAATTTTTAAGTAACAAGGTTCTTAAAAGAAACCCACTTTGTATTCGGAAAAACAGCTGTTGAATTTGGAATGTTTAGCCGCAGCAAACATTCATTTGTCCACATAAAACAAGTCCTTAGAGAACTGAGAAACTTCCTAATTCCTTGCTGCATTGAATTTTTAAGTACAAAGTTCTTTCCAGGTAATATCCAATGATTTTAAGACAAATTCAGATGATATTTTTTCCAGTGCTCTTAAGAATATGGCTTGTCCAAACAACTTATTGAAATATCTCAACTTCTCCGGCATTTATTACAAGTATACTCGAAGGATAATTAATTTTTTCCAATTTGTTGTGTGTATTGAGTGAGGAGTTACAGATGCCCTTAACTGAAGGTTCTGAAGATTTTATTGTACTTATGAGTTCAGAATAAAAACTGATTTCATTCAGGTCCAGAAAGAAATTTGGCCTCAGCCTCACTACCTTCCAAGTGGCAATATATGTTTTCAGGCACAAATTCACTAAGTTCCATCTTAAAATTAGTTAATAGAAGAAAAATATCTGTTCAGTCTTGTACACAGTGCTCTGGAAATAATGTTCATTTAATAGAAGACATATGTTATGGAAACATTAAATGAACACTGGAAAATGTTCTTGTGACAGTTGGATCCATCAGATTTCAGGAGACTTGTGTCTACAGCTCCTACACCTGCAATGCAGACTGTTGAGATGGTGTGCTTAGGTAGGATCCTGCGTTCTGTTTGGGGTTAGGAGCAAGGTCTTAAGAGAAATTCAGCAAAACAAATTTTCAGGTCATCTCCTCCTTAATCTTCAGTAAGTCATAATGTATCTTCCCTTCTTGAAAAGGCTTTTTTGATCTTTAGCAAGAGTTGAATTTAAACAATTGGACTTAATTGCCCTTTGCAGGTTTGTGAATCACGTGGATTTTCATCCCAGTGGAACGTGCATTGCCGCGGGTGGTACGGACAGCACGGTCAAGCTGTGGGACGTCAGGATGAACAGGCTGCTCCAGCATTACCAAGGCAAGTTAACAAGTTGAACCTTTCCATGGATTGATATGAATTGCTCTGAAGTCCAAGGAATGTTTCTCCATCACCTGCTGCTTTTCTGAAAAGGCACTGGGTGAGACCTGCCAGTGGAAGTCTTTTTTCTGCAGACATCGTGCTTTGCTTTGTGTGAACTCCGAGACTGATTCTGAAGCTGTCCCGTGTTGCAGGTGGGCATGGATGTTTGGCTCATGCTCACTGTTCTGGAGGAGATGGTGTGCAGTAAAAAAGATGTGGCCTTTGCCTCTGAATAAACCTGTAGGAGGAGTCAAAGATATTCCAGCAAAACAAAAGTTGAAGTTCTTTATGAGAAAATTAGGAAAAGTTTAAAAAGGAAAATCAAATCAATGAATTGCAATTTTGTACCATGATCTGTGTTTACAGTTCCTTCTCCAGAATCTGTTTGATTTTTAGCTTCCAGAATTAGCTTTGACCAAGTTACAAGTTGTCCAGGTTGGCTTGTCCATGGAGTAGCTAGCTTTTTCTAAATGTTTGGGTTTTTTTTTCATTTTACCTTCCCAATGGCATTTCCTCCCTTTACCTATTCTTGTCCAACTGATTAGTGCTGCTGTTTGGTATAAATGGATAGGAGAAGGCTGCTTTCCCATCCTGCAAGCTTCTTTGAGATTAATTGTCCTGTTCTGTGCACATTAGTTTCTTGAGCCTGAATGTGGCTTTTCTTTCCTTTACTAATAACAGTTTTTAAGGCTGTTGTGGTATTTTTAAATTGATACATTCTCAAGCACTGTTTCCAGTGTTGATAGCTTGTTGAACCTAATTTTGGTAACTTTTCCTGAGGACTGTTTCTGGTGTGCTGGTAAAGCAGATCAGAGACATGGGGTTGGAGCTTGGTGTGTTCTTTCTGCCACCCACATCAGCTACTGTGGGTTCCTCCTGTGACACCCTCACAGCTTCAGTTATTCTTATGGATCACAGTAACTCCCAGTTCTCTGATAGTCAACAAAATCTAATCAAAATCAAACCTTTTGATGGCTGTTGTTCCAGTTCACCAGTATTGAGCGTCCAATCACAGCGATGAAGTCTGAACTGTGACTCTTTGTGTAATAGGTATTGTTAACTTGTGGTCCATATCTGAACTTGGAAATGCCTTTCTGAAGTCTTGTTGCTAAAATCAGTAGTGTGTTTAAATACTTGGGCAGTGTCAGGTTGTCCTTTTAACCTGCTTTATCAGCTTTTCAATGGTGGCAAGATCTGCAGTCCATGTTTCCAGCCACAGTATAACTTGGCTCAAAAATCATCTCTTCCTGCTTTCCACTTACTGCTGTTAAATTGTCCAAATCTAATATGGTTTAGGTTTGGCTGCCAGGTCTATTTTTTGTCTTGGAATTACACATTTCCCCAGTATCTCACCCTTACTGAATGACATTTTAGTGTGACACCCTTGCTATTGAAGTGATAATTTCCTGTTGTGAGTGTTATTTTTAACAGCTACTGTGTAAATCCTAATTGTGTATTAAACTTTGAACTAAAAATAGTCATAGAAGCTGAAGGAACCTAAAATTGCAGTGATGGCTGTTTCCAGGCACTTCATGCACCTGTGGCCACAAGCTGATGTGTTTGTAATGTGTTCTGGAGATGTGTTTACAAATCCCTCTGTTCTGAGGTTTTATACCTGTCCTTTTGGATAAATCTGATGTAGTTTTGTGGCTCCCATATGAGGCTGCCAGCCCAGTCCCACTAGATGGCACCTCTGCCTTCAGAACATGCTGGTGCTGCCTGATTTCCAGGGAATCCATTTTAAAGATGGAGTTCCATGGAGGAGTTAACAGATAAGTAGCCCTGCCACGGGCTCTTGCGTCTTAAATTTGGGCTGTTTTCCAACACCGATTAGTCTTTTAGCAGTGTTGCTCTTGTTGCCAGGACTTGTTCCAACTGTGACATTTGTAAATGAAAGTTGAAAGTAGAGAGCAAGCTGCAAAACCTTTTGTATGGTGTGTTTTACTTTTAGCCAAGTGAAGTATGCTCTGGTCACGTTTGCTGTACAGTAGAACAGACACTAAACTCTCTTGTACAGTAGATTTCGTACAGCCCTTGCAAAAGTGGCCACTGTTTATTGCCTGACATTTTTTTTCCCTGCCCCAAGTTGTGTGTGGGACACCTCTGTAGCAGGTCTATGGAAACAGCTCTAACCTGTTTTTTTTATTGCTGATTAAAAAGAATAATTGATACTTTTATCCCGTTTAGATGGGGCTGATGGTAGTTACCTGTGTCAGTGGAGACTGTGGCTGTGTCAAGTCCATCCTAATTTATCTTCTTACTGGTGGTTACTAAGGGTTGCATAAAGTAGTATTTTGAGGCTTGGGACAGTTATGTGCAGTCACTACAGGCTGGCAGGACTCAGTTTTAGTTGTTAACCCCAATGTAAGTCTCCTAAAAGGCTGTTACGTTGCTCAGGCTTGGCTGGCGGAAGGGTGGCCTTGTGGCAACAAGTCACTGGGAGATCCCACCTCATGCTGGATTTCTTGTTGACAACATGAAGTCATCAAGGGAGGTTGCAGAATGTGTTGGCAAGTGTTTGGAAGGGTGTTGTGAATGGTCTTGTGGGAGGTCTGAGCTGGTTTGGTAGAAGGGAGATGAAGTTTTCTCTGAGCGTACAACAGCCAAGCACTCCTTGGGCACAGAAGCTCCCACAGAAGCCCCAGTCTGTGTGACTTCTTTCCATTATGGAAAGGGTTTTTTTGTGGAGCTGGAAATTATTCACTGTCTGGAACTTGGAAGATACATCCTCAACTTCATCTGTTTCTGGTGTGATTCCTTTCAGGATTTGCCTTAATTGACAAGATATGTTTTCCTCTATCTGCGTATAGACACTGATGGGGTGGGGAATATTACGAAGCAGAATAAAATTTTCATGGGCGAAGGGCATTTAGCACTCTTTCACGAGAAAAAACTCCACACAGACCTTTTTTGTCCTTTAATACATAGTGTAATACAGGCTGGGGCAGTAGAGGAAGATCTGGCTGTGTGATAGAGGCAGTATTTACCAAGAAGAATAACTGTTCAGAAGTTACCTGTGCTAAGGTTTTCTTCTGTGTTTTTTAATAGTTCAGGTCAAGAAGACTTATGTTTTCAGAACTTAAGCTGGGGTGTTTAGTGTTCCTGAGAATTTCAAAAGTAGAGGCATTCTGTTTTACAGTTGAGCAAGGTTATTTCAGATGTCTGCTTCAAATCCCCATCTGCAAAAAATAATATATGGTTGTAATGTTTTAAAATTGAATTTTGAGGGAGTTTTTAACATGCACTATGAATTTAAAATGCACAGTAGACTCTCAACGGGCTATAAATTTAGTTGGGTGTGATGTATTAGGAGTAGTATATTTGAGATACCAGAACATTTGGAGGGCATAGAGTATAATTAAGAGTAATTGGATGGTTAAATCCTTCCTCAAGCCTAGTCTTAATACTCTGTAATGTCACATACGCTCAAAAGCTGTGCATATGTAAAGTACTGCATGTTCTCATAAATAAATATGTTCAATAGCCTGTTTTGTGAAAGTTTGGGGAGGGAAAAAAGCCATAAATCAGATGTTTAATGTCAAACTTAAGTGAAGTTCACCGTAACTTTTTTTCCTAGAACATTTCCTCTAGTTCTTTTCAAAATAACTCTTGGGCTTCATCTTCATGCAGGGAGGATTGCTTTATTGGAAGTTCACACTCTTGATAGTTTGTCTCTTCATCCTTGTTTTAAATATTTGGTGAGACAAATTGGATGTCTGAAGAAATAATGCTTATACTGGACCATTTTCAAGTTGCTGATTCTTATTATTTCTCTTAAACTCCGTCTTGGCTGGAGTCGGGTAGTAAACCAAAAGAACCTGTGCAGTGTCAACTCTAAATGTCTTTCACTGTAATTTCAGTCCTCTCCATTAGCATATAGATTTTAATCTGGAATGATTTGGGAGCGAGAACAGCAGCTCCACAGTAGTAAAATATGTCAATGTCCAGTGCTCTCACAGGATCCTATTGCTGACTTGCACATACAGTACATTTTGGAGCCGTGCTGGAAGCTTTCATAGCATTAAATCTCCCAGAATAATTGGCAAAGCTTCCTTTTTCCTTTCAGTAAAGTAGTGTCTATTTTTACAAGAGTTCAGTACTGTTCTTGTTCTCTAGTGCTTTGAAGAGCTTTTGTGGAATGTTTTCCCCCATGATAATTTTCCTGTTAAACTTTATAACAGAAAATTGGAATGTGCTTGTGCGTTATTTTATTCTTTTTGCCTTGGGCTTATGTAAACTGGTTTTGGTGACTGTTATATATGGTTTTTTTCCATCCTTAGTGCACAGCTCTGCGGTCAACAGTCTTTCCTTTCACCCCTCTGGAAACTATCTGGTAACTGCTTCCAATGATTCAACTCTTAAAATTCTGGACTTGCTAGAAGGAAGACTTCTGTATACTCTGCATGGTCACCAGGTGAGGCAAAACCTTTTATCCAGTAGTGTACAAACTCATAACAAACTGGGCAAATCTGTGCTTGAGGCTTTCGTTTTTCATGGCCAAGAACTGTTTGAAAACCTTGTGTGAAATTCCCATTATAACACTGCTAATAGTCTTTGAGATCGTCACTGTTTCGAAGGGAGAGCCTATGGGGAGGGAAGGAGGGAAGGCAGGAATGGAGAGAATGATAAAGCAGGACCAAAAGTGAGCTCCAATACTGAGGATTCAAGTCTAAGAGAGAAGGAGCTCAGTCAGGGCAGCGCCCCAGACTCTAACCCGGGGTCTGTCTCACACTCTCTAGTGCAGCTCTGTCTCTCTCCCTATAGAGTCCTGCAAATAACACTTGGCCCCCTGACATAGGTGTTGTGAAGACAAAGGCTGTTCACCTGGCAGGACACTTGAGGACAGTAGTGATAAAATAGAGGAAATCTGTTTTGGGATGTGATTTGGGAACATGTTTTCATCTTGTTAATGGACTGAATTAAATAATTGAAGGTGATAAATGCTGCTGGTGGGTTAAGTTTAACTGATCGGCCTATTAGTATTATGCTTCTGGATGTGTTGCTTGTAAGGTTAATTGTATGAATGCTTGGAGCTCTCTTTCTAAATCTTAAATGAGAATAAATAGACTAATTTCATTGTCAGTGCTGAGTGGGGTGTGAAAAAGCAGGCCTGCCTTACAGGTTCCCTTTCCAAAGGGACAAAGAGAACAGAAATTCTTAACCCACTTGTGTCTCTTTTAAAGTGGGGGCTGAGTTTTAAAGCATTAAAACTGCCTGGGGGAAATCACAGCCTGAAGTTTTTGGGGTGATGGGGATGGTTCTGGACAACAGCGTTAGCTGTGTAAGCTGTAAAACAGATAATTCTGGCTTCTTGTGGCTTTTTTTAGTGACTGCCTTGTCTGATGTCTAAAAAGGTCACGTTTGTTCTGTAACTTCTCTTTTGCTATACATAAATAAACTTTTCTCCATTTTTGTAATATTAATACTTAATACCTCATACTTAAACCTTTCCATTAAGCAGAGCTTTGATCAAAACTGACCAGAGGGTTCAAATGCTAGTTATCCTAACATGTAAGCCTTGACTAAATAAAAACTTTTCTTGCTTGGAAAACTGGACTAGGTGGATCCTCCTGTCAGGGGCTGCAACACTTCTTTTGTCTTAATCTTGTTTTCGTATTTGTTTATGGTGTTAATCTGCCAAGTGAGTTCTTGGTAAGTAGTTTCCTGGAAAAGGGTAAGTGTGGAGGGACAGTGGATCTTTACACCTTTCCTCCTTCCCTCCCGAGAGGATGCGCCTCATGACTGTTCAGTAGGAGGCTGAACCTGCTTTCCATTTGTCTCCCATCTGAGCTTTTAGCTGCTCCTCACTGACTGCAGTGACACAAAAAATGAGTTTAGCTTTGAATGAGAGTCCAAAACTGATTATGGTGATGGAGGTCTTCAGAATTAGACAGTAGGAAGTCCCTCTAGGCTAATGCTGTACTTGAGGCTTCTACTGAACAGTTGATTTGAGGATCATCTGTTCAAAAGTAGAGTTAAAGCTCTGTACTTTTCCTCCCTGTTGCTTCAGATCAGTAGGACAATGTCTGCCACTCTCTCCTGGGCATCTGACTGGCATTAGAAAAGCTTTGTCCCTGGCACAGCTGAAGAGTAGCTGCCATTGTGGGATCACAGATCCTTCAGTTTGGAAACAAGTACGAGTATCAAAGTGGCTGGTAGAGCCTTCTGGTTGTGTTTAAGGGTATTGCAGTGAGATGGCTGTGGAGCCAGTCCTGGCATAGCCCTGGCTGGCATTTCCTCTCTGGCACGTGCTGTATTGTTGTGGGTTGGTTCATTACTGCCTGATTTAACAGATACCTTACTTTTCCACTGAAGGCATATGTCAACCTGTGCTTCATTCTCAGTAAGCAGTGGCAGTGACTACAGGCCCTGCTTTCACCAAAAGCCGCTGAGGTGGATTCCTGCACTAGCTGCTTCTCCTGCCTGCTCTGCTCATAGACAAACCCAGGCTACTTAATACTGAGGGATTTTTTTTTCCCCACCCTTTGTTATCACTGTGATTTGTGCCAGTATCCCCAAGTGGCTAAAAATGAAGTGAGGTGTGGATTTTTTTGGTCATTAGATAGATTTGCCTTTTTAAGTGAGGGCTGCCACACGAACAGCCTGTTCTGAGGATGTTCTTGAGTTGTGACTTTGTGTGGTTGAACACGCTGGTTTGACACTTTGTTCCTACTCTGACAGCTGGCTGCTGTTACATTGTTCTGGGAAGGCTGCATGCGAGTGGACACTTGAAGGAAAAAAACCTTAAGGCCCTTTAGACATACTTTGACGCAACTGCTGGAGTGCCAGGAATTTGTTAGCAGCTGATTAGCTGTAGTTTATATGGGGAGGTTGGCCAAGTTTACATTGCTGTCTTTAATTGAAATGTAGCTGGCCCCTTGTAGCAGGAGGACCATTAGAGACAGGAGTTCGCAGCTCGGAGCTGACATCTTGCAGCTGCAAAATATCATTCTGTATTGTGCTGCATATTTTGGTTCTGGAGGGCTTCAAGCTGTGAAGTGCTCTTGTCCAATTCCATACAGATGAGACACTGGGTTGGTATGTAAGTCCATCACTGGTACTGTGATGGTATCACTGGTGAGGAACAGAACGTTTTGGGGCCCCTGAGTCACCTCTGGAGAGTTGCTAGAGGGCAGCAGGTATGTACATGGTGCTTGTCTGGCCTTTGGGGTGGTTTGATTAGAGCATTTCCAGACTGACTTCCTCGGTGGAATGGAAGTTCAGAGTAAATATTTAGAAAACATCTTATGGTTATGTTTATAAAGAGGAAGACAGAAAATGCAAAGATGCAACTCTCCAAGCAACCTTGACTTGAACTATGAAGTAGCTGCATTTTACCTACCTGGGTGACATAAGTGCTCTCTGCTTTGCTGGCTGTCTAATGAGCAAGAGTTCCTGAGCAGGTGCACAGGAAACAAATGTGCTCCTTTACTGTCTGCTGCCAGCTCTGTCTAGGTGGCATTAAACATCTGTGCAGGCCTGGTCCTCTTGTGATGTTCGAGGACATCTCAGGGCTGCACAGAAGCCAAACAACAAAGGGAGAGAAAGGTGTGTCACAAACAACAGGCAATTGACTTTAGGTTAGTATTTCTGGATCTTGAAAGGAAATATGAGTGCTGTTCTTGCTTTGTGTTTCTTTAAACTGAAGCTTTCAGGAGTTAAAGCTACTGAAGATTCAATTATGAGATGCCAGTATAATTTTCCCCTATGTTAGCTGTAGCCCTTACTCCCTGGTGAAGGAGGGTGCAGATGCAGGCATGACAGTCTTGCTCTGTGTATTAATACAGGAATTTTCCAAAGCCCAGTGGACTGAGCATCCTTGTGACTTTGTGTCAGAGATATTCTGCATGGAAATTTCCCTTGTTGCCCTTGCCATCTCTATTCCCTCTGCTTTTCCCCTTGGTTCCCTTTCCCTCTCCGTTTTTCTCCTTTGTGTTATCATCCTCATTGTGGAGTTTCTAGGAATCTGCCATTTTTATCTAAACATTTTTCTTACTCTTGGAGGTGTGGATTCTTTCCACAGTCTGTATAGCTTTCCATTCCATCCCTACTTGAGGACAATATTCAGCTCTGTCCTGCATCTCTTGATTTTCCAATGTGCCAACAGAAGAAATTGGTGAAAGTCATGACAACCAGCATCCTGTCTCAGGCCCTCTATGTTCTTTGGCACTTGAATGTGTTTATCAAGTTTTTTACTTACTCTTGGTGTTTCCCCAATTTTCTTGATCATTTATTCTTTGCATCATTTGCTCCTCTACCCTCCGTCATCTCAATGTCCATCTGTCCAAATGTGACTTGCCGCCTTCTCCTGTGCATGAAACAGCTGAAAGCACTGCTAACAATGTCAACAGTGACTGCTCTGTTCAGTATTATTTTTTTGTGCCTAGAACTGATGATGCCATGCCTGGGATCCCAGTGTGCTGGTTGCTGCTGGATTTGCTTCTCGGGCCTTGTCTCCTCTCGTATCTCCGTTTCCCTCTTTTGTTCCAGGAGAGTTTGACTGAATGCACTGGCTCATATCTTCTCACTTCTACATCTCCTTTTTTGGCAGTGGAAGAGAAAGCTCTCCTTTAATTCAACTGTTTGCATCCTCTAGATGTGCCTTGTTCCAGCTCTTGGCACCTCCCTTGCTCTCTTACCTGCCTCTTCTCTACTATTCTCCCAGGATTAAAAAAAAATTAAAAGTCTACTGGCACCCTTGACCCCACTTGTCTCTCCAGCTTCCTTCCTTACTGCCTCTCCTTTCATAGTGCAGACAGTGCATTGTTAAACTACTCTCCTCTGGTTTATTCCTGGACTCTCTCCAGCCTGGCTCTTGTTTCTTCTGTTATGCTGAAGCCAAAATGTTAGCTCTGTTCCTAGCTGAAGCCTGGAAGTCTGGCCTCTCTTGACTTGACTGTTGGTGTTGGCCCTGCTGTTGTTAGAGTGATGTGCCTTCTGTGCCCAGCAACTCTGTGGGGAGAAGAGAGTGTTCAGGAGGGATTTCTCTGTGATTGTCCACTCATTATTTTTGGATGGTACACATTCATCTGCTGCCTGCATGCAGGTATGACTGTGTGCTCCAGGCGTATTTCCATTTCTCCAAACTAAACTCTTGGCCTTCCTCTTAAGTATTTATTTCAGAGACATCTATTTTTAGCTCTACCCTTGAAAGCTTTGTGTTCAGGGATGCTATTCCTGTTGTCTTATGTCATCCCTGTGTCAGTTCCTGATGCTATTTAGCGTCCCTCCAGTCACTCACTTGGTGTTGTAATCTGTGCCCTGGCTTTAGATCCCATCTCTTGGTGATTAAGGCATTCAAGTAATTCAGAGTAGTTCTAAACATCTGTTTTGAAGGCCAAACTTAATGTTCTATGAAAGCTGATCAACCTGTGAATTGCTAGGGCAATAAAGGCCTTGTGATCACTAGCTTCCTTCTGTAGGAAGTGGGAAAACAGGGAGAAGGTGTAATCTCCATCTCTGGGGGTTTTAGTCTGCACATAAATTGTGTAACATCCTGGGCCTCACCTTTCTTACCTATGTATGCAGCTAGAAGTGGGCTGTCACCTGGTGTTTCAGCTGCCATGGCATACATTGCCTGGCTCCTGTTCATGGGGAATGCTGCAAAGGACCAGGTTTGATTCAGTTATCCCCTCTGTATGGCTTCCTTTTTCTTTACAATTTATTTGCTGTGTTTACAATTTCTTTCCAGTGTTTTGAGTGGATTTTCCTTTTCAAAGCTCTATGGGACTTCCCTCCCTGCCTGCCCAGTGCTCTTACTCTAGAGGAGATGAGGTGAATATTAGTAAGTGGCAATATTCTTCTCACTCAACAATTCCAGTGGATGACTTCTTGCTTTCTTCTATACTTTCCCCTCAAACTTCCTGCAGCCCTCTCCCAGTACCACCAAAACTGTTGTTATAATCTCAAATTCTATTTGACGTACAAAAAAGCTTGACGGTCCTCATGTTGCTGACCTGCTGAGGGCTAAATAGAAATGTTCCTTACTTCTGATTTTGGTGTTTCTTGTTGTCCAACCCTTTCTTTTTGCAGCTTGCTGTTTAGTGTAAGGCAAGAATCTGTAGGAATTTGGGGGTTGGTCCTAGCAGCTTGTGGGGAACACCCAGGACAACGGGAATGCAGACTGGAAATTTTGAATCTCCAGGAGATACTAATAGAAGGCCATTGTGTCCTGCTACAGGAAAAGGAAAGTGATTCTTTAGAGGGCTGCTTCCTCCCACAAGTTCTAGTTATGTGGGAAAGAAGCTTAAAATTCTCTCTACAACTTCTATAGAAGAATATGCAGCTGGTACTTTTTGACACTTTTGATGTAAGCCTTAAGTTAAAAGGAGGGAAAAAGAAGGAAGATTTGAATTCTTCAGTCCCTACCCACCTGCCTGTTGTCCAGGACTGCATCAGAAATCTGTTGGATCTCTGCAGTGCTTACCTGGGACAAATGGAAGTTAGGCTGTGTCTAATAGCTGGCAAGTGTAGCTTTTTATTTTTTTTTGTGGTGTGTTTACATTAAATTGCAAGAGTATTTGGCAAACTATGTTGCTACAGCAAACCTGTTATATCTGGGAAGAGTTCTGTGAGTGTATGTAGCAGGAATACTTTTCACTTAATTTGTGTCAACAAATCTGTGGAGGATGTTGTGTCTATAGACTTGTTTGTTCCCTTTCTTTCAATTTATAAAGGCACATTCAGTGTTTGATATCATTCTATTTTAGGAGGAATATGTTCTGTTGAACTTTTTTTTTCCCTTAAGAATGCCATGACTTTGGAGTCAGTTCATTGCCTGTTTTGATGTGATTTGTGCTGTGCCAGATTTTGTCTAAATACACTGAAATATTTAGACTGATAAAAATATTTTTGGGAAACATTGCTCCTCTCCAGTGTTCCTCACTTGTGCTCGTTCCCGAACACTTTGTCTTGGATTTTTTTCTGCCCTCCTAACTCTGGTTTATTATAGTCAGAGTGCAGCTTCTCTTTGCTCAGCTCTGTTATCTTGGAGCAATATTCACCACTGCAGTTTTCTGGCTATGTGGTTGTTTCTGCCTTTTCTTACTGGTTATTTGTCTTTTGCTTTTGCAGTTTTAGAGCTTCCATTCCCGACAGCGTGGTCAGAGAGCTGAACTGCTGGGAAGTGTGGGTGGGAATAAAGGCAGAGGCTCAGCTGATTGATGGCAGTGTCTTTGGTTTGAAATATCTAACCCAGTCACTGCTGTGTCACTTGAACAAGCTTAGTCACACTAATGAGTGCATTTTGAAATCGCTGCTCCTAGATCATTTCTGGCAAGTTCTCTGGAGTGAGGTGTTGCTATTAGAAGACCTCAAAACATTTTGAAATTTCACTGCAGGTGAAATGGTAACATGGAAATACCTTGATGGGTTTTAAGGAAACTAAAACCCTTCACACTGGGAGTGATCACATCAAGGTCTACTTTTGCTGGCATAACTTTGTGCCAGCATGTTTGGAAGCCCACAGGACTGTGGGACACAGTGAGAGCTGGCCGCTTATCCCAGATGCAATCTTTGGGTATTTGTTTGCTGTCAGGATTTATAACGGTGAGTTCACTGTAACAAAGGAGAGAAAGAAGGGAAACGAGAAACAAACTGGATGTGATGCCCATGTGATGCCCATTGGGAAGATGGACTCTTAATAGAATAGTCTCTCCTTGCAACTTGATACAGAGTGGGGAGAAGCTTCTTACTTGCCTTCTGAGATACATGATCTTACTTGAAAGAAGATAACTGCTTCTGAGGAGGTGTGTGATTTTGCGGTGGAGTTTTCTGGTGGTTGTTGTGACTTTTTTGTTTGTGTTTTGGTGTTTGTTTTTGGTGTTTTCCCCTGTCAGTCCCCCCAGCTTGTCAGTGCCATAGGAAGTTCTCATTTCTGCCTCTGCCCATTTCAGCTTGGGCAAAAGCTCTTGCCTTAGGATGTTCTGCGAGGAAATGTGCTGAGCAGCTGACACAGAACTCCACAATCCGGGTTCTTGGCTGTTTATTCTGAGCAGAACGGTTTGTCTGTTGTGCCTGTGCTCGAACATATTTCCCAGCTCTGTTTTACCTGCCTCATCCTTCCCATGTGCATCCTTCTGTGTTCTTGCTGGGAGGTTGAAACACATTAAAATAGGTGTGTGGTGTGATGTGTGCTGCTGCTCAGGCAGTGCTGTCGCACTCAGCAGCATTTGGAGCCTCTCAGAACTGATTCATGCACGAGGCTTCTTCAGAATGCAAGTGCTTGTGCTGTGTGAAGATGATCCTGGATGCATCAACTCTGGCATCTCTTCTGTAAAACTGCTAAGAGAAAAGCAGTTTAAGCCAGCCTTCTATTCTTCAACTAACACAAACCTGCATGGGTCATTTGGCTGCAGCTTAAAAATGACAAATGATGGTATTGTAAAGAATGCCTGCCTGCTGCAGGTGCCTGTTTTGGTTTGAAACCTCTATCGTTGCTTGGACAGATTTCTTGAGTTAACTGCTTGTAACCTTGGCCTAATTAATTGGTGCAAGATGATTGCTGTGGTTGATAGCTGGTCTAGCATATTTTGAAGTTAATTGTCATGGTGCAGAAAGCAAGAGCTTTAAGCTGTGGGTCTTCTGCAATGAGGAGTTTGTATGGAATGTTTGAGGGGAACAAGGAAAACCCTGACTCTGTAAAAATTGGTTTGTTCCTGTCTCTGTTTTAATGGCACAGATATTGAAAAATGGGTATCTTAAACTGGGGGCAAAAGTGTGGGAAATGGTAAGTGCCAGCATGTTAATTGTTACCCATTTACCTGACAGGTAAGAGCTTTCCAAAGTTTGCCTTTAGTTTGCTGATGTCAAACGAAAAATACCCTGTAAAACTGCAATGAATGGAACTTTATAACACTTTGTTTTCTTTCATGTTTTTTTAAACCTATCTTTTAAATGTGTTTGCAGGGCCCAGCCACCTGTGTAGCTTTTTCAAGATCTGGAGACTTATTTGCTTCTGGAGGGTCTGATGAACAGGTAATTGATTAATTTAGATTGTTTTGTGCCTTGTTACTGTTTCTTGGCATCTTACTGCTTTCAAAGAGAGGTGGCATAGGTTGTCTTCCTGTCTCTTTAACACCACTTTTTATTTAAGGCTTTAAACAGACTATTTTAAAGAGATTCATCCTGTTTTTCATATTACAGAATTATATTGGGGTCACTAGATAAAGGTTTGCTCTTTAAGTGCTTGTCTAACACAAGAAATAAATAATGCCTGTTTGCTGTTGTTTCTCTGTTCCTTAATAAAAGCCCTGATATAGCTGGAAGCTGCACTTCATTATTACTTATTTTCAATAGGAAACTTAAGAAATTTTGTCTTCAATTTCTAGGCATAGCCAAGAAGCTGACTGTTTATTTGTTTCACTTTGAGCTTAAGAGGATGTATTAGCCTACATTTCTTTGTTGTGTAAAGCAGATTCCTACAAAAGGCTTATGTTTTATCAGCTCTTTTGTCTCTTCTATGGTTGGGATTTCTTTAAGCAAAGTAATGCTCATTGCAAAGTGTCACCTGGTGGTGTTAAACTGAAACATTGACTGGCATTGCCTCCCTGGCAGGGTGTTTATACAGGTATGTTCATGGCAAGGGGTCCTAACAAACTTCTTTGGTAGCCCTTCCCATTGGTGCTTGAGTCTGTGGTTTTGGACGCATGGATTGGGAAAGGTGGCTCTTGGCTCTCCTGTTCTTGGCTCCCATGAAGGAACCGCCTCTCTCCTTTTGGATTTGTATCTGAAAATGCAGGCAGTGCTTCCTTTTGTGCATGGAGAAAGAACTTTAGCTTAATATATATATATGTGTGTATATATATATATATATATATATGAGGGGACCCCTGGTGGTCTAGCGGTTAAGACGCTGCGCTCTCAGCGCCGAGGTCGCAGGTTCGATTCCCGGTCCTGC